>VZRW01012085.1:85369-212884 GCA_013398125.1 Aegotheles bennettii
GCGGCGGCGCCACCGCCGGCACCGCTGTCCCCACCGCGTCCCCCCAGCGAGGCAGAGATGGCGACGAACAAAACTCATTGCTCGAGTGCTCTCCGGCCACCCCGATTCTTTCCCCCTCGAATACAAAGATTAATAAACTCGTGTAAAAGGAGAACATAAAGCCAAGAAGCCAAGCATGCCAAGCCAGCGGAGGGTGAGCTATCGCCGCCGTGGCTCTGTGTGTGTCCTGTTCCTGTATCTTGTCGCGTTCACACCATGGCCAGGTAGTGGCCACATCGTGGCTTCGGTGTCCTGTGTCGCGTTGGTGCATCTCACCCTCACAGCAACTTTAGAAGCCATATTAGACCACGGTGTGCTGGGACCCCACTGGGGTGGGCCCACAGGTGAGCCGTGACCCCCCTTCGCCCCCCCCGTGTGTCCACCGTCCCCCCAGTTTCGTGGGGCTCAGCTGGGCTGCCGGGACGAGCTGCATCGGCCACCAGCTTGGTGGCCACGGATGCCACCACGGCGGGTGAGGGGATGGGGCAGCGCTGGGCACGGACACGGGGCCGACCTGCCAGTGGCATTTCTGCAATGGAAAGGCTGGGATTCGGCAAAGATCTGGTGGCAAAAAGGCTTTTTGGAGTAATTTGGGCTATTTCTGCCGTGTCCATGAGGGGTGGGAGCCATCAGTGCGGTGCAAACCCAGCCGTGCCACGGAGACATCTGGCTTTGGTCTCCTGGGGTTAAAAGGAAACGAATCCATGAGGGTCGGCAACAAGCTTGGCTTTCTTTTCCTTTTTTCCCCCAAACGTGGGAGAGAGGAGCAGCCCCTCCAGGAGCTCCAGGCCCGGGTGGTTCCCAGAGCCAGGGACCCCCAGTGCCGGCCCCGCTCTGCCCCGTCCCGGGCCCGCAGCGCTCGGCCCCGGTGGGAAGCTGCTTTTAAAGCCCCTTCCTCTCGTGTGGACTCTGTCGTTTCTGTCTCTTCTCGTTCAATGGTTATTTTGTAATGATCTCTGTCTCCTTATTAAAGAAATGAGCTGAAAGGAGCCCCCGTTCCCTTCTGGTCTTGCTGCTGGGCGTCAGTGGGGTCCATGACGGGGGGCAGGTCCCAGGGACCATGGAGGGATGGGGGCACAGGGGGAACCTGCAAGGGCTCGGTCCTCACATCATGATGGGGTATCTCCAGGCAGCCTGGAGCCCTGGGTGTCCTGGCTGATGGTGGCTGGCCCAGAGGTGGGGTGCATGTGGGAAGGTATCAAAGGTCCCCACCAAGTTCTTCATCCCCAACAAATACAGCTTGGTCCGTATCTTCATGTTAGGTCCTGCCCTCTTTGCAGAAGTGCTGGATGCCCCTAAACCCAAGGGGAGGAGCTCAAGCTGCAGTCACCACCTCTGAAGACTGAAATATCCACATTTCCACCAACTTGGGACAAAGGCTCCGAGATGTGGCACCAGTGTCCGTGCCCTTGCTATGGGTTTGTCCTGACCAAGCTCCTGAGCAGAGCAAACACGGGGCTCGGCATCACAGGGGGAGATGGGCCCAAACCCCGTTGTGGTTCAGAGGTGTCAGATGGGACCTTCTCCCATTCCCCTCCCCGGCTGGGGGATGGCTTTCAGGGATGTGCATCCACAGCACCTTCACCAGAGCGTTCCCTGCTCAGGCATGTGGGGAGTGTCACCCTTCCCATGCTGTGCGTGCTCCAGAGCATTTGTGCTTTTATAGATGATGGATACCATCATGCTATGGAAATTTGGGGAGAAAGAGAGCATTTTAGGCTAAACAACTTGCAGCTCCAGAAAGATGGAAGCAAAGTCAAAGCTTCTATTTTATCAACTCTTATTTTATTCATTTATAAATACTGTTGTGTTTACAAGCATCATAGATGTGAATATTATTCCCAAACTTTCAAACACATAATACTTATAATACTATATAACAACAACCAGTAAAACAAATCATTCATCTCAGGGTTTGAAAGGCCACTCAAAAGTTGCATAAAAATACATTCTCTCCCCATCTCGTAAGCTAGTCCTGCTTCTCCAAGGAGTTTATTTACAAAGAGCCATCATCAAACTCGCAGCCACAATGGGCGGGTTCACCCCAAGCAATAAAAATGAATTCACCCCAAGCAATTGCTTAGAAAAAAAGCTTGTGGTCTCCAATGGAGATCATGTCTGGCAAATGCTCTGGTTCAAATAGGGATCCGTTTTAAAAACTGCTTGCTTTGTGCTCTGCCCCAAGCGCAGAGCACAAGGTGTCCTATTTGTCACCTCCTCAGTGCACTGGTTATGTCAGCGAGACCGAAAAAAAAAAGACAATTCTCAAGAGTTTGGTTTGCAACTGCATCGCCAGCACAGAACACTCACAGCTTTGGCTGGGCAGTGAGACCCAGCTATTGGCGGGCCCTCTGCCCCAGTCAGAGTTCAGGGGATGATCCAGTGCTCAGCAGACCCTTCATCTCCAGTGGTTTGGCTCGGCAAGGTGCTGTGCAGAGGAACAAAGCCTCCCACACCCTTCTGTAGGCTGAAACACAACGAGCTCCTGATAGGAAGGGGCAAAATGTCAGTGCAGGATGGATTTGTCAGATTGGGTTGAATCCTCTCCCTAAAAACAGATACCAGGCTTCTTCGCACTGCCAGGAACCTGCCCCGTGAGAAGAACAGGATCTTTAGTCTGAAATCTCATCCTTGGTCCTGCTGGGACGCACGACCTGAGCCGCACGTGTTGGCACAGCAGCGCCGCGCAGCCCCCGGCGGGTGAAAATCTTCTCTGTGTGGCACAGAAGGGACTGGGCTCCTGCCTAGAGCTGAAAGAGCCCAAGTCTGAAGCGAGGAGAGGGTCACCAAGAGGAAAAACATCAAGAACCTCAGAAGTACTCACATGAAGAGTGCACCAAGAGGGAACGGCGCGCGGAAAAAGCGTTGACCGGATCTCAAGACTTAAAGCTGTTAAATATAGCAGGGTTCAAAGAAAAAGTAATATAAAAAGGATGCCTGGCTTAGGCAGTGCTCTGCAGAAACCCTGATGCCATTACCAGCTTTGGTCTCTTCCTCCCCAAAGCACAGCAGCAGAGGAAGGGCCTCAGTGTACCAGGAGAAAGGGCATCCCGTGCCGTGCACGAGTGACTCAGCTGGCTGAAGAGCGGCGGAAGAGGAACCTCTGTCTAGAGCTGCCTGGGGTAAAAACGGCAGCTCTAAGAGCTAGAGAGGTGGAAACAGGCAGGATGGGCAGGGGAAAAATGAAAAATTAGAAAAAAACAAAACAAAACCAAAGAAAAAACCCAAGGGAGAGGAAAATAAACACGTTTTCTGAAGCAATAACCAGCAGAAGGTTCCAAAGAGCCCAGGATTGACTGATAGAGATAAATTTTACCCTGTTGAACAAGCTCAAGAATTATGCTCATGTTCAAGTATCTCATCTGTCTCAGAGCAGAGAGTGCCATCAGCCCAGCGGGAGCCACAAGCCCACAGTCACCAGAGGTGCCCAGGAACATAGGTAGAACTTCTTCATGGCAACCTCCAAGTTCAATGACTGAGACTGCAACTCTCAGCCAGGCGGAGCAGCGAAATCATAGGACAAAGGGAATGAAAGGACAAATAGGGAAGGATGTAGATGGGAAAGTGGTCTGGATACAGCAAGAAGTCTCTGAGAGGGAAGGTATTGTTTGAGAGAAGTCTACTAAGGGGAAGCTCAAACAGATCTGATGACAGGTTACTGCTGATATCATCAAAATCACACAGCACGCAGAGGAGCCACTGTCTAAATGCCCATAGAGAGAACAATGTCAAACTGTTCTGAGTATGTGTAACATCAAAGGGGTTTTGAGGTTTCCTTCAAGGTCAAGGCTTATTGCAAGCTTTTGACAGATCAAAAATCTTTCATCCTAGCAATAGTTACCAGCACACCCGAGGGGAGCTCCTTGACCCTCCTACACCAACGCACCCACACCTTTCCAAGGCATGTGGGAGGACAAGTGACCACTGCTTCGTGTTCCTCTGCCTTGAAACCCAGCACCAGGCTTCTTCCCCAGCAGATGGGTGGGTGGGACTGGACTCTGGCAATCCCTCTCTCTAGGAACAAACCAATGCTGCCTTTCATCTGGTCAGCCTCCTGCTGCAAGTCAAGGCAAGGTGCTTGAACAACCTGCCCAGACTCCTCTACAGGGCTCTGCCTTCATGGGATAGCAGGAAAATGTCCCAGATGGCTGTTTGGACAGGTTGGTGTGGGCACAGCTCCCTGCAAAGTGATTCATGGTCATACACACGTGAGAGCAGCAGAGGATCTCGAGGGGTTCAAGCTTGTCCTTCAGGAAGCTTGACGAGTACCTGTGATACACCCTGTCCTGAGGAGCAAGAGTCCAGGTGCCATCAGCAGATGCTGCCAACTACTGAGAGAGGAGCCCTGGAAGGATTCAACATGATCCCAAACCACCCAGGCTGGGGAGGAAAGACAAGGTGAGGGGGGGTCTGACACCCAGGGGTAGCACTGATGCTACTGAACAGGTTTGAAATCTTACATTAAATAAAAGACTGCGTCTGCTGGGGTGGAAGGAGAAGAAGGTCTCTGTGCAAAGCAGCCTGTTACAGAAATCAGCCCCGGGGGCTTTCACAGCATCACATGGTAACCAGAGTCCCACGCCTCGGGTGAGTTGGTGTGCATCCTCAGAGTCCCAGCCCATGGTCACATCTCCCACCCGTGAAGGGCTTGGATGTGCTGGATTAGTTCTTTAGGTGTCACTTCGTACAGTAGGAGCTCCCTACTCCAGATCCGAGTCCAACACCACGCGCTGGACTTCTGGCAGAAGTTTTGGCAGCTCAAACCCAGTCCTCAGGTTTTTCTTCTCCCTCGAATAAAATGTCCGAGATAGCACAACATGCTTAAATTCAAACCAAAAAAAATGGCAGGGGGGGGGTGTGGTGGGGGGAACAAGGGCACAAGGGGAGGTGCAGCAAAGGGCAGGGGGTGACAGGTTGATCCCACAGCTGAAACTCTTGCTGTACTCGTGACAGGGGAGGGCTCGGTGGTGGGGTTGGCAGCTGGTGTAGGGCACCTTCGCTCAGGACTCCTATTTGGAGAGCTTGCTGATGACACGAATGAGGGCTCCGTTCTCATCCTTCAGCCTTTGGTTGTCCGACTTCAGCTCTGTCAAAACCTGCAGGGACAAAGAGCAGGAGGGTGATGGCTCGGGGGTGGGGACCAGCCTCCCTCCACCCAGCACACTCCTAACACCTCCGGAACATCACCAGGACCTTCACAAACCAGCTGGAGGCGTGCAGGGGTGCCAAGGGGGCTGGGGAAGCCCATGGTGAGCAGCCAAGGCCCCAGGAGCAGGTCAGGACAAGGCAGGGAGGGCAGGAGCTGCTGTGGAGCTGCTGCAGCCCAACCTGCTCCTGGAGGCTCCACAGGACTCGGAAGAAAACTGCAAAGCTGGTTTTTTCTGATTAGTTTTTCCCATTTTACCAGGACTAGAGGGGGAAATCAAAGTTTGAAATTCTCACTCTGGGTTGGCCCAAGCCTGGATTGCAAAGTCTCGTTAGGAGAACCCCCGGGATCCCAGAGGTTCCATGTGAAGGCACACGGCCACTGGAGACACTTCCTCAGTGCTCAGTGTCTGAGCCTGGAGCTCAACCAAACATCACCACACAGAAGCCAGAGAGCTTTTAATTGGAAATAGAGGGAGAAATGGCTTCAATGAGACCCTTCCAGCACTTCTCATTGGCCAAACCCCTCCTGACGCCCCTTGTTTCCCTCCCTGTGGGTGGGTCACCTTCAGTGGAGTGTCCCCAGCCCCTCAGGGACAGGAGGAGACCCCCACTGTCTCGGGGTGTGACACAGAAGGTGACACTGGGCCACCAGCCCCAGAGCCTGCTGGAACAAGCCAGGTCGAGCAGGGTCACACGTAGGCACCAACAGCACCACTGCAAGCTCAGCAATGACTCGAGGGGGATCCTAGAGGAACCCCCCCAGATTCAAAATCCCCACTAAACCTTCTCCTTCCTCCTAAGCTGGGGTTTCAGCCCTGATCACAACCTTCTGCCCATTCCTCTCACTTGCAGCCCCTTCTGGCCATCCCCCAGTGCAGGCAGACGTCAGCTCCATCACTCCAGCTGCAGCAGTTGGAATTGTTTGGGTTGGAAAAGACCTTTAAGATCACTGAGTTCAACCACAAACCCAGCACTACCAAGGCCACCCCTAACCCATGTCCCCAAGCACCACATCTACACAGCTCTGAGATCCCTCCAGGGATGGGGACCCCACCACTGCCCTGGGCAGCCTGGGCCAGGCCCTGACAGCCCTTTGGGGCAGGAATTGTTCCTCAGGTCCAACCTAAACCTCCCCTGGGCACCTTGAGGCCATTCCCTCTTGTCCCATCACTTGTTCCTTGGGAGCAGAGCCCGACCCCCCCTGGCTCCAACCTCCTCTCAGGGAGCTGCAGAGAGCAGAAGGTCTCCCCTCAGCCTCCTTCTCCCCAGGCTGAGCACCCCCAGCTCCCTCTGCTGCCCCTCGTCACACTTGTGCTCCACACCCTGCCCCAGCCCCAGGGCACCCAACCCCATCCCCACTGGTGGTGGCTGCTCCTGACAGGAGGTTTTGCAAGAGAGAGGAGGGGGAAAACTGCAGCATGATGGGATCCTGGGAAAAGGGTAGAACTATGTGATGGGCTGGTGGGAGCTTCAGCTAGAGATGTGTAAATGTCTCACTGGACACAGTGGTGGTGTGACAGGGACACCTCCATGACAGGGTTGTTATCAGAACAGAAGCCATGACTCCTTATGCAGTTTCTCTCAGCCAAATGAGAGGCATTGCCCATCACCAAAGAGCTCAGGAGATCAGAGAAATGGGGACAGCACTTGCTGCCTCACTCCACACTCTGTTCCCTCCTGAGCTTCACCTAACACCCACAGTGCCTGCCAGTCCTGCACACTGGGATGGTTCAACCACCTACTGGAGTCTGTAGATGGACAGTCCTTGTCCTCTCTGTCACTGCTTGGGGTGGCCTTACAGTCTTGAATGTGTCCATCAGTCCAACACAGGAATGACACGGAGTTCTGCCACTTGCTCTGGTAGAGATCACCTGTCCCAGGTCCCCAGAGGCCACAGCAGAGAGCAACCATCCCAGTTTTAGAGCTTACTGGGAGTTCTTAAGGTGGCTTACACACATGCTCACACCACTGCAACTCTGATGACTACTGGAAAAGGAAGGGACATCACTATGTGTTAAGCAACTGCTTCTTGGGAAGTTTCCCAGCTGGAACCCCACTCCATCAGCTTCCAGCAAAGCTTCCTGAAAGCTAAAAATCAGCCTTATAACATTTCATTCCCCCAGGCCAAGGGCATCGGAAGCAAAGGAACCGTTGGCTTTGAAGCAAAGCAGCCTCCAGTTGGGTAAAACAACCTGCCCATGAAGCAGAAGCAGGCTGGAGAAGCAGGGACCTGAAACTGAAGCTTCATAAACATCTCATGGGGACGGTGAGGAGGGATGTGGATCCCCATGAGCTGATCACGATGCAGTGTAGGTGTACAGTGGGTTTTGAGCTCGAGGCTGGTCCGAGCAGTGGAGCTGTGTGTTACCTGTGACACTGGAGAAGGTGGCACTTCAGAAACGATGTGGATTTTGGAAAATGCAATGGTTTGAGAAGCACCACTGCTGCAAGAGAGTGGTGAGTCTGTCGAGGCTTAAAACAGCAACATTACTGTGATGTCCAGGGACACTGCTGAGCCAAGGTGTACTGGTACCAGTAACATTTCGTGCTAGACCTACTAAAAGAGTTGGAAAGCAACCAGCAGAGCATGCAGACAGGTGGTTGTCCTCCAGCAAACCTACAGTGAGCTGGGAGGGTCAGTCCAGCCAGGTCTGAGCCACCTGCACCAGAGCCAGGGCACCGAGCAGAGGGGTGTTAGCAGGGGCAAAGCAACACTGGGACTGTTTCCTAGGAGGGGAAGAGAGACTGGTGACTTCCAGCTTGTGAAACATCATTTCTCTGAGCCTGGGAATAGTTTTGCTCAGTTTTCCCTCTCAGATCTCAAAGGACGTTGGGAAGGACTGAAAGTCCCTGCTTGTGAGGACGAGTGAGTCAGTGACAGGTTTGAAGATGCTTTCACAGATTTAAAGCAGAAAGATGGTGAGATCATTTATTCTGACCATCTGCACAATTCAGGCCACGCCAGATGAGCCACCCTGCCCTCAGCCCCTGTGACACACGCATGGTCTGGAACTGAGACTCCTGGAAAGGGGAAGCCACAATTCCCCTGGTTAGTTTGTTTCTACTGTTAATCATCCTTGGTATAATTTGTGTGCTAAGAATAGGCTTTTTTTATACCTTAGTGCCACTTCCAGCCCACGAGAGCACACTGCTTCTTCCTTTTTTAAAAAAAATAGCTATGTCTGAAGGGACCTGGATATCCCTACTAACCTGCAAAAGCCAGGTAGGGCCCTAAGAAAGATGCATCTACAGCTTTATTTTAGCAGTGATCCAATGAAGGAGCAATAAAGGATGCAATTTAAGCTTACAGAAGGCTTGTCCTTGGATTTCAAACACTAATTGCTCTGCACTGAACTTAAAACAGAGGATGAAAGAGGAAGGCACATCTGGTCCAGCTCTGAAGGCTTCAGCTGCCTCACAACCAGGAGGTGAGGGGATGCTGCAGTCAAAAACTGACCTCAGACTCTCTCCAAAATGAGGGAAGGAGCTTGTTCTCTTTGCTCAAGTGATCAAGAAAACCTGCAGGTTTTGTAAAAATCGCTTTCCTTGTCTAAAATGTGCACTTCTCACAATGTCCCCAGGAATTAATTCAATTGCTCATTCTGGCTTTGGATAATCTGATTTTGTGGGTGCCAGCTTCTCACTGAGCTAAGTCCAATTAAAAAAGAATTATATTATGACCACACGTGTAGCATAAACCACCTACTTTGAGGTAAGGGAATGGGGAGGGTGATGCTGGCTGACCCACTGGCACTGTCAAGCCACCCCAAAGCCAGGCACAGGGAAGCAGCTGATCCATCACTCCTCCATTGCCATCTCTGTGCCATCCACCCAACTCTGTGTCTCCACATCAAGGCAGGCCGCACATCTTCTGCTTTCACTCGTGGATGATGGGAGACATGGACCCCATCCACATGGACAAGGCAAGCCCCTGTTAGTGAAACAGCAGTGATGAGCATCATCTGCCAAGCAGAGCAGCAGGACCGAGCAGAGCCTTCAGTGAGCCCCTGCCAAGGGGGGCGTTCAGAGGATCCTTTGCCACATGCTGCTTTTGAGCCACAAGCTTCATCAGAAGCAAGGAGGAGAAGGGGAACAGCCCGGCCAAGGGAGTGGAGACCTGCCTGGAAGAGTGGAAGAGGGAGGCGAGATGAGCCGGAGGGAAAGCAGCTACAGCTCCTCTGATTCGGAGGGCTTGGCAGGCAGAGAAAGTCTGGCTACGACCCGGGTCAGAGCCCTGTTTTCAGCCAGCAGTTGCTCATTCATCTGCCTCAGAGTGTGAATCTGTTTGAGCTGGTGGAGATTCTGCAGAGAGTGACAGAAGTGGACAGAGAAATACAGAGAAAACACACCATGGAGACAAAAGGGCACAGAAAGGTGAATTTAGTCCACAAGCAGTGAAAGAAAAAGAGAATGAAAGAAGAAATTAGTAGCAGTGAGTGCTGGATGGGCAGCAGCTCCCATGAGTATAGAATCATAGAATCATAGAATCATTCTGGTTGGAAGGGACCTCCAGGGTCATCAAGTCCAATCTTTATCCCATCATATTCCTGACCATCAGACCATGGCCTCAAGTGCCTCATCAACCCGTTTGTTGAACACCCCCAGGGACGGTGACTCCACCACCTCCCTGGGCAGCCCATTCCAGTGCCCAACCACCCTCCCAGTAAAGAACTTCTTCCTAATATCCAACCTAGGAAGAAGTTCTTTACTGAGAAGAAAGCCTTGCAACACACTGGGGATGTTTTGGGAACCATCCCTTTCTCCAGAGGCCCCCAGAGCCCAAATAAAGGGATTTCCCACCACAAAGCAGGATGGTTTCTCACAGGTTATGTTCTGTCTTACCCACAGTGAGCTCCAGCAGCCCCTGGACTTGGGAACTACTGTGAGAACTCTCACCATGGGCTTACCACCTACATGGGCTTTGAAAGCACTGCTGGAAACTCAGAGTTTCCGTAAAACTGATTTTTTTCTTCTACCTCTAAAAGCTAAAGTGGTCTTGTGTAGCAAAGAGCTACCAGAGCTTTGTGGGACATTTTAAAGGCAGAGACTGAAGCACCTGGGAGTGACACTGTCCTGCAGCAGAGCACAGAGACACGGACCACTTCTGCTCACAACCCTCACCCCTGGGTCTGCTCTTGGGTCTGCTCAGGCTTCAGTCCTGCCCCAAAGGTCTGGGGTGTGTGTGGGTTTCCCATCCCTGCCCAGATTCAGCTCTTCTCTGTCACAGGGCTCAATTTATCTCTGATCTCCAGAGGTGAAAATTCAAAAGCCTCGAATGGCTCATTTTAAGTAGAGGAATGTGAATGACAGCATCTTACACAGGAGGCAGGTGAAAACACAGCATTCTTGGTTACAAAGGAAACAAATGGGCAAAGGACGGTGCAGAAATGGAGCCCCAGAGCTGGGGGTAGCACAGGTACAGCAGCACAGGGAGATACAACATCAAAGCAACCAGGAAAGCAAAAGGGGAGGTGATAAATCCATGCAGACATCACCATTTCTGGGACATGGATGACATTTTTCAGGGTGATGCTAAAGCAGAACCATATGCTGGGCATTGGGACTGGGGGTGGGTGCCAGGACATGCTGAGGGCTGCAGAGCTGCTTTTGGAGCAGTGTCCTGTCCCTCCTTCCTCCTGACAGCTCGTCGGGCAGTGGGGCCATGGGAACAAGAAATCCTCCACCATGGAGGAGGGAGCACAGACACCAGGCAGGGGACATCAGGAAAGCAAACATCTGTGAGAAGAGTAGTTTTAAGTTCAAGTGTATAAATCCCAGCTCACAACCAAAGCAGCTTCGTTCTGCCCACAAACCAACATGGTCTTCCCTGTGTCCTCTTACCCAGCTGCTTGTGGCATCAGGGAGGAGATGGAGGGAAGGGTCTGCTGGGAAGGGGATTCCTTTCTGCCATTCAATCAGCAGAAAGTGCTCAAAAGGAGGTCACTGTCTGTCCTTAACCAGAGGCAAATCTGCTGTGATAGGAAGAACTTGCATGAACATCCACCCAACTTGCATGACACGGAGCTGGCTGCAGTTGGCAAGGAACCTGCTGCACCCCAGGACATTTTGTCCAAGGGCTCATTCCTGTATAAAAGAGAAGTATTTCGTGTAGCCCCCATCCATCAGCTTGATTCTGGCTGCCCAAAAGCACGACCTCTGCTCCCTGATAAGGAATCAAGATACCTCACCCAAAAGCCTTGCAACACCAATGGAAGCAAGGCAGGGGAGTGCAGGGAGCCAGCAAAAGATGGGGTCTGAGACCTCCAAGGGCACCAAAGAGACAAAGCAGCTCCTGCTACTTGGACGACACCAACACGATTCTGACACCAGATATATCAACAGGTCTTGAGACAGAGCTTCAGCCACTGGAGGAGAGCCTCAGAGACAGCTCGGCAGTGAGATCCCCTCTCACCAGACCTCAGACATCTGCCCATCACTTCACCCACCCGCCCAAGCTGTGCCAGCTGCCCCCGTGCCCAGTGAGGACACAGATGGAGATCACACATCTGCCCCGGGATAAATCCCACCCAGGAGCCAGCAGAGGATGGCTCATACTGGAAGAGCCATTTCTTTTAATGGTATCATGGAAAATACACATCCTGTTTTATCACAGGGAACCCAGCTGAGCACCTGGCTGGCAGAAAACATCCAGGATAGGTAAGACAGGGTGCTGTGATACATGGGATGGAAAGGATTGTGATTGCTTTTGAGACCACAGTTGTATTTCCACACCAATACAGCACAAAACCTCAGCATGGCAGGATCAGAGGCAGCTCAGCCTCAGCCCACCTCCAGGGATGATCCAAAGGTTCACTTCTGTAAAGTGTGTGAGCTGCAGGTAGGGCAGCCGCCTGTTTATCCATGAAACCTAGCAAAGGCTGGGAAGCTGGGCCTGAAGCCAAGGGCTGAGACCAGAATCTGGATGATACTGCTGCGATTGCTTATCACTCTGCTTGATACCTGGCTTCCCCAAAGCAGGCTTCTCAGTTCAGCTGTACCTGCCTTCAATTAAAGGATTTGGTGCCTGCAAACCGGGGGAAATAAAAATGCCCAAAGCATGCACAATGCACAGAGCCAGGAGGTGCAGTGCTGCTACGGAATAAAGAAGCTTCTGTGACCTTCAAGAAACACTGCTGTGTTAAGTTGGGACCTCAGGCACTTGGCATTGAATTCAGTTCAGTGCAAATGCTAATTTTCTTCCTCCTTCCTCAGCCAAGTTGCTGTATCTTCAGTCAATTCTGCAGCCACTGAGGAAAATGCTCTGTCACCTTCGCCAGAGCAACTCTGGCACCAAGGAGTTCTTGAGATTACTGAGTATTCCTGCTCCTCTTCATTCCCCAATTGCTTCGTTAGCAGGGGTTAAACTCATGAAAAGAACAAAACTCTTCACCTCAAGCATAGCCTGGAACCCAGGACCATCCTGTGACTGCTGCTGTGCCTCCTGTTCTCAAGAAGTCAGCTGCAAGAAGGGGAAAGCCTGGCCAGGATATTTGATGCATTGAACTGGACACAGACACTCCTGGTTCCAAAAGCTGTATAAGAGCTGTGCTGGACTGGTTCAGTTCAAAGACCAGTGGGAAGAATCCCAGACCCACACTGTTCCCTGAGACCTAACAGCCTGGCATGTTTGGTTGTTTCTCCTTGCTGCTCTCCATGTGAAAGGAAAGTGGTGGATTCTGCTGACAGCTGCTCAGGTAGCACGAGAGGCAGGAGTGAAAGTCTCATCAGAATTCATAGATTTGTTTTCCTGGCTCCACTGCCACCCCAGGGATTCACTCAGGTGCTCTGCAGAGGTTCTTTCACTCTGCACAAACACTGGGCTGACTCTCCTGCTTTAAGGCACAATGAAAGTGGACACGGAAAATCCTTGCCCAGTTCAACATTTTTCTCTTTGGAGATTTTATACTCCTTTTCATTGAGTGGCCGCCAAAAAAGATGTCAAAGTGCACTCAGGTACTCACCATATGCTTGAGTTTTTGCAGAAACAGTGGCATCTTAGAAGAGGTATTTCAAAATTGATGTCTGTTTATTCTATCAACAAAAGGCCACGTTGGCTGTTCAATGCAGCAAGGACACAGCAGAGAGCAATGAGTAAGCACCCCTTTTGAGGACCTGATAGCTCATTTGCAGTTAGACCACAGGCTCCTGTAGCTCACAGCTCCAGCACGTCTCTTGGGGCAATACAAGAACGTGTCAAACTTCCAGCAGAGCTTCTGCTTCTGCACCATCTTGGCTTCCATCAAGTCTGCAGCTCTGGTCTACCCAAACCAGAGACACTTCGGCTGCGTCCAACATTTCCTACAGTAACCTTCTTTCATTAATTGCTTTCTGAACCAATATAAATGTTTCAAAACTGACAGGCCACTAGAGGACACCAATTTGTCTCTTTACTCCACGGACTGAGCTGGTTTGCAGTGATCTGCATAGCTGAAGAAACAACAGCAACTGCTGTCATCTGCGTTTTCTCTTGCAGGACATGTTTCTGTAATTACAGGGAGGTCTCTAAGGTCCCTCTGGAGTTAAAGGTTGCTACCTGTTCAGCGAAAAAAAACATTTGCAATTTAGGCATATTCAGTCCTTTCTCCTACATCCACACTTATCTTCTCCTCTGTAAGAGGACAAGAGAGCCCTACAGGAAGACTCCACTGAATCGTTCTACTTATTGCAGTAGAAGATGCAGCATCAGCCAATGGGTCCTTTCGAAGACGTATGAAGCTTCAGCCAGAAAGATGAAGTTGGAACCTCCTCCAGGGTGGTAGGATATCGTTTCCATCGGTGCTGGGAGAGCTCACGGCTCTCAGATGGGGTCCTTCCTTCCTAAAGTGGCTTGGTCCCACCTGGGTCATGCTCAAAGGGAATGAAAGCGCAGGGCACAGAGCAAAGGGTGGCAGGAAAACACAGAGTAAAAGGACGTAACACTGCCAACTCAGTGGGGAGTTTCAGGTGGCAAAACACGCTGGTTCCTGCTCTGCAGTGCTCCCCACCAGCCCCGTGCTTGCAGGGCAGTCAAGCCATGGCAGGAGGAGAACCATCCTGGGAAGCACCGCCACGAGAGAGGAGAACGCGACGGAGCGGTTGGTGGCGGACGGCTCGTGCCAGGAAGCCATGCTGTGCTCTCCATCAGGAAGCAAATTCCTCTTTGCTGAAATCTGCTCCGGGCTGACTTACTGACACAGCTTTCAGTAACATGCTTTAGGGAGGGAGGACAGAAATACAATCACTCTGTGTTTTTTTCCAGGCGAGTGTGCGTGTGATCTCAAAAGCCAGCTTTGTCTTCTTACCCATCTGGAGAGGACCACAGTGGCTTAATTCGGGCTGCAGACTATTCAGAGCACAGGGGATCAGCACACTGAAACTCATCGATGCCACAAAAGGTTAGTTTGGGGAAGCACTTAAGGAGAACAGCTTTCACAATTCTCGGCTCAAACAGCATAACAAATTAAACATATGGTGCAATCAGATGAACGGTAACAGGACAGCTTTATTAGTATTTAATAGTCAAAGAACATGACCATTCAATAAGTTCTGACTGCATAAAGGAACTCACTCAGGGGTAAGACAAGTCCCTTCCCATGTGCACCTTTAATATCCTACTCCTGGGTGACAATCCCAAAAGACATTAACACAAAGAATCAAAAATGGAATAGGCAGAGAGAACAGATTCCTTCCTACCTTCATCTCCTCTTCCATTTCCGAGAGTTTCCGCTCCAGGGCTCGCTTCTCCTGTTCACAAGGATTCAGAACAAAGATGGTCACAAAGATTGAAAAGAAAAACTTACAACACTTTTTCTTTTGATAGAAAAATGAGTCTTGAGTTTCTGTAGGAGCATTCACTGAAAAGCATCTCGGCAACACGGATGTTACAACCAGGAGCTGCTCAGGTGCGACAGGGCAGCTGGTAAACCAGGCAGTGATAAATGGGCCTGTTCCACAGGTCCTGAGCTCTCTTCACAGCCCTCCAGTGATCCCAGTGACACCACCTTTAGTGATCCCAGTTTTCAGGACTTTCTGGTGTAATGGGATTTGGAGCTCTGTGGGTGAGGCCATGGATTTCACTGCACCCCACTAAAGGAGGCAATGAGAAAACTCACTGAGCCCATCAAGTAAGAAACAGTGAAGAGGTGCCTGGAAATCCTGCTCCTCCCAGATTAATTTAGGGCTTCAAAGCTACAAAGCTGACTGCTTTCTGCATATTCTGGAAAATCACACAGGTAGGTTCTGCCATAGGAGTACTGGTGGTGCCCTCAGGGGACAGCTACAGCCCTTGCCTACACGGAGAGATCTGGACTCCATCAATGACTTTTTCAACATGGGAGGGCTCAAACTGCTCCAGGAAAGTGTGCTGGGTGGGAGGAATGGTGAATGTAGGTCAGGAACAGCCATTACACTCTCTTTGCCCTCTGGAAAGAAACAATGAGGCCAGGAGAGTGAGGAAAACACAGCTTTTGAGTCTGGCTGTGGATGATGGGTCACTTAAGACAGAGCTTTAGCCAAACCCTGCTCATCCAGCTTAGCTGACTGCAGTGAATCTCACTGTTCAGTTCAGAGGAAGGAGCATTCAAACATTCAGACTTCAAGTACAACCACTAGACACCCAGCTAATGTTTTCCCTTGTTCCCCCCTCCCCCAAAACAGTCTTAATTATGAGGATCAAGAATATTTTCAAGCAGAGTGGACCAACAGACTCTTAGCACAATACAACACAATCCATTGGTCTGCAGCTTCCTATAACAACAGAAATCCGAACTGGCTGATTTGGAAAGAGAGCAGAAAAGTCTCAGACACCCAAAAGGTCAGAACACAATTATCACTGTGCACTGCTCCACAAGGCAAAAATATAACTTATCTTTTAATTAACACTTTCCTTCAAGAAATTACTATGCCCTGCAGAGCAACGTGAGGCAAAGACTGCGGCTCAGAAGAAAGCAGAGACACATACCCTCTTCTCCATCTCCAGCATGCTGGACCGGTCAGAAGTCTTCTCCTGTTTCTGCTATGTAAATTAAAAATGGAAAGCTATTAAAACTGAGAGGCATTCCCAGGGTGCTGCACAAAGGCCCAGATAGCCTACAGATGCACTCGGCTGAAGAAGAAGCAGCCTTTAGAGAATCATAGAATGGTTTGGGTTGGAAGGGACCTTTAAATAGTTTGGGTTGGAAGGAATCTTTAAAGTCCAACTCCCTGCAGTGAGCAGGGACATCTTCAACCAGATCAGGCTGCTCAGAGCCCCGTCCAACCTGACCCTGAATGTTTCCAGGGGGGCATCTCCCACCTCTCTGGGCAACCTGGGCCAGTGTCCCACCACCCTCAGTGTAAAAAATGTCTTCCTAAGATCTAGTCTGAATCTCCCTTCTTTCAGTTTAAAACCATCACCCCTTGTTCTACCACTACAGGCCCTGCTAAAAGGCTTTCTCACAAGCTTTAAGTACTGAAAGGCCACAGTAAGGTCTCCCCGGAGCCTTCTTTTCTCCAGAATCACTCACACTTATTTCTGTGAAAAATAACCATCTCCTCTGTAGCACCTTCCCCCCCAGAGCTAAATCCTTTCCCCCTTTGGGACATGCACTGCCTTGCCATGGCTGGTGCTCAGCTCCTCCAGCCAAGGAGCCGGTTGCTGCCTTACCTGGGCTGCTTTTTCCAACTTTGATTTGATGTCAGCCAACTCCAGCTGGGCTTCTTGCAGCTTCGACTTCAGCTTTTGATTTTCAGACAGGGCACTTTCATACAACTGCAACAGGAACAAAAGGTTTCAACGATCCCGGCTGCCGCACAGCCCCGGTTCTGCCTCGCTCCCCCGTGCCAGGCTTTTAGCAAAGGGTTAACAGAACTAATTTGGATGCTTCACTTATGTTTTCATAATTCCTATGAAATCAGTAAACAGCTGTTTCATTTTCCAGGGTGTCTAAACATAGCCAAGAGGCAAAGAAAAGCCATGTTTTTCATTTAGGTAAACCACCAAACACAATAAAGTACAAAGTTGTTCGTGATGGATGGATCCGAACCCATGATTCTGTTGTGCTCCCCAACACAACATCCTGCTTGCTCTTGTCTGCTTTTAGTTTGGAGAGGAGGTCACCCCAAAATGGATTTTTTCCCCTTTGATTCCTTCAAACCAGCAGAATTTCCATCTCTAAGAGGACACATGGGGCACACTGCCTGCCTTGGGACACCCATGGCCATGCAGAAGACTGGGGCTGCCTGCCCTGCGAGGCTTTTTGGCATCACAGTCATTTTTGAATTGAGCTTGTCTTAATCTGTTCACTTTTCCATGGTCTTTGCCTTGACACCAGATGTGCACGTACGCTCCAAGGCAGACCTTACACTGCCTTTCAAGGATTATGCTGAAAGTTGCAGAGGGTTTAGAAAAAAATAATTCAGGAGTGTTATATCAGCAAACAATAGTTCTGTGGGGACGTGCACACTTGAGCCGTGCTGGCATGCTCTAGATACCTCTCCTTGCTCTTTTCAAATCCCTCCCAGTGTTTCTCCCTCCTGACTCCTCAATCCCCCTCCCCAGACACCTGACTTTGTCTGGTGTCCTGTTTTGACCTTTTTCAGCCTGCATTTGAAAAAGGCAGCTGTGACTCCCTGTTATGGTTTGAGGGACAGGCAAATTCGATGGTTTTGCTGCAAGGACCCAAAGAGGGGGATGGAGTTTAGGACCCATTGTGAAAAGGGGTCTGGGGTGTTGGTATTCCCTCCCACTTCCTGACAAAGTCCATAAAACGCCAGGAAAATGGCGAGTTCCTCCCCTTCTTCCTGCTCTCCTTCTCATCAACACGTGGAGACGTCCTGGAGAGAGAAAGAGCCCTGTCTTTGTTACCAGCTCACCACGTGCTCTGCAGGATCCGAATTCACTGGGTGCTGGGCAAAGCTTTGCACCCTTTTTTCCTCCATTGGCTTTGCCATGAGGCACTTTCAGGAACTTGTATTGGGAATCATCAGAATCGGGTTGTATATATTTGTAAATATTTTGTTCTTCTCCCACCTGTTACTCCCCCTCCCCATTTCACTAAATCTGTTCTGGTTTTAACTTCCAACCTTTAAGCCTCTATTCCTTATTCCCCTTCTATCTTTCCCCGAGGGGGTGGAGTGGAGTGACAGAGAGCAAATTCTGTTCTCTGGGTTGTGGCTCACCCTGACCACTTAAACCAAGACACTCCCAAAGGCAACGGAAAGAAGGAAAATGAAAATCAGCTTTTCCTGTTTCTTTCCAAAGACTCAGTGCAGGTTTCAGCAGCAACAGGCAGCTTCCAAGGTACATGCAGTGAAGAATAATACAATTAAAAAATCCTACTTTTTTATAGTCCCTGTTGCTCTCCTCCTCTGCTCTGCTGCTTAGGGCAGCCAACCGGTTCTCCCGCCGGGTGTAGGCACTGGAGCGGCTGGAGGCGCGGTCGCTGTACGAGGACTCACTGGTGGTCGGGTTCGTAGCTGCTTCCAACCTAAAACACAATGAAGATCTCGCACTGTGGAGCTGCTGTTACCCTCGGACAGCCAGGCCAGTTGGGACTGGTACTGACCCAGCCAAGCAGAGGTGCTGGGATGGTTGAGAGCACCCTCCACTGCGAGCGGGGCAGAGCTGCTGAAGGTCAGGCAGCCACCACCCATTATAAACTGGGACAAACCCAGTGGGTATCAGCCCAAATCCCAAAAGGCAGTAATTTCCCATGGACCTCTCATGGTGGGAGCAGGGTCCATCTCCAATAGGGCACAGAGGGTTTTTTCTCTCTGTGGAGTAGCTGAAATAATTCAGGGAACAAAGTATGAAAGTAAACTGGTCCAACATATAAGCTAAGGTAAGAACCAAATGGCCAGTACCAGCTCCAGCTTATGCTGTTGGTTTGAATCATAGGGAATCCCCAAAGCCATACAAACACATGCTGTCAATAAATACTAAATAAAAAAAAACCTCCAAAGAAAATAAAATTCTTACCTGGAAAGTCTTTCATGCTGAAGGGAAAAAAAAAAGAAAGAAAAAGGGAATTAAAAATGAGGAGAATGAAAGGTTCAATTGAAGAACTGCAGAGCTACCACCCAGCAGTGCTTCTGTACCTCTAGTACCAGCACCCAAGCTGAAGAGCACGACCTCCCATGCCCAAACTGGGAACCACTGATCCCTGCCTCAATCTTTTCAACTGCTTCAGCTCCTCTGAAACATTTCAGATTTCATTCTTTGCTAACCTAAAACTCCTGAACCTTGTTCTTTAAATCCTGGTTTCCAGAATTGAAACCCACCCCTTTGAACCAAGCCCAATCTATTGTTTCCTTTTTTAAATCAAATTATTCTTCCTGACTTTGATGGCTGTCCTGGGGGTGGTGTGGGTGAGAGGGACCAGTGGACTGTGCTACACGGAGCTCGCTGTGTGCTGGTGTTGAACATCAGGTGTAGAGAATGTAGAGGATGACCAAGAGGGCTGCTCTGTCAATCAACAATCAGGTAGCCCTCTGGTCAACCTCTACATTCTCTACATTAGGAAATCACAAATTGTACTTTTTATCCATGGGCAAGGACCTCCCCCACGAGGAAAAGCTTCACTGCAGCAAGGAGATACACACCAGAAGCTGCAGGAGGAAGGGAGAGGAGCTTCACACCAGCCCTAAGGTTGGACCTGCTGGTTGGAGCCTATGTCAGCTTCTTCTCTTCCCAACAGCATCCCCACCTCTGCTGCTGCTGCAGCCCACTGATGTGTACCACCCAATGGTGATCTGGGCCAACTCATGCACAGAGGAGGTCACAGAATATTTTGGCTTGGCCTTGCAATGCCCTACAGGGGCTGGTTGTGCCATACCATCATTTATATTTCTATATTAATATATAAAAATAGGGTTTTCTGGATTGGATGGTTCTTTTCCACCATTGCAGAAATCCAGTGGCAATGGCCCAAGTGACCTGCAGGATACACCACACCAACCTGCCACCTCCTTCTCTGCAAGGTTTCTCTTTCTCTGGCAGATTTACTCAAATTCAAGGTGCAGTCTCATTCTTTTTCAGTCTCTTGAAGTGGAAATTGAGCCTGACATCCCCCAGCAAGTTTTATTAGCAGCATCGTTTCTCTGAGTGAGCACAAACCACTTGCAGGCACTGCCAGTGACTTCCCTCGACCCTTTTTAATAAATGCAAGAGTCAGCACAAGAAGGACATCACAGAGGAGACGAGGATCAAGCTGTTGGTGGCCAGACATCCTTGTGTTGGAGTTTGTGCTGCCCAGACACACCACTAAATCTTGAGCTCTCAGGGCTGGCACATCTGCCACCTGCCTGGCACCCAGGTGTTGGCAGACTGCAGAGCTCCTGCTCCTGCCTGGCACCCAGCCCACGCTGGGCAGGTACCTGGGGACACACACACCCACACCACGGGCAGCTGAGTTAAGTCCCCCTATGCCATGGATAAGGAGACCTTGCCCACCCTGCTCCAAGCCAGAGGATCACACGGGCTGTGCCCAGCCTGCCTGTGACCTGCCCTCTGCTCCCTGGGACACATGGACCCACCTACACATTGCCTATGCCCAATTATTAACTTTTTAATTCATCTTGCCCTCCTGTAACCCTCATCTTGAATCCTGATTCCAGACAGGAGCCTCTGGAAGGAATCTGCAATCCCTGTTCTGCACTCTGAAGTCAGGCACTGTGATTTCAGCAGTACAGAAGGCACAAACTGAAGAATCTGAGCACACTTGAAGCCTCTCAGATGGACAACAGCTTCACAACAGCTTCAGCTGAAGGTGCTAAATGCAAAGCTCAAACCCTGCTATGAATTAGCACGCTGTCCCTAGAGCTGCACCCACAGGACCACCCTGAGCCGGGCTCTCAGGGAAGGGCTGGGTGCCAGCCCCACGCTGTAGAGATGGTCCCCAAAGCTCCAGGAGCACGTCCCAGTGCTGGCACGGATCCTGAGCCATGGCAGCAGGTCCAACTCTGAATTCCTTTACCTGCTCTAACTCTCCCTCTGTGTGCCAAAAGCTTTCTTTGCATCCTATAGGTAAAAAGCCACACAAGGGAGACAGCAGCTGGCTTTCCACCACAGCTAAGCCCTGCTGCACTCCCACAAGCCACGCTGGATGCTGGCTGAGAAGCCTCTCATGGGGCTGTCACCGGGACATCTGCCTGTGTGTCCCAGCAGCCGTGGCTTGGGCCACTCTCAGTACCGAGCCCAGCGCCGCAGTCGGGAGGCAGTTTGTGCACAGCTGGCCTCTGCCCAGGGTTAGCATTAGGAAGAGTTCCCATTTCCAACTGCAAACACACTGGCTGATGTCTCCACGGGTTTTTTGTAGAAGAACATCTGACATTTGCCTCTTCAAACCCTCGGCTGCCTGACAGCTCCCTTTTTAATTTTGTCCCAAAACCCAACCTCTCCCGCAAGACCGGGAATTAGGAAGTGATTAACAAGCCTCTTGTTGGAAGTTATTTGTGCACTTTATGCTAATCCCCTTCAGTGAGGACTTTCCTTACAGTGACAAATGGCTGGGCAAGTAATCCACTTAATATCAAGCTTGTGTTATTTCACCAAACACACCTGCTAGAGGGTTTGAGCAGGGCTGGGAAAGTCCACACATGGCTGTGCAAGGAAACCAAGCAGCAAAACCTGAGCAGGACCCAACACCAGCCTGAACAGAAGGAGGAGGGAAAAATAATTTCTGTCTTTTTTTTTCTCCAAATAAACTAATAATTTCCATAGGTAGAAAGAGCAGGGGTGTGCTTCTGCAAAGGGAGGGGGGGGAGGAAGGAATCACTTCAAACACAGCTGCTGGGAACAGCAAAGGAGGAAAAAAAATGACTTATTGTATTTAAAACCTTCCTGTGATAAATTCTGAGATGAATCGTTTCAGGCTGCAATTGTCTCTGTGTCTCTAAAGAGCAAGAGAGACACTTGATGAGATGGGAGGACCCATGAGCACCATTCCTGCCACTGCTGCCAGCACCAGAGCAGAGCAGCCCCGCAGCAACTCAGCGTCCTGCAGCAGCCCCCGGCACGTGGAGCTCCAGGACTTCTCCTGCCAAAATCTGGATATTTCCTAGAACGCAGTGATTTCTCCTCTGACATTCTCTCCTTTTGGGCTCATTCAAAGCAGGTCTCTGCACCATAAAACAACTTCAGTGTCGGGGAGACAGCTCGGAGCTACAGGAACTCTCCGTGTCCGTCTCCGTGCTTTTCCCCCACCCTTCAGTTTTTGGGTGCCTCTCCCCATGATGTTTCACTTAAAAGTGGTATTTTTGAGATAAAGATGATTATGTTTGAAAGGACCTGGACAAAGGCTGAAGTCTGGACAGCAGAGTCTGAATGAGGTGTTTCAGCGGCTGTCCCTGCCCTAAGGGAAGTTACGGAATGGTTTCCATCACTGGGTCAGTCTCCTGCATGCTGATACCTTCAGGGAAGGAAGGAAGATTTATTTATTTTGTTTTAAATCAATTTCTGGCTCAACATTTTTCTGGCTTTTGCTCTAAGGCCAGTGTTCACGCTGATATTTCAAGGAGCAGCTTATTCAGGTGCTTCAATTTCTGTTTTTTTTTTCTTTTAAGTAAGGATGGAGCAGGGGAAAAAGAAAAGTTCCACTTTGCATCTTCAAAAAAAGGCTCCAACTAAAAGAGGTGACATGAAGAGCAGTAGTTCTTAGCACACAGGGAGGCTTTGATGCCCAAGAAAGTGAGTTAAACAAAATGATGGATGAAACCTCGTACTGGGAGGCGGCCGTGCGGTGCAGGAGGCATCTGAGCAAGGGACCAGGCACTTACCTGAGACCTCCCTGCTCTCTGCTCAAAGACAAACATTTTCAGAGGCCACTGGGACATCACATCAGAGACACATTTTCAATACAAAAGAGCATTTTTTCACCTCAGTTCTGCCCTGTGTTTTGCCATAGCACCCCTGGAAACCTTTGCCCTGTGCTTCCAGCTGCCCCGCGCTGCTGGCTCAGCACCAGCCTCTCCCCCTCTCACTGCCCTTTCCTTTGAAACAACCACCAAATATTCATTTAAACTCCTGCAGAATCAACTGGCTCATTGCACTACGTATGTAAGTAGTGAAGAAGGTTGTATCTGCTCAGAGATGCTGTCCCAGAGCTGGAAACTCTAAGGGCAGAGTCAGAAGGTGAAGGACAAAACTCCCCCTCCTTCATTTCTGGATCTTTCCAGTTGGGGTTAAACAAGACCCAAGGCACCCAGTGTGCACTCATCAGCTAAGCTGGTGCAAAAAAGGGCTTTCCCTGCCTGC
Organism: Aegotheles bennettii; assembly: GCA_013398125.1. NCBI lineage: Eukaryota > Metazoa > Chordata > Aves > Caprimulgiformes > Aegothelidae > Aegotheles > Aegotheles bennettii. The sequence goes on from VZRW01012085.1 coordinate 108,768, forward strand.
CTTTTTCTTGAATGAACCTGTACAGGTTAAAAAGGGGGTGCTGAGAAACTGCTGTATGAGCTGTACGGCTGCACTGGGGTTTTTTTTTCTTCCCCTGGCTAATTTGGCCCAGCCCCTCCAGTTCTGCCCAGACTCCTTCATTTCCCTTGGGATCAAAAGTTTGCCTAGAAACATTACCAGCCAGGGAAGCACCGGGATGTGAAATTATCCTTCCTGCAATCTAAACAGGGTCACATCGCCGCAGGGCTCGGGGCGGGGGGAGGAGGACCCCAGGGAGCAGCCAGGGAGATGTCCTGGTTCAGAAATGGGCACGGCAGCCAACGCCGAGCCCCCGGCACTGCTGCTGAGGAGCATGGAGACACCCCCGGGAATGGCTGCTAAAGGGAAACTTAAAAGTACAGAGCACTCACAGGCACACTTGCAAGTTTCTGGTAATCCTCAGATCTTGGACCCCTCACTTGAGAGATCACATAATCCTTCCTGCAGGAGGACATGGAGCTGTTGGAGAGAGTCCAGAGGAGGCCACGGAGATGCTCCAAGGGCTGGAGNGCCAAGGGCAGGGAGTGATGGGATGAGGGGGAACGGGTTCCAAGTGCCAGAGGGGAGATGGAGATGGGATGGGAGGGAGAAATTGTTTGGTGTGAGGGTGGTGAGAGCCTGGCCCAGGGTGCCCAGAGAAGCTGTGGCTGCCCCTCCCTGGCAGTGTTGAAGGCCAGGTTGGATGGGGCTTGGAGGAACCTGGTGTGGTGGGAGGTGTCCCTGCCCAGGGCAGGGGGTGGCACTGGGGGAGCTTTGAGGTCCCTCCCAACCCAACCCAGCCTGGGATTCTATGATTCCTCCTGTCCATTTCATGATGGGCAGCATACTCAGGTAGCACTGGGGGTGGTGGAGGACAGCAAAAGGGTTCAGCTGGTTTTTCCAGCCCTCCCAGACAGGGTCAGAGATGATCCAACCCAGATGGGCCGGCAAAACACAGGACACCTGAGATGCGACCTAAGAAAAATTGCAAAGGGCATCATTGTGGACTGACTGTCCTGTGCAAGCTGCTTTCTTCTGGGCCCCCAGTTCTCACCATGCTGATGTTGGTCCATCCCAAGGTAAGGGCACAGCTCAGGACTGGCCATGGCTTTACTCACCCAGACCACCAGGATGCTGCACAGCACCAGGAACCCCGAGTGGTTTTGATTTTTGAAATGTGCTTGGACTGTGGAGGGCAGGAGGCTTCTCTTAAAAACTCAGAAACTTTTACAGCTGTTAGGAGTTCAGTAAAGCATAATTCAAACCAAATTTCTCATGGAAGGTTTAGATAAAACACAGTCCTGAAACACAGTGCCACAAGGGGGATTGGCCACTGCTGTTGCCAAGTCAGAAATTGGCCTAATTGCTTCCAATTGTGTCCTTCTGTGGCTGGGATCTGACCCAGCAAAAGCAGAAAAAGTCTACTATTTACATTAAAAAAAGAAAAAAAAGAAGAAGAAAAAACCCCCAGATGCTTTGGGAACATTTTATGTTTCTTTATCTCCAAGCTCAGGAAAAAGTGCACTATTTTAAGATTGTTCTCAAGGAATTTATTTTGGTGTGTTTTGCCTCAGAGATCCTGATCAATGCTGCCCATTCAATAACCCCCAGTTACCAAATCCTGGAGCACAGCTCCAGCCCCGCTCTCCTCCCTTTTCTTAATCAAGAGGGGAAGTCTGAGGAACCTCTCAAATTTGTTCTTGTGCTGGCAAATATCCTCCTGGTGAGTCCTGTTTGTTTTAGAAATTAAGCATAAAATAAAGCCAGCTGCTTTCGGGGCCAGATCTTCCCTTCTCATATGCAAAAGCCACCACGTTCCTGCAGTTCCATAGCTGTGCTGCTCCTTCACCTCCACTGTTTTATGTGCTTGGCTGCAGGGTGGCTGGAGGAAGGACAACCTCTCCAGTGGGTTGTGTTGCTGCAGGCAAAAGTCTTCCTGGAGCCAGCACAGCAAGAGCTGTGGATAAAGGTTGGACTTGATGACCCTGGAGGTCCCTTCCAACTATAATGATTCTATGAAGGAGGAGAAGGATGAGGAAGGGTGCCTGGTACATGTGCAGTCCTCAGACCCATCCCCATGGGGTACAACTCAGATCAGTGTTCCTCTCAAGCCACATTTGTCTTCCAAGTCAGGTATGGCTGGGGTCAAGTTTGGTTTTCCAGGGGGTGCAGAATAATAAGATCTGGTTGAACTCTACTTGTGGTACAATTTTTCGAGGTCATTGCCTCCCTCAGAAAGCTGCTCTGCTGACCTGAGAGCTGTGGTCTGCCCCAGCATCCCATTAGCTCCAGCTGACATGATGAATGGTGCTGCCTTCCAACCCGCATTTGCATTTGTGCAAATGCAAGGATTACAAAATCCCATTGATATGATTAATAATCCAGTGCAGCCAAACCACCTCCGTGTAACCTCCAACTCCCAAAAGCCTGATGCAAAAGATGTTTTCACATACCATAAATCAATAAAGTTTGCTTAATAAAAACTGCCCTTACTGAAGCATAATATTAAAAGGTTCTCCAAGATGGAACTGTGGCTTTGGCAGCTGGCTGCAACACATCACATCCTTCTCATTTCATCAGAAACAAATACACAGGGCTGTGGTGGCCCAACTACTGCATCTCCTGCTGTCCCAAACATGTCTGGACATCCTGTAGTTGTTACAGGCTGCCCAGAGAGGTTGTGGAGTCTCCTTGGCTGGAGACATTCAAACCCCACCTGGATGCGTTCCTGTGTGATGGACTCTAGGTGACCCTGCTCTGGCAGGGGGGTTGGACTGGATGAGCTTTCGAGGTCCCTTCCAACCCCTAGGATTCTGGGATTCTGTGAACCACCAGCTCCCCACACCTCTCACCTGGCCCTTGGCTTTGCAGCAGCTGCACTTCATCACCGCTGGCTCTTGGGGATGAAGCCGTGTAGAACGTCAGGCTGGATTGTATTTTAATTTAGTGAAGGTCACAGCCCACAAACCCAGGTTTGCTGCTCTTATTTTTTTTTCCCCCTTCTTTTATAAGGGATCAAATTTTATTGGTGAAAAATTTAATTTTGCAGAGCGATGTGATCTCAGACGAAACTCTCCAGACACAAGGAAATAAAAAGCCGAGCAGCCAAGTGACACGAGATGAGAAGATTTCTGCTCCTTAATCTCTTCAATATGAGAATGCCACAGGTCTGCAGGCAACGACGTCGTCCTCACCCCTGCAAACGCTCCAGTGGGACATTCTCAGGTGTTATCACTGGGTACTTGAATACCTGCTCGGCCACTGGCCAGGATTCCAGCTGTCTAGAGCCAACCTGCCAACTCTTTGGTGCATGCTCCAAAACCTGGTGAATGCCTCCTGCAGCCACATGGCATCCCCAGGACAGACACTACGGCCACAGGCATGGAAAAGCCACTAGGGCTGGTTTAGGTCCTCTGACCCACCTGTACCACGCAGAGCACCCTGTGCTCTTAGAATGAGGACAGTTTATACTGTCCCTCTCCCCCCTTTCATCTGTTTCAGTCTAAAATGGTTCCAGCCCAGCTGCCAGTCCGTGATTTGAACCCAGAGCTACTCTCATCTACTTGAGGACCTCTGCTCCAAAGATCTTCCTTCTACTGAGCTGCGGTAGGAACCTCAGCAGTTTGGGTCATTAAAGGACCTTACAATTCATTGCAAAAGAAAAAAAACCATCAAAAACCCTCAAACCACCAACAACCAAACAATTCCATATGTTCTTCTCTGACCACCAGTTGCAGCTCCAATGCACAAGCCCCATCCCCACTGGTGGAAGTCTGCAAGCACAGGACACCTCTGTCAGGAACAGTGTCGGTACCGCTGCTGGTGCCCTGGGGAAATGGATGGACCAAGCTCCGTGTCTCTTCTAGCCCTGTTTTCTCTGGGTTCGTAGTCATTTTATGAAAAACAAAACTATAATGGGCTCCTGCAATGGAAGTAAACATTGGTTCCCAGTTCAGCAGTTTGAAGTGGTTTGCTGTGTGGTTTCCATGTGCTCTCCCCATCACTTCCCGCGGCCACTCGTTCCCATCCCACAGCTCCTCCCCATCCCACAGCTCCTCCCATCTCAGTTGTGCCAACATGCTTGGTTTTGTGGCTGTACCATGAACTGATCCAAATTAAAGAGATTCTCTTTCTCCTTCTCCCTTCACCCCTTTTACAGGCCAGACCACTTCCCTGGTCTGCTGCAACCTCAAGTTGTCCTCTGACCTTTTGGCCTCCTTGCCCTGTGACAGGCAATGGTTTCAAAAGCTGAACCATCACAAGGATTGCTCTGGCTGCTTAACAATAGAATTGTTTGGGTTGGAAAAGACCTTTAAGATTGTTGAGTCCAACCGTTAACCCAGCACTGCCAAGGCCACCACTGACCCATGGCCCTCAGCACCACATCTACACAGCTCTGAGATCTCTCCAGGGATGGGGGCCCCATCACTGCCCTGGGCAGCCTGGGCCAGGGCCTGACAACTGCTTCAGTGAAGAAGTTTCTTCTAATATCCAATGTGCCCCCTGGCACAACTTGAGGCTGTTCCCTCTTGTCCCATAGCTTGTTCCTTGGGAGCAGAGCCCGACCCTCCCTGGCTCCAACCTCCTCTCAGGGAGCTGCAGAGAGCAGAAGGTCTCCCCTCAGCCTCCTTCTCTCCAGGGTGAGCACCCCCAGCTCCCTCAGCCACTCCCCTCACACTTGTGCTCCAGACCCTGCCCCAGCTCTGTTGACCTTCTCCGGACACCTCCAGCCCCTCAATGTCCTTCTTGGTGTGAGGGGCCCAGAACTGATCCCAGGATTCAAGGTGCAGCCTCACCAGTGCCAACGACAGTTTCTTCAAAGGCACCCACTGCCGACTGGGTGGTTAAGGGTCAAAATGGGAGTTCTGAATGAGGTTGTAGTGTTGTATCATGTGCTTCTTTCTGGATCACCCACGGCCACTCAGACCCTTTAATAGTTAACAGACTCCCTGCTATGGCTTTGGCTTGGATCAATTTGCTCTGTTCCTTGGAAGGGAGGAGAGCATAAGAAGACAGTTTGGCTGCAGGGACACAAGCCACTCACCCCATGGGTCACAGCCTGTGCCCTGACCCATGTTATTTATACATCCAGATGCAGCCAGAGACAGGAGCATCGTCTGGCCACTGAGTCACAGCAGGGAACATGGAACGGTTGGTGCCCTAAGAGTGACTGGAAGTTCCCGATACGCTTCCAGATATGGAGATTTAGGGAGGAAAACTCAAAAAACCCCAGAGGACAAACAGAACCCAGAGGGATTTCCTACTGATACCCATCTATAGAACGTGACGCTTGAGAAATAACCAGTGATAAACACATCAGGGTGCTGAGGAACATTGACTAAGGTTAATTGCCTGAAAGTTCAAGCTCCAGTATCCCACATTTTTTGTTGGCTAATGGGAGAGGAGGTAATAATTTCCACAAATACTAGTCAGTAATCCAGAAATTAGACAGAAAATGTCACGAGACAACTTCTTTGACCTCATTTCAATTTATGCGGCATCATTTTATCACAACCAGAATGAGTCCAAGGCACTAAATGGAAACCCAGGAAGATGAAGTTTCCTGGAGAAATGATTCCCTAATGTGTTCGCAGTGGCAGCACAGCAAGGATCACACAGCTCTACCTAACACGACAATAAACCTGCTACCAGGAATATCTGAAACAGGATTAAACCTGTTGCAAAAGCACTCGTGGAGTGAAAACTGACCGTCAGGCACGTTCCTGTCCAAAGCTCTGAGAAGGCTGTGATCTGATGGGGCATTTCTAGCAAACCCTCAGCACTCCTGGACTTTCCTCACTGATTAAAAGAAGTCTGGTTTGGTCACATTACCAAACCTCTAAGATTTTATCCCATTATTTATGTATTGATACCTCAACCAGAGCTGGTTTCCTTTGCATGCTAAGCGCCTGCAGCTCAGACAGCAAACACTTCTGTGCATTAGCTTTTTTTTTTTTATTCCCTTGAAGATTTGCTTTAGATTCCAGACGTACGTGTCCACATCAAAAACTCGCACCCAGATTAGATGTGTTTGCTGCCATGGTAATCACTGCTCAGAGCAACCACGGGCTGGATGCATCTCGACACCCGAGACGGCAATTTGGAAACCATCGCTTTTTATGCTCGGATATTACTACCCAGTGCCACGGTGAAAACATATGGCCCATAAAAGGTGATGCTCCTGCATCCCATATCCCACTTAGCACAGCTCTTTCAGACACTCCAATGAAGGCAGAATGAAATCAATCAGCACGGGCCATGGAGTGTACTTAAACTTTACTGCTGAGCCCTCACTAGCAAAAATTCAGCTGGAAAGCTCAATAATAAGCACCAAAGGTGGCTTGATGAGTGATCTAACATCAGAGGGAAAAGCTGTGAATATGGCCAGAACCACAAGAATTCTGTCGAGCATCTCAAGGAGTGAGGAACAACCATGGGGCAGTGGCAGCTGAAGGGATGCAGCCGCTACTGACCAACAGCAGACATGCAGGCTGATGGGGGCTTTAAGTTTTGATGGTCCTTTTTACAGCAAAAAATATCAGATGACAAGACAAGAAGGAGCAGTCTCTAAAAGAAAGGAAGGGTGGCTGACAAAGAAGCAGGAAACAACTGAAAAGCTGCAATCCCAGCCTGTGCAGCGAGTTGGGGCTGTGCATCCTCCTTAGCTTCCATTTCCCTTCCATTTCTCCTTCACTGGAGACATTCAAACCCCGCCTGGATGCGTTCCTGTGTGATGGACTCTAGGTGACCCTGCTCTGGCAGGGGGGTTGGACTGGATGATCCTTCGAGGTCCCTTCCAACCCTAGAATTCTGTGATTCTGTGATTCCCCACCTCACCCATCTCCCATGGAGAAACACGAGGGTCATAAAGCACCACCACGAACAGATGGATGAGCCTAAACACAAACTAGAGGGTATTTGGGTATTTGCTATGAAAAAACAACTGGCCCAGCACAAATAGGATTTAAAACAAACAAACAGAAGAAAATTCAGTCCTTGCTTTCACCTCCATCCTTCAGCCTATTGTCCCCTTGGAACTGACTGCGTGAAGAACTGACTTCTGTGGAAGAGAAACCCTGAGCGAAACCAGCACGGTGCAAAACTTGTGATGAAAAGGTACCTACTGCCACAAAACCAGGAACTTCTGCTGAGTAAAGGATGATCTGAATTGATTTCAAAGGGAATTTCAGTTTCCACTTTCTAGCAACATCCTCATGAAAGCAATTGAAAAGGTGGAGCTGGAGATGCTTAACCTGGGTGATTTAACAGCATTCTCTTGGCTATTTCTGTGCCTGTGACTGTAATTCTGGGCTGTTCTGTTGTGACACAAGAAATTAAGTATCTCATCTCAGCTTGCAGTGGAGGTGCTCACACACCATCACCCTGCAGCAGGATTCCCCCACCTGCTTTTTGCTCCCGCGCCCCATCCGAGGGCAGCATCGCCCTTCTCGTTCACTGCAAAGCACTCGCCCTTCCCCGCTGGGCCTTTGGGGTGACCCCGTCGATTAAAGGTGGAAAAACCCACATGCAGTGTTGGGATAACACTAATCAGGAATGCTACAAGCAGCAGGGCAAGCACAGCAGGGAATGCCATAGGAAGTCACTGTCCTATGGGGTGTTCAACAAACGGGTTGATGAGGCACTTGAGGCCATAGTCTGATGGTCTGATGGTCAGGAATATGATGGGATAAAGGTTGGACTTGATGACCCTGGAGGTCCCTTCCAACCAGAATGATTCTATGATTCTACTGGGAATACTGGGGACACTGAGGATGCTGGGACACTGGGATACATGGTCTGATGATCTAATGGTTAGGAATATGATGGGATAAAGGTTGGACTTGATGACCCTGGAGGTCCCTTCCAACCAGAATGATTCTATGATTCTATGATTCTATGATTCTATGAAACTGCTTTGCAGCCAACGTCTGAACGCAGCTGTTTGGCACCGACACCTTCCTAAGCAAAACCTTCCCTGATTTGTCTGGGTCTCCAAGAGGTTTTTTCCTCTTGTACCATGTGTGAGGCTCCCTGCCTGCTCATGTGTCTTCACACCCCGGCTCAGCTGGGAACGTTTAGAGTATCTGCTGGTATCAATCTGACTGGATGGAAAGATAAAAGACTCCAAGCTATCACAGCCTGACCTGTTTTACTGAGGTTGGTGGCACCCTGCAGCAAGGGCTGCTGTTGGTGTGGGCACAGGGGAGGGGGGGGGATGCACCAAAAAATCATGGCACAAATCCATAGGAAATTGCACTCCATTATTTCTCTTGCTCATGGCAGAATTATGTTGTCTTAGAGAAAGAGTTAACTCAGATACTATGTTTTAGCCTGAAGTAAATCCTTCCCTAATTAGCCTTTTAAGGCATGAGCTGTTTCCAGAACCCAGACACCACCAGGACTCTTTCCTACACTGAGTCCAGGGTTGATGCTGCTGCTCTCCCAGTCTGGCTTCTCCCACACCAACGCTCAGCCAGCATCACCACGAGTACTGCAAGAACCACTGAGATTCCCATTCCCACATGCCTGCTTTTGCCTAAATCCCACTACCACAAGAAGCTGAGGGAACCTCTTCTTCAGGCTCTTCCATTCCCACCCAGCACCTTTCTGTACCCGCTTGCTGCCTCTGACCCACCTGAGAGCTCCCACGACCTCCTCCAACACCCAGGCACCCCTCCCAGAGCCTGCAATCCCATCGGGGGCACTGGCAGAGGCCACCAGCATCTCCCAGGGGTTTGCATCACAGACAGGCACGCAGACAGCAGCAGACCATGAACACAGCAGTCACAGCTCTTGCAAAATGTTTGTCACTTGTTTATGTGCATAAGGAGGGGGGGGGGGATGAGTCAGTGTATGCCCAACACGACTGATTTTCAAAAACTTTGGTTTTGCAAGAAATTAAAACGTTTTCAGCCTTACTCTATGACTAAGAGCACATCTGAAGGGTTCCCCACCTGCTATTGAACTGGTTATCAATCCTGTGGCAATTTACAGGGGAGCTGGGGAGCACAGCTGTAAAAATGGATGAAGGTCTATCTGAGCACACAGGGGAGAGCTTTGTATCATCTAAAGCCTCCCCAGAGAGATTCCCATTGCAGATGGGAAGGAAGCACAGACTCGTGCTCCTGAGTTAAACAGTTAAGAGCCCTGGGGGCAACCACCAGCCACAAAAGCCTTCCCAAGGGCAGGGACCCCTTCCACTAACACCACAAGCCCCTTTTTCCATATTCTGGGCAATGCTTTTCCCAGACTGAGCTCTGTCACTCAAAGGTAGCAGACAACGCATCTCTGATGTGAGCAGCCACCAGTGCTCAGATTAATTCAATGCTTACATCTAAAATTAGCCTGCCTTTTAAAAACTAATTCCTCCAGCATGATAATGTTTCTTGATGGCCAAGGGACCTCCCGTAGAACGAGACGGACCCGGAGAGTTTCCTGCTGGCTTTTCACATGACTCCAGAGCTACCAGCACGCCATGAACTGGTCCCAACTCCCAAACCCCTTGGTAGATGGGGACCCAGCTCCAGTGTGGTGTAGCTAACTGCCTCGCCTCCTGCTACAGGTGGTTTTCTTCATTCTTTTGCTGTTGTTGGAATTATTAAACCACAGCCCGGGTCAGCACAGCCCCAAGGGGGAGCACTAGGGAGCAAACCTCGCTCCCCCAGAGATCCCCAAGCGCTCACGGAAGGAGCGTGGTGTAACAAGCTGGTCAGGTTTCCCCTCATTTTCATGGGTCAGGTTTTCTTCCAGGCACAGCGTACGGGGGGAGTGATGTTCCTGTGAAAAGCAGGACAAGGGGGAAACAACCATCACAGCAACTCCCCGCAGCCACTAACGCAAACGAGTCCAGCACCAGGGCTCTTGCTGCTTGCTTAAAACCTGTTGCTGCAGAGGCACCTTCACGAGCTCCACTCAAACCATCCTCCTTTCCAAAGCAAGCCCCACACACAGGTCTCCAAGGGTAAGACAACGCACCACCACCACCACCACCACCGGGCTCTGCTCAGAGCACGTGCCCAGCAGGTCTCTGCCATACAGAAAGGAAAAGGCTGCTTACTCTGAGTGTCTTTGCGATCGGGGAAGGAGAGGACGGGGGAGAATCTGACTGAGCCTTCCTGCTGCGAGTATATTCCTTACTCCTGGTGTACAAGGACGACATGGCCTCTCGGGCTGGGTGTCTTTGAGAAGCAAACCAAGTCTTGCTCTCCTGTCGCTCTACGGCGCTGGGCAGGTCTTTCTTCCAAGGTCAGAACAAACTAATTAAACTATTCACAGCTCTGGTAATTAAACCCTGCTGTTTAGGGTGTATAATTTTAGGCATTAATCTGCTGCAGGGAGAGCTGAGGCTCCACAATGCTTCTTGTCCGAGAAGAAGAGGAGAAAGTGTCAAGGACTCGCAGTGCTCCAGCGCCGGGCGTTGCTCCGTGCCAGCCTCACCAGCCCGGCCCCGTCCCGGCTTCTCCGCAAAAGGACATTCCCCTTGTCCAGGGCGTGTGCCACAGAACCAGAGCGACCTCCTCCCAGAGCTGCAGGAGGCAAAAACTCCCGGCTCGAGAGAGAGAGTGCCAGAAAACCAGCCGGGTTTATCTAGACACGAAGCTTTTGCCAAAATAAAAAGGGAAAGCAAACCAAACCCTGTTCTGTTCCGGAGCGCTGCCGCGAGCTCTCTGCGTGCCTCGAGTGAAACGCGAAAGCATAAATCAGGAACAAGCTCTGGTTTGGAAAGGGGCAGTCCAGATGAAGTTGTGTTTTGTTCCGTCCTCCTCCTCCTCCTCCTCCCGGCGCCGTTACCCACGCGAAGGCTTCTCCCAGCCCTCCCGCCACTGCCTCCTGACATTCCAGATCCTGACTCGCTCCGCGAGGAATGCTGGAGGCCGGCCAGCAGCAGCGATTCGCTTTCAGCTTGGGATTTGGGCTGCCACTTGTAGGGGGGAAAAAAAAGGGGAAAGAAAAAAAAAAAAAGAAAGAAAAAAACCCCGAAACAACAAAAAAAAACCAAAGAGGAGGGGGAAGAAAAGAAAACAACTTGTGAGGCCCCAAGGCCTGGCTGGCTGGGAGCAGGGGAATGGGAGGCAAATCAACTGCACTTTGAAACTGCAATTCCAGCATGGGTTTTGTGGCTGTGACAAAGGGAGATCTTCTAAAGGACACGGAGCAGTTCATACCATTAAAGGGAGGGCACACTCGGGCAGCACAGCAGGGTGTCTGTTGTTCTGTCATAAGGCAGTTTCGAGCTTGTGTAATGTCCGCGCATTCAAACAAGTGGTTGGGAGCTTGGAGGAGGGGAGAGGAGCTTGGAGGAAAGGGTAGGAAGAACTTCTGTTAGGAAGAAGTTCTTTACTGAGAGGGTGGTTGGGCACTGGAATGGGCTGCCCAGGGAGGTGGTGGAGTCACCGTCCCTGGGGGTGTTCAACAAATGGGTTGATGAGGCACTTGAAGCCATGGTCTGATGGTCTGATGGTCAGGAATATGATGGGATAAAGGTTGGACTTGATGACCCTGGAGGTCCCTTCCAACCACAATTCTGTGATTCTGTGGTAAGGGTGAGGAGAGCTTGTACCTCTCTCCCAAACTTCCAGCTAGCTGCTGCTGAGCCATGCTGCTGCTGCATGGGAAGCCACTCTGCAGGGTGGCAGAGACAGCAGCACTGCAAAGGCAAGTGGAAGTCCCTCATGGCCCATCTAAAGAAGCACATGGGATGTTCATTTGAAACCCCCCCTCAAAGACACTGCTGGTGTGCTGATTTAATAGTGCTCACACACTAAAGAGAGTCTTGCAACCATAAAGTTGTCAATCTGTGTTTTCTTTGCTGGAAGGGCATCAGTCCAGGTACCTGTGCTGGACCTGTTCCAGTAAGGCTGCGCTACCCAACCACACCATCCTGAAGGATGTGTCCTCATCCAGACTCATTCCCACCCACCCAAACCAGCTGCTGACCCAGTCACCGGGTGCCTGGAGTTATCCTGTATCTGTAGTGCACCTTCTGCTCCAGCTGTTTTATCATCAAACATTTCCTAGCAAGTGCAAAAGAACATCTATAATATTTTAAGAGTATTACTACACTTGGATAGCTCTCTGCTGATGTGAAATAGTGCCCCTTTTTCACACCGTGCTTGGCAACCGTGTGATTTTACTGACACACATCGTTGGGGAAGGGTGCTTGGAACAGCAGCTGCATTAATTTCTCCTGCTATCCAGTATCTTCCCTACCCAGGGCGCGATGCAGCATCGCTCTGTGCCCATGGACACATGGAAATGGGTCTGCCAGATTGTCCTCTTCCAGGAAAGTCACTCGATACCCCATCATGAGGAAGGAGGGGATTCATTATTCACTGACTGCAGGAGGTGGGTGGGGGGAAAGAGTTTGGAGCCGTCTAATTCTGCTCTAGCCATATTTCTGCATTCCCTTTTTAAGGTATGGAAATTAAGTCCAGACACACAAGAAGGCAGTGACAGGCACCCCACTGCTCAAGGAGACTGTGGCAGGACCTTGATCTTTCCAGCCTCCATCTGTTGCACTCATCACCCCCACCCTCCACCTCTCCCAGCAGCCTGGAGTAAACTCCGTGCAGCAACAACAAGGTAATTCAGACATTTTACATGCATATTTACAGAACTTGCACACATGGGTTATCCTTTGGCACTGGTCTCAGTTTCTGGGGTTTCAAAACAGCAAGTGAAACTGGGCTAACCCGTGTGGCCACCAGCGGACTGGAGTGTCTCAATCCCAATTACTGGGCTGACAAAGCCCAGCTTAGTCACCGAGGTGGAGTCAAACAGCTCGAAATTGCAGGGTTTTGCTTCCCCTCCCATCCATCCAGTCCTGAACAAACCTTTGCCGCATCCCTCCCTGGTCACGTTTCTGCTTGAGGAGGGGTGGGAAAGCTCCAAAATCAACATTTCAGTAGAGAACTCACATCCAGGGCCTCAAACCAAACCAAAACCTGAGCTTTCTATCCCCTGCTAATTAAAAGTTAATTAGTCATCCAGTGCAGATGCCTCACAGATTGACTAAAACGCGTCTTGGTGGCACGAGAATGAGTATCCTTATTAGCCAGGAGAAAGAGAGCAGAATGAGATGGAACATGGCAAAACACGTGGCTTTCATCATCCTTTCCACAAAGGTGCCTGATTCATGGGTTCCTTCCTGCCGTTCACTTTCAAGTTCTCTCCTGTGTAAGTATGAAACCTGACTCAAATCCTGAGGTCTGTAATATTCAAGGTCATGGTTTAGATCTCTTTCTGCCTGTTTAGGATGTTCTGCAGTAAGAACCAGCAGGCTGGGCTGTGCTGGAGCTGTGGTGCTGCTTCCCTTGCTAAGGAATATTGACACAGCCACCGGAAAGACGTGCAAAAGAAATCTTCTTCCATGAGCACCTCCACAGGACTGGACACAAACACCCCTGAGACTGCCCAGACTTCACACTGCAGTGTATTTCTGGCCAAGATCACCTTAAAGTTTCTTCTCTGAAACTGAGGGAGCTGGGGGTGCTCAGTCTGGAGCAGAGGAGGCTCAGGGGGGACCTCATTGCTCTCTACAGCTCCCTGAAAGGAGGTTGGGGTGAGGCAGGGGTCAGTCTCTTCTCCCAAGGAACAAGCGATAGGACGAGAGGAAATGGCCTCAAGTTGTGCCAGGGCAGGTTTAGGTTGGATCTGAGGAACAATTCCTTCCCCAAAGGGCTGTCAGGACCTGGCTCAGGCTGCCCAGGGCAGTGGTGGAGTCCCCACCCCTGGAAGGATTTCTAAACAGTGTAGATGTGGTGCTGAGGGCCATGGGTTAGTGGTGGCCTTGGCAGTGCTGGGTTAACGGTTGGACTCAACAATCTTAAAGGTCTTTTCCAACCCAAACAATTCTATGAAGCTGGTTAAGCAGCCAGAGTAATCCTTGTGATGGTTCAGCTTTTGAAACCATTGCCTGTCACAGGGCAAGGAGGCCAAAAGGTCAGAGGACAACTTGAGGTTGCAGCAGACCAGGGAAGTGGTCGGTCTCTTCTGCCGTGCCCACAGTGAAAGGTCGAGAGGAAACAGCCTGAAATTGCAGCAGGGGAGATTCAGGTTGGACATCAGGGACAATTCCTGCCCTGGGAGGGTGATTGGGGGTGGGAATGGGTTGCCCAGGGAGGTGGTGGAGTCACCGTCCCTGGAGGTGTTCAAGAGGCGTCTGGATGTGGCACTGGGTGATGGGGGTGAGTGGGGATGGAGGTGGGGGTTGGACTGGAGGAGCTTGAAGGGCTCTTCCAACCTTGATGATTCTGTGATTCTCATCTGTGAGTACAGCAGCACACCTGTACTATAATATAGTGTATTTCCTATATTTATAGGAAATTTCCTGTATTTATAGGAAATAGCATATAGCTACAGTCTTAGCTACCATCACTCTCCAGACATCTTCCCTTTTCCTTTCAGATGGCTGTCTTCTTCCTTCCTTTGGTAATGACACCTGTGTTGTACCCAGTTTTAATTACTTTGAGGAGAGGACCCATATCCAAGAAAATGCTATACTAGAAAGAGGATGAAGCCCTGAGCCAAATATTTGAGGGGAAAACTACAAACACTTTTATCTGTGTTGAAAATCTTCACCTACAGAATATGACACTGTTAAATTCCAGCAGCACTGCAACTTTCCAACCTGCAGTAGACAAAAATGGGAAGCAAAAGGAGGAGTTAAAGGCAGTGATGCTCACGGGTGATTGTGAGCCCATGGCATGCTCTCCAGGAGTGCAGGAGAGAAGGAAAGGAGAAGCCCTCTTGGGACTTCAGAATTGCAATGAAACTTGAAGGATGAGGGAGAGCAGTTGGTATTTTTGGAACACATTATCCCAAACTAACTCCTCAAAGTTGCAGCTGTCACATTCCACATCAGGTTTACTACACTCTCCTGTACATCACTGTGGTACCTCCCATTCAGCTGACTCATTCGTAGCCAAACCTCCCCATTTCAGGAAAGTCTTGGAGACCATCTTGGGTCTCCAGCTACACAGGGCTCAGCTGATGGAGGGGATGAGATGAAGACATAAACTGGGGCCACACAGCACCAGGATGCTCTCCACACCACATACTTTCCCACAGGGCCTCCTTGGCTACACCTGGGGCCATCGCTGCGCACCAGCACACAACCCTGCAGACCACTGAGCTGCTGGAGGGTCTCTGGCTTTGTCTCGTGCTTGGGTAACCAACGCTGTTCCATGCACAACCTGGGCACTTGTGGGGACCATTCCCAACAGGCGCCTCAGACACAGCCACACCAGTTTGGAGGGTAAGAAGGTTTGGTAACACTGATGAGCCTTCCTTGCCAGCTGCCCTCAGTGCTAGAGAACAGTAAGTCAGGTGTAAGTTAGGTATGGGGATGGGATGGGGTCCCACCATAGCCCATACTGTGACCCTCTCCTACGTCGGGCCCAGCAATGAAGAACAATG
This sequence comes from Aegotheles bennettii, assembly GCA_013398125.1. Lineage (NCBI taxonomy): Eukaryota > Metazoa > Chordata > Aves > Caprimulgiformes > Aegothelidae > Aegotheles > Aegotheles bennettii. The sequence goes on from VZRW01012085.1 coordinate 124,203, forward strand.
GGGCCATACAGCAGGGACACAAGATGTGAATTATGACCCAACTGGATGCCCAGCAAGAGGGAGGTGGGCAACACACTCCATGTTTTCCTTTGACCTTCTCTCTGAGACCATTTTGCTCTCTTTTCTTTGAGAAGCAGTGAATCCCCCCTAATTGCTTAAAGCAACCCCAGACACCACTGGCACCCCCTCCCACAGAGTTCAGTCATTTGCCTATTCAGTTCAAAAAATCTTCACAACCCTCACTTCTGGATTTCCCACTCGCAGGATGGAGTGAGCTGTTTGTGTGTTGAGTCATGTTCCAGTCCAGGGAACCTCTGAAATGTAATTAATATTTTATGCCATACTTAAATAAATTCTAAAGCCACATTTATCCGGATGACACTTCTCTGGAGAAACAGTGCAATAAACTACCCTAGCAGCTGTTTCCAAGAACTAGGGTACAAAGCCACTATATGCCCATAAAATAACTGTTCTGGGTCTAAAGCAGTTCTGTAAAAAATCCAGAGAAACTAAGTTTAAACCTGAAAAACCCATCGATTATTGACGCAGGCTAGAGAGGACAGAGTCAAGATTAGATTTCCTATTGCTTTTACATTCCTGGATTGGCCTGCAGAACTGAAATCCATAGTGTAAGAGTCCCCTTTGTAATAACATTTATACTGGGGGCAAAGTTTAATGAATCCTGTGATTCCCTTCCCCTTGGGATGTCCTATATTTGTGATTATTTAAGCCCTAAATAATGCACAGTCTTTACACGCACTAAATGGCACCGCTGCTTTGCCCCTAGAAGAATTTCTGATTTGCCTTGCACTTGTCATCCAATACATCCAAATCAGACCCAGGCATTCTTATTCACAAAGGAAAAGCCCGTGACCAGAGATTGGGTCTGACAAGTCAGGAATACCAGTTTATTTTGCAGGCTCCCCAGTCACATGAGGGATATAGGACTGGTGATTACTGCACCTTGGGTACCTCCACACCTTCTTCTTCTTTCTCTGGGTGGGACTCAGCAGTAAAAACTCCATAGTATTATCAAAACATTTGGAAAGGAATTCACCTGCAAAGGAAAGGCTGAGTCTTGTTAACCCTCCAGCTCTCCCATCTTTATTCACTGCACCCGTTGCTTTTTATGCACTGAAATTCTGTAGAGAAACTGCTCATTTCAGTGCAGAACGAGCTGATTTGGAATTAGCAGCACTGTTACTTCACCCAGGAGATGCGACGAAAAGCCAGGCTTTAAAAGTTGTAACAATAAAGCTTCTTTCTTGTACAGCTAACTCTCTATTACCTATGAACTGAAATGCAGTTTGTAGCTACAGTTAAGAACCCAAAGAGCTGAAAAGTGGTTGCTCTTACGTGGGACAACTCAGGGTTGAAGCTGTAGCAGCTGTGTTCACCGTAACACCAAACCCACTGCTACTTTGGATAATGAAAAGTTGATTGCAAATACATGAGATATAAAAACTACTTTAAACCACTGTAAATAAATGACTTTAAAATTATATGCAAGCTTTAACGGGTTCGATTACGGCTTCGCAGGGCTTATTTAGAACTGCAAAAGGCAGTAAGGGTTATGTGCGGCAACAGAAGGCTGAAGGGCTGTAGCAAAGAAATTATTGGTCAGGCAATAAGTACTGTGTTGTAAACGTGATGGGAAGGCACTGCAGCAGTTTGCCATAAATGGAATACAGACCGTAGAAGTGAGCAGGCTTTCATCTGCAGTGCACTGACTAGGATTCCCATGAGCAGATTCTGGCGTTACGTCTCGCATATAGGAAGCAGAAGGAAAGGATCTTCCTCTCCTCCCAAACACACACAGAGCAGCTGAGAGTCTATAATTGCATGTATAGCATCATACGACCCCCACTTTTTATTCCCATCACTAAATTTATCATAAAAAGGCTGGAAGCTACCCCCATTAGGCATACCTGGATTAGCACTAAGCAGTAGAAGCAGATAATTTTAGTGTGGGCTGAGAATAGCACATTTTAAATAGAAAACTTCAGAATTCTTTTTTATTTGCTTCCTTACAAATCTAGAAAATAAAAAGCAATAGTGAAGAGAGGTTAAAAAGCACCATTCTCAGCACAGAAATATAATTTTAGCACCTCTAAGTGTCAAATTATGCATGCGGGAGAAAAGTCTTCCAGCAGTTCTGTGGAGCAGAACTGAGCTTTTGGGAGAACAGATAAGGTGCCCTGAACACTCAAACCCAGTGTCTGTAACAGGACCAGGAGCAGGGGTGTTCACTGACACCTCTGGGGACCTCACTGACCTCAGAGGTTGGTGAAGGAATTTAAAGAGAAGATTGCAGAAGAGGGAGAAGGATTTCATTTCATCATCTCCAGAAGGGGGGAAGGCGAGCGGTTACACGAGTGGATGGTGATGGTAGCAATAATCAGCAACAATAAACCCAGGCTGCAGCGAGTGACTCCTGTTAGAGGGAGACAGATGTGCCAGCGACTGCTCTGCCAAAAATAAATGTCTCCTCGACCACAGATTTGATTCCATCCAAGGCTGTAAATGCAACCACGGTTACAAACCCAGCGGCCTGGGGCGACCCCAGCACTGTGGATTTTCATGCCATAATCCTCAGGATGTCCCCACACCCAGGGGAGGACTGATGCCTACAGATAACTCACTTCATGCCCACCCAAGACCTGGCTCTGTCTCTTCACAGGCAGGCTTCGCTCCTAAACTCCCCACTGTGTTTTGCTCAAACAAAGCAGCGTGATAAAACCTAGCGGGATGCTTTCTGCTGTCCAGTTCTGGCTCATGCCAAGAATCCAGTGGTTTCATTCAGTTACTGCCATTAAGGCAGCGTTAGACCATAATATTTTCCAGTCGAAGTCGTTCTGCAGTTGCACTTTGCAAGTGTTCACTGACAGGTTCCCTCTCCCCTGATACAGCTTTCTTGCAAAGGATGAAGAAGCACAAATATGCTGAGGTACAAAGGAAGAATGTAGCAGAAATTTGTAAAGATATTAACAGGCTGTGTCAGGGAACTGAGAAAGCAAACACTGAGATAAGAACCAGATGTAAACACGGCTATTTCGAGCTAAGGGACTTTCCAAAATGTGACATAAAGAAATAGAAATCTCGGGGCACTCACAACAGAGTCATGATCCATTCTGCTCTTTAGCTAAATTAATCAGATTCTGCATGCCTCCTGCCCACCCCTGCCACTCCATGGCCATCAACCCTTTCTGTGAGCTCGTCCGTGGAAGCAACCAGCTGACACAAAGCAATATTCCAGTGCCACTGGCCAAACAAATGCATAACTGCAACACATTGCTCTCTAACTGCTTCAAGCCTATTTCTGGTCTTCCTTCAACAGCAGCAGATTGTGGTGCAGAAGGTTATGTTCATTCCCCAGGATGAAATCTAGGAGCAATGAAAAAGATCCTATATATAAAAAAAGCCCCAACCACAACAGTGGTACAGGCTTTAGCTACGTGCTAGGTACCTACTGAAAAGAGCAATGAAAATGTGCTGAGGCATGAATTAGACCAAAGCTGGTGGGAGATTCCTGCCAGGAAGGAGTTTTGCAGCTTAAGGATTCTAAATCTTGACATAGCAAATGATGAAGCAGCTTCTGCCAAACAATGCTGCTTCTCATAGGGAAAACTCCATGTCCAAGGGCAAAAATTAACAATGACTTTCAGAGCATGAGGCTTTTTCTGAAGAGAAGCATGTGGGAGGATATAAACTCAGAACAAAAAATGACCTTTTAAAGACAAGGGGGACAAACAGCATCACCACACTCACATCACTGGAGCACACAGTTTTTCCTACAGTGGTAGTTTCCAAAGGATAATTTATTGCCAGGGAATTTGACTTGAGTTTTCCAGACAAATTTAGATTACTCTTCAATTCCTTGTTAGCCATCTGGCAATACAGCTTCTGCTTTTTGCTCCTTCTGGACATATTGAGGAGATAAATCATTGACTACCTCAACACAAGACTGCACCACTCTGCACGAGGCTTCCAGGCAACAAGGACTACCAGGTTCCCAGGGGCTTTGCCATGGAGCCACAGAGAAGCTTCACCAGCAGACAGGTGAGAGGGGCTAGAAAGGAGCATGTTCAAGTTGCATCTGCTGAAGTCATCTCCTATGGCCCACAACAATTCACTGAGAATCATAGAATCATTATGGTTGGAAGGGACCTCCAGGGTCATCAAGTCCAACCTTTATCCCATCATATTCCTGACCACCAGACCCTCAGACCATGGCCTCAAGTGCCTCATCAACCCGTTTGTTGAACCCCCCCAGGGACGGTGACTCCACCACCTCCCTGGGCAGCCCATTCCAGTGCCCAACCACCCTCTCAGTAAAGAACTTCTTCCTAATCTCCAACCTAAACTTCCCCTGATGGAACTTGAGGCCATTTCCTCTTGTGCTGAGGCTCAAGGGCAGACAGCCATGTCACCACGACACAGCCATTAAGGCTGCCCAGACATCTGGGTGCAGGAATTTAATCCAGCAGATCAGATTTGCTGGAGGATGTCTTCAACCACCTCAGGAGAGACATCCTCCCCACGGCCTGCTGGATGACTGACAACAAAGCACGATCACCAGCTCCCAGGGGGGCAGAGAACCTGCCATAAGCAGCTAAGCAGTCAGAGATATTTTTCCTTTCTCTAATTCTGAGCATATCAGACAAGACAGAGTTTGACAGTTTTGAGGAGAAGTTACAATGGTGCTGCTTTACACGTGTAAGCACAACCACCTGCTGTTAACCTTTAAAAAGCCAGAAATTACAAACACAATTAGGCATAAACCAACAGTTAAGATTTATTCTGTCTGTGGGATGTGGTCCAGGGAGTGATGCTGCTCCTCAGGCCAATGGGTCTTGGCTAACAGCCACACTGAGCGTGGCTGGTCCTGTCTCCTGGAGTGGCCAGAGGTGGGGAGATGCATATGCATGGCACTGATCCTGCTGCTTGCCTATCCATCACACTGCTCCCAGTTCCTTCTGGGCAGAATGTAAGAGGATCCCGGGATACCTGTGAGATAGCTGCCATGTAGGCAAAGGGACAGGACCCCAGGGTGAAACGGGATAATTTGAAGTGACTGCACTGGCCTCCCAGCAATGCCAGCAAACGCCAAGGTATCTGCTGGGACCTGATGCATTGCTAACTTCAGCTCCATTGCTTCAGGAGTAATGACTTGCTGACAACTGAGAACCATCAGTCACCTCGGCCCACACCGAAATTGTGAGAGTAATTTGCTAAACGAGAAGTTAAAGCATGAAGTTACCGAAAATAGTCCCGAGTCTATGACCTTGTAAATCATTCCTGGAGGACTCGTTATTTCACTTCACCTTCCTGGGACTCCCAGCTCAGATTTTAGCTGGTTTTGTGTTACTCCTCTCCATCTCCATCGTGGACACTGCTTCACATTACACCTCCCTAATTCAGCAGCTCGGTGAATTAGAAGAATTAACCTGAAGGCATTTAGCTGTAACCCTGTAGTCTACACAGCCCACTTGGATGGCTTGGCTTTAAGCACAAACAATGTGTTTTCCCAGAGCTGTAAATAGGAACTGGGCAGCCACGCTGCTGATTTAAATGCTGTATCACCAGGGAGAGTAGACAGCAAGTCTGGTGCCCTTCTCAAAACTTTACGGTTAAGAAAAACCAACACAACCATAATAGGCTGGAGAACTCAGGAGGTGAATTATCTGGGCAGATGTGAACAATTCTTGCAGAAATATTTGCAGGATGAATTTAAATTTCTATAGTGTCTTCCCCCTTCACCTCCCAAAGAATCCAGGGCACAAGGAACACGAGAAAATTGTTCTTCACCATATTAAAAGCTTTATGGCAAAACATGAGCTCATGATCTTGCAGCAATTTTCTGCTATTTTAGATTCAACTTTATATTACCAGTTATGCACATACTAAAACCTCCTTCCCTTGCAGCATACACAATCTATTCCAGCACTTGTTTATAAACAGGACTCGACAGAGCCAGCCTCTCACAGCCTCACTTTACACATAATTAAATGCTCTATAGTTTAACTATAGCCACGCAAGTGCCGCATGGTCCCACCTACGTTCCCTTGGACACTGGCCAGGTGGCTTCCCTCCCCCTGCACTGCATCTCTGCTACCAGCAGATATTCAAGGGTAAAACAAGGAAAAACCCTCGCATGCTCAGCCCCCAGAAGGGACCCTGGGCTAGCAGCAGTAAGGCAGAGGATGAACAGAACCATACGGTGCTATCCAGACTCGAAGATTTTACTCTCTTAGCAGCTAGGGATGAGTTCACCTATTTTATTCCCTTCTGCTCGTCAACTTTCCCTCGTATCTTAGCAAAACAGCACAGCCCATGAAGAAATACCTTACCATATTAGGGAATCTGAGCCCAGAAAGTGGAGGACTCGGAGCCTTTCGTAGCTTAAAAAGCCAGTCCACAGGCATGGAGGAAAGAGGGCAGTTAAACAATGGGCTCAGGGCAGTGGTCAGGGCTCCCAGGGCAGTGGTCAGGGCTCCCAGGGCAGTCTGGCTACAACAGGCAAGTCACAAAACATTAACTAAAGCTATTGCTGATCTTTTAGTTGTTTCCCTTTTTTAAAAGGTGATTTGGATAAACAGCACGGTCACAGAAGCTAAACTGGAAGTCTCTGCAGAAGATAAAATGCCACTAAGCAACAATATAGGTGAGAAATTGAACATAATCAAACTCAGAACTCCCAAGCTGTGACTACTCTGAAACAGCTATAACATTAAGACATTTATTCTGAATAAGGAATTTTCCAGTCCACTGCTCTTCCCTTAGAATTCATGGAATCAAGCTCAGAAATTCAGTCCTTCTAAGGTATTTAGTTTTCATTAGTATCCAGTTGCATCTGGTGATGTCACGTTAACAGTACAATTAGGCAGAACACACAATATTTACCAATCAGTGTGGGCTTGAATAGCATTGTGCAGAGTTTAAAATACTTATGTTTCATAAATCAAAGCACAGGGAGACAAGAATGGAGCCTATTTAATACAGTTACTGTGACTGTAATCCTTAATCACTTGTTTCAGTGTTATTCCTGCATAGAAGTTAATTCCATTAATGTGTCTGGGTTTTATACTGTGCTATACAGACTGTCCTAGAGGAGGCTCATGAGAACAGATGTGGTCTTTGACATTTTTAGTGCCCAGAAATTGTTACTTTACCAACGTGACACTCGGTGCATTCCCTGTATTTAAAGCTCTCCCTTGCTGGGCTATCTAACATATGGGTGAGGGACATTTGTAATGCCCCTACAGAGAAATGCAAGGAGATAAAGTTCCTTAAATGATTGCAAACATCTTTGTGTTATGTAAGGTATATTGTTTAAAATACACTTTTGTCCCCAATTTATTCTCTGTTTCTCCTGTTGTGTAACAGCAATGGCAAAAGTCACATATAAGTCATTATTGACAGGATGAGAGGAAATGGCCTCAAGTTCCATCACGGGAAGTTTAGGTTGGAGATTAGGAAGAAGTTCTTTACTGGGAGGGTGGTTGGGCACTGGAATGGGCTGCCCAGGGAGGTGGTGGAGTCACCGTCCCTGGGGGTGTTCAACAAACGGGTTGATGAGGCACTTGAGGCCATGGTCTGATGGTCTGATGGTTAGGGATATGATGGGATAAAGGTTGGACTTGACGACCCTGGAGGTCCCTTCCAACCATAATGACTCTATGATTCTAAGTCAAAGCCAGAAGAGCTGTGGATAAGGAAAACCTCTCCAAAATGTAACATCAGCCCGTTCTCTTCAGCCTTCACCATTATGCTCCAAATGCTGCATCCCAGACTGGAGCTGCTGAGCTGCATCTGCACTGATGGTGCAGACTCACTGGCCCCACCACCACTGAACCCTCGCTGATATTTCACAGTCACTGGCTGGCAGGGAAAGCTTTCCGTATGCCAGGCTACCCACACTGCTCAGCCCAGGACTAACCCAACCTTTCGGACTTTCACAATTTTCCTCTTTTGGAGAAATGGAGATGAGACTGTGGCCAAAGGCTTCTCCCCACCTCTGGTTTGAGCTCAGGACTCCCCAGACCGAACAAACCCTTCCCAGCGAAACCACGCAAACAACTCTCCTCAAGCAGCTTCCCCAGAGGCTTTTTTCCAGCTCAAGTCCTTATGCCCTTGAACGTTTATTCCACAATAAAACTTTGTCTGCTCTTCCAACTTTCCACAAGGCATCCCAGCAGCCTGCAGCAGGAGGAGCAAGGCGGGGTTCGCAGTGAGACACATGAAGGTTGCCTGACACATCCTATTACGAGACTGCTCTCGGTTGCCTAAAACCCAGCCAAGGAGTCTGGGCTCTTTTCCCACGCTGGTGCTCATAAGTTTCAGCCAAAATAATTCAGCCACTTCTGAGAATTAGAACAACATGTATTTGCTCCTTGTTTTTCCAAAATGGCATTTACTTTTCCTTTGCGAAGCTCCAGCGCTGCATAGTTTGGAGGAGGGAACTCAAGAAAGACCTTTTTTGGCTCCCGTGAAAATCTTCCTAATATCAGCCAAGATATAAACACTGGAGGAAAAAAAAATAACTGCTCACATAAAACCAGGGGTTTTTGGGGGTCTGCATCTAAAATAGGACACTTCAGTGTGTTCAGGATCACAACTGTAATGGTGGCACCTGCCATTCTATAAATAATAAATAATAATAATAATAATAAATGAATTAATAGTTATTAATTGTACCTCCCACTTAGTAGTAGAATTGAAAGCAAGCTGCTGCTCTGTGATTCTTGCCAAACTGATGGCCAGTTAGCAGGACAGAAATCTCTCTGATTTGGATGCAAAATAAACCAGGGAAGACTGACCAAGTGCCATGATGCTGGAGGCACGCAGTAAAGAAAATGAACTGGAAGCTGGATAAAAACAAGAGGACTGGGAGAATGAGAAAAACAGCACCAGCAGGGTGGGAGGAGAGTCTAAACCAGGGTCTAATGTACGTGAGGTGTGAAAGAAAACAGGGGACTTGTCACAAAGCACGTGCACAGAGGGGCCAAGGGAAGTTGCTCTGCTCTGTTTGCTAGAAACTTGGGGAAAACCAGCACCATGGTTCAGTGACCCTGAATTTTCAGGCAGGAACATAGGGTGGTTTCTTACAAAGTACAGTTTGCCCATTTACAAGAGCAGTGAGGACTAAGCTCAACAAAGATATCAGCAATTTTAGGACTAGACTCCAGGAAGCTTCCAAAGCTGCAGCCTCAGATACTCTTTTGTCTTCATTTAGCTAATTCTGGGACAACTTCCCAGAAGAAGACATTCCCAGCAAGCCCAAAACACTCCAGCTGGCAACAAGGTGTCCCTATTATTATTATTATTACTTTTTTACACATCACAAAACACCCCTCCTTCAGTCTGACTGTGAGACAGCAGAAGTGTCAAAACAATCTTAAGGACAATAAATGGCTGAACCTCTCACGCAGGGTTAAGTGGATGATTTAATGAAGCTGAGTACCACTACTAACACCAACTGCTGTGGGAAGAGCTGGGCTACTCGAAGCTTCCATGGGGAGGAATATGGGGCTTTTCACGTTGCAAGCACTGGGAAAGCAAAGGCTGACACTGCAAGATAAGCACATGCTAATGGCCATCCCAGCACTGCATGAGTGTGGTCCCCACAAGGTTCACCATTGCTTTGCCCCATTTTGACCAAGTATTGCAGAAAGACAAACAAAAATACACTCTGAAGAGCATTACTGAAAAATTTCAGCCAAAAAAGTCAATTTTTCAATAAAATGATGCTTCAATCACTATACTGAATTGCAAAGTAGGTAGAAAGCCACAAGAAGTCCAACATCTGCTGGCAAAGACGAATGTCACACAAGCAGGCTGACCCCTAGGCAGCATTAATTTGCTATTTTCCCCAGGTCTTTCACATCATGCTTTAATAGTTTGGAAATGTATCTAGCTTTAACATTGTCAGAGTAAGTCATGTTGTCAGGCTCCGATGTGTTTTAGACAAAGACAGACAAAAGCAAAAGAAACCAAGGCAATTTGGAGGGACTCAATCATTATTATAAAAGGAAAGTCAAAGGACAATGAGACTGTTGCAAGAACAGGGGAACAATGAATAATCTCTGATGTGTTGCTTGCCAGGATGATTTCCCACAAGAAAACAAATCCACGAGGAGACAAAAGCACAGATTTTAGAAACACCAAACATACTGTCCAAAATAAGTGTCAGGGCGATTCTGAGATACGAGGTCATGCACCTCCCTGGGGACACCTGACAGCTCCCCAGCCATCACAGCTTCTGACAGTGCTCTCAATGAGGTGCTCACTCCTCCTCCTGCTCTGGTACCTCCAGGTCTGAGAACTGCCTGTGCAGCTCTCGAAAAGCCAACTTGTGAACTTAGGTCACTCTTTCAGTAACCCATTTGCTACTCAGAACTACCTCCCAGTTTGCACTCAGCTCCTGAGCAGAGCCTGTACCTCTCGTATAGATGAAAGTAAAGCCATAGAAGACTTCTTGCCATCAACACTCCAGTGAAACACCAACTATTCAGATATATGTTTTCACTTACCCGAGTTTCCTTCACCTCCTCATTTCCATCAACTTCATCATCATCCTAGGATGAAAACAAACAATGTAATTAGGCAGCCTTGGAGATAACAAATTTGATCACAGGAAGATAATGTGTTGTTTATGATGTGATGTTAAAGCTAAGACCATGTCCTTCAAAAGAAATGCCTGTCTGGATGTTTTGGCTGATAATCAGATAAGGTTCAGTAACCTAATGGCCATTTAGATGATCTTTCTACTGGGGACAGGATCAGTCTCTTGAGATTGCTACTGCAGTTTGAATGCTCCTGGAGTCAGGAGGAGAAGGAGTAACACTCCTTAATATACTTAGGGGGCAAACGTGACACTTGGGAAGACTGCACGTCTGAAATGTTGACATAACACTGACTTTCAAAGACTATCCTCCACTTCAGACTCCAGGAGGAAAGACCACTCATCCCAGATAGTCTGCACTTACACAGCCTCTCTGTAACCCACTGTCTCTTTGTAACAGCTCCAGGATTTCATGGAGCAATGGGAAACTACCACAGCATCACATCTGGCTCCGTATTGAACTCAAGGTGTTTCAGAAGTTGTAGCTGCAGTTTTATATAGAGACAATGGGGAAATGAGTTAAAACTCTGAGAACCTATTTGCTTTCTTGCTCTGAAGCTAGTAATATTGCTACAATGATCCAGCAGACAACTGGGCAAGCTGTAAAGCATTTAACTAAGAAAACAATAAAGAAAAAAATAATCACATTTTGCATGCAAGCAAAAAAAATGTAAGAATCATTTAAAAATAATAAAAAGAGGGTGGTTGTGGCAAGTCTTTCAACAGAAATTCTGAGGTTTCCAGTAGGACCATTCAACTTGTCTGTAGCTCCAAACATTCAGCGTATCTATCGTTGTCACAAGGAAGACCATTGGGGTTTATTTTTCATTGTGTTGTGCAGGAAGCCTCTACCCCTGAGGTGCATGAGGAAGGCTGTGTGTCCATAGCTGGGCTAGAATTGTTGCAGCCTTCTTAACCATGATTTCATAATACTTATTTCTGTCCTGAAAAAGGTGATCTGTTTTCTTATCTGAGTCTCTAACCAAGGTTTGGAGCGCTGGATTGCTTTCCTCAGACTAAAGAAAACCTTTTGAAACCAAAACTAAGAGACATGACCATGATAGCTCTTCTGCATTTATGCTGCGTGTGTGTTCTCTGGTGCTGGGCAGGGCATCCAGACACAGGTTTTATTCTGCATTGTCTTCCTCTTATGGGGCCTAAAGCACAGCCAAACTCAGGCTCGGAGGAATTTGAAGATATTTCCAGTGGCTCATGACCTCCTTCTGCCAAAGAAACTAGACTTCTAATCTCTCTTCTCCCATGTGGGCTCTTTCACAGTTCTGCAAGGATCACACTGATTCATGGCTCAAGAACAGGCTTCCCAGAGCCTGCTGCTTGAGTTTTACATGGGCCAAAGATGCAACTGGCCAGAGATGCTGGGCCAGAGATGCAATTCCTTTGGAAGTGCCAGTCTGAAACAGAGTTGGAGAGGGAAGGGCTAATAGGAAATCAACGGACTTGGAAAAAAACCTGAAGCTTGGAATTGGAAGGAAATTCACCCTGTATATGACAGAATGAGTTTCTCTTCTCTAAGGAACTCAAACTTACGTCTTTTGTTGAGAAAATGATGCCAGTGCCTCTCCGCCTCTCTTTTGGCCGCCGCCTCTCTCGGATTGACAGTTTGTTCAGGGATCTGTCGTCTGAATCCTGGTCTTCACACTCTGGCCAAGCAAAGAAAGACTGCTTTGGTTTCAGTGAATTACATCTGTGCTTTTGCTAAGGTACTGGGGTTCTTCTCAAGCTGATCAAGGTCATCTTGGCTTGTGTTATATTACAAAGGAGTTATTAAACCAAATGAAATGGAATCTCAGTGCCCAACTACATCTGGTTACACACACCCCTTCCTTTATCAGAGCCCAGAGAGGTTACCCTAGCTGTCAGCTCTCCCCAGATCATCCTGACTTACTCCCAGTCTGAGGACAAACAGTACTAGTGGAATCACTCCCCTCAGCTCTAAGATCTAAACGCTCCATGGATTACAATCTCATTTACTTTTCCAAAATGGAAGACATCCTTTTAGCACTCTCAGTTACAAGCAATAGGCTGTATCCTACATTAGGATTTCCATCTAAACAAACATTTGTTTGATGAGATGGCAGCTCCCCATACTGCTCTCCTCAGAATAACAAGTAAACTTTCTCTCTCTGCCTGTACACATCAAAAGTTCTAAAAGTCACTAAAATCCCCGAGCTTTGACTGTTCTTCATCCTCCTGGGTACATACCATTTTTCTCCATCTCTGTGGCTGCACCTCTGAAGTCTGCTGGATTCACAGAGTCAAGACCTAGATACCTATTTGTTCGGGTCAGGTATGAACTCGTATAAAGGAGAGGTGCTGACGTTGAAGGAGATACAGGTGTCGTAGGTTTGTCTGGTTGTACTGGGCACCTTAATCGCCGATAGACAGTCTAGAAACAAAGAACCATGACAAAAAGTTAGTAGATTGAAGAGGAACTAGCAGATGTGGGTGTTTTCAGTGAACTGGGTAAACTTTTAGAGTGTAACGTTTTCCCCATTGCTGCTGGAAGGGATCACCTCCTTCCACCACATCAGGTTCATCCAATCAGGCTGGGATGAATGTCTAAAGCATTGTACAACTACAATGGGAGGGCACCTTCCCATTGCTGGGAAGCCTGGGATCAATCTCTGTCTCTACAGCCAATGCCAGGACAAACAAATTATTTGATAGAAATGAACGATTTAGAGTAAAGAACCAGCAGTAATGGCAGGGGGAAAAAACTGGTGAAAACTGGTGTCTCTAGCTTTCCAGCACCCACAGAGCATCGTGGAAAAACGTGAACACAAAGCCTCAGTCCAGGCTGCACAGGATGGATCCAGACCACATTTCTATTGTTAGCCCTCCCATCCCACTTTCTGTGTTTTACACAGTTTTACTTGCTGGCAAGAGACAGAAAAGTGAAATTCCCAGCAGAGAGCAAAGGAAGAGCTAACCCCTAACACCTACACACCCACAGCCCTTGGGAGAATCGCCGAGGTGAGGGTCTACTCCTCACTATTCTTCCCAGCAAGTCTGCCCTTCTTAAAATAAACAGAGATCCCATGAGGAACTTCTGATCTCAGCTATCCTAAATGGTTTCATTAACTCTGAGAGACCTCATTGCCCTCTACAACTACCTAAAGGGAGGTTGGAGTGAGGCTGGTGTTGGTCTCTTCTCCCCAATTGCTGATGACAGGACGAGAGGAAATGGCCTCAAGTTCCATCAGGGGAAGTTTAGGTTGGAGATTAGGAAGAAGTTCTTTACTGAGAGGGTGGTTGGGCACTGGAATGGGCTGCCCAGGGAGGTGGTGGAGTCACCATCCCTGGGGGTGTTCAACAAACGGGTTGATGAGGCACTTGAGGCCATGGTCTGATGGTCCAATGGTCAGGAATATGATGGGATAAAGGTTGGACTTGATGACCCTGGAGGTCCCTTCCAACCATTATGGTTCTATGATTCTATGACACAGTGAGAAGTGAGGCTGGGAGGATCACCTCCTCATCTGCATTTCTGCTCCACCGTGCCCGGCTCTCCTGCCTCTCACTGCTGTCCTCAGCAGGCTCAGTGCTCTCAGCTTTCTCACTCTGCTGTTCCTGAGCTTGCCGCTCTGCCCGAGACCGGCTGAAGGTTCGCTCTGCCTCCTGAAGGTCTGTCAGTGTCACACCCTGCAGGGAAAATAAGAGAGAGAATTTTTAAACGTATGCATTTAGATTTCCAAGTCTCCCAGGTCAGTTTAAAATGCCCAGGAGGCTCATACCCAGCCAGGCTAAAGCTTCATCGTTATGCTAACAGGAAGAAAAGAATTCTGCTGCCTTTAACATGTTTCTCAGTGCACCCACCTAGCCACTGGCTCAAAGCAACCCAAATATATGTGATCAAGCTGCAAACTAAAAGGCAGCTATACTGCAGGAATGAGAGCTTTAAAATCTAACTTGTGTGTGCTCGGGGGAGTATTCTGTAATAACTGTTTGCAGGAACCTTTGCCAGAACCTTTCCAACACAGTGAGGGTAGATAAGCCCCTTGTCCTACATAGTAATGTAAGAGCAGAAGGAAATCTTGCCTCTTTGTATATCTGTTCTCTTCACCCTACAAAGAAATGTGAGTATTTCCATTCTTTACCTGTGTAGACCTGCGGGTCTGCCGCGCCTGCCTCGACCGTGCCTTCCTCAGTGATTCTGCTTCCTCATCCCGCACCGGAGTCAGATATGACCTGAAAAAAAAGGGCAAAAGAAGTTAAAATAAAAACAGATGCTCTGCAAACTCCAGAGCTGAGGTACTAGTCTCTTTCATAAGGATAAAAAATCATTTTAGCTTCATCTACCAAGACTACTGTCATCTCCTGCTCTGGGACGTTACCTATGAGCATCTGATACACAAGTGCTCACATTACATTCTCTCTAGAGTCTCTAAATAAACTCTTTCGTGTCAGACATGTTCTGTTAAAAAAAGGTGCAACTATTTAATCTATTATTTGTCCAATTCCATGTCTTATTGCATCATTAGAAGAAAAAAGGACAATAAAGCACGTCTCATTCAGATAAAGATCTCAAGAACAGCAATCCTGCACTGGCACATTCCTCAGACCCTCCTTCATGTCATTATATTCACGATCATATTCCTGCAATCTGCTGTCTTCATCAATATGAGATCCATCATGCTAGAAACCAGCTGAGCTGCAGGCATCTTTTAAAAGACAAAACACCTTGAAAAAAGCTATGGAATTACAGAAATTACCTTCACCCACTGCAGTAAACAGAGTCCCTTAATACTAAACGCCACACAGTTAAAAATGCAGAGCTGGCAATCATTAGATTTCATTAAAGTGGGGAGATTGGAAAAGAATTATTCACATGAAAATACATAAACTGAACTCGCTGCACTGGCATTCACTGCGGTTGAGCTGGAGGAGTTGAGCAGTGCTCCCGCAGTCGGGGATCGCACAGCAGTGAGTCTCATTTCCATTCTGGTGGAGTGGCTTCCATCTTAGGAAAGATTAATTAGATTGGACTCTTCAGCCTAGTTAATAGGGGATGATTATTAACTCTGTCTCACCGTACGAAGATGAGGGCGCCTGAAATGCAATGTTCTTTTGTTTGTCTATCACTGCCACAGGTTAACAGAGTATCAAAGATCTAGATGTGTTCAGAGAATAATTAGCCAAGTGATGGATGGAGATCCATGAAGGAACATGCTTACTTTGTCCTTGGACTCCTTGCCTGGTCCTCCATTACAGACCAGTGATGGAAAAGGCAATGGGCTAAAGAGATTTTGTATCCGATCCAGTTAAGACATTTATTACTGACTTTACAAAACCTCAAAGAAGAACAGAATCTGGATCATTCTAAAATAATCTATCACAATGGCTTTTAACCACCTTCACAACCCTGTATTCAGCATCGATGGAGCTGTGCAGCCAAACACAGCCTGACCTCCACTCAGCGCGGACACGGCACTGCATGGGGACTCCTCGGACTACTCAGAGTACATTACACCTTGGTGCAAGAGTCTTCTATGGCACTGGAATGGGCTGCCCAGGGAGGTGGTGGAGTCACCATCCCTGTGGGGGTTCAAAAAATGGGTTGATGAGGCACTTGAGGCCATGGTCTAATGGTTAGGAATATGATGGGATAAAGGTTGGACTTGATGACCCTGGAGGTCCCTTCCAACCATAATGATTCTATGATTCCCACCTAAAACTGGTGTATTTGATCGGATAAATCACACCCCAAACTCCCCTGATCTCCAAAGAGTACGAGAAGAGTGCAAAGGATCAATGGTCCGTGCTGAGACGCCCGCACTGCAGACTTCTGGAGGAGATGAATCACGCTCGGGGAGTTGGCTGCAATGGAGATGTCTGCACCCGAGCTGGCCGGGCACACCGAGCTGCACTTCCAGGGGCCAATCCATCACTTTCTGAAGGAGCCTCCAGCACAGATCATGTGAATGCACTGCGGAGGAGCTCATTGCTTCCCATTGATCCTCCCGACAGTCACTCGCTGTGATGGATGCGCCGGCACGGGAAGCGCCGAAAATTCAGAGCTGTGATTGCCTCTCAAGAACCTGCTGGTTCACAACCAGAAAAAGCTGCTATTTGATGAGTGAAAGCTGTGCAACTCCTAATTTTGCAGACCAGTAGCTCTCCTGTATGCAGTGCCTGTGTGCTACCCAGGTAATGGCACATTAAGGAAACCATAAGCGTTTTCTGCAGCTTTTGACACAAGTAGAATAGCTGTTATTTGCACAGCATCCAGAAGCAATAAACCACCTACAGAAGAATGCATTTGCAAAATATACTGCAAATTAAGTCCAGAGCAGTATTAAAAAAAAAACAAACCTGAAAAAATAGTTCCTGAAACATATAAAGCAAGTGAATTTGTAGCTAAGTAAGGTGAACAGTTCACTGCAACAACTCTAAATCACTGGAATTTACATCCAATACTCTGCCACAAGGACACAGGCGTGTAGGAGCTACAACAGGGAGTAGAAGGAGGAAAGATGAGACCTGCCTTTGCCCGAGGAGGAATTCAGCTCATACAACAGCACGTATGCAGTGGGCCACATTGGGCTTGTTCAGGAACACCCCTGGTATGTGTGAGCAACACGAGAGCATGGTTACAGCAGCTGAAGGACTTCTGCCCACAGAAGAAAATGCTACTGAACTCCCTGCCACTGGGTGGGAGAGAGGGCAGAACAGATTTTCAGAATAGTTTCAAAAAAAGGTTGGGCAAATCTGTGGGGAAGAGGTCAGCATCAGCTATTGCCCAGGAGGGCTGGCAGCAGGGTCAGGCTTGCAGGAGCACAGCAAGGCTGTGGGATTCCCCTCCTGTCAGTGCTTTGCAAACAGAGACTGTACAGACACACGGATACAGCAAGAGAAAAACCATTCTGTGTCTCTACCCCCTCATCCTCCCAGACTTTTCTCCTCCGCTCTCCCAGAATTTATATAAAGATAGCAATATGTTAAAACATCATTAGCAATTCTGGGTGTCCAACAGTGACTTAATCTTCAGACAAGCACATTTTGCAAGTCAGAGTGGCTCAGCCAGGGCTGCAGCCTTTATCGATTGCTAACTTCTGGGTTCTTTCCATTTACACAATTCCCCACTTCTTGGAGCTCACCCAAAGCCATTTTACGAGCATGAGATAACTGAATTTTCTGAAACAAGTTGGCAGAGCCACTGCACAGTGACAGAGCTGGTTTCTCCGAGTAAGAAGCTGCAGCCTTTTCCTGGTGATGAAAGAAGGTGGCTGGGCTGTAAATATTTCTAATGCAAAGAGCAGACACCGTACCTGCTGGCAATTCAATCGCATTTTTGCTCACTTTGGGGTTTTTTTGTGTTTCGTTTTTTTCTTTGGGGAAGGGAGGGAGGGAGGGATAAAGACAGATTTACAATTTTAGGCGATGCTTTGCTTTGCTTACAAGATGGATTTGAAGAGACCCGAGTGTGCTAAATGGGATGGAAGAAAGAAGGAAAGAGAACAAATTCCCTGCAAGGAGAAGGCAAGCGCGATGCAGCCGCAAAGCAAGGCTGGGCTGGCTGACAGCAGGAGAGCAATACACTGCTCTCCAAAGCAGAAAGATTGCAGATCACAGCAAGCTGCAGGGGACAGGCAGCAAATGGGGTATGAGGCGGTCTGTAAACAAGCCACAGAGTTTTTAATTACGTTTTCTAAGAAACACATTGCTTGCTAAAGTGCAGTATCTATGTCATCCTATTAACTCGAGCAAATATCACATGACCCAAGCAGACCTTCAAAGAAATGTGCTGTATTTTCCTGCAATAAGCTTTCTCTGAGAAGCACATGAAATGAGAGCAGCCACCATGCCAAATTCAAGGCACGCAGAAAGCACAACAGATCTTTCCCAGAGTTTTGGTTGCAAGCACAAGCAGCAGAAAATAAATTGTTAAGAGATGTGTACGTTAGAGTCAGCAAAACACTGCAGAAGTTTATAGTTCCCAAAGACAGAGACAAGTGTGTCCTGCTGCCAGAAGAGAGCCACAAGCTTTGGATTCGTGTATTAGCTAGAAAGGAGCTGGGAGATGAATGATCAATCTGGCTCCCATTTCATTCTTCCTGTTTTCAAGAAAACACCTATTTTCTCTGTTAACTCTTTTAAACAGGACAGTGCACCACAGAAAGATAGATCCTGACTGTTCATCACCATCTCAATGCAAAAGGAGCTGCAATAAAATAGAATCACTGAATGGTTTGGGTTGGAAGTGACCTTCAAGATCACCTCTTACCAACCCCCTGCCATGGGAAGGGACACCTCTCACTAGACCAGGTTGCTAATAGAAGGGGAGATTCAAACCAGGGCTATAATAAGCCTGGATATACAAGCTGGCAAACCAAGAATACAAAACCAAATCTGTACGTTAGAGAACCTGTGCCAGAAACAAAGAAAAGAACATACTGTGGAGAGAAACCCCTCCCAAGTAAAGGGTAAATGATGCAGAAAAAGAAATGACGATTCCCTGTTAATTGGTGCACAGACAGCAAGAACAGATGATGAATTTCCCTGAGACACAGAGAAGCTTCTGATCATCTTTTTACAACACTGATCTCCTTCCTTTCCTTCCTGAACTCCTTTCAGCACTTACAAGATTGAAGAACCCCATCACCCAGTCCCAGAGGGAACACCAAGAACCTGTAAAACTTGCTGAAGTTTGATGTTTTCACACTGCAGTGACCCAGCACTGGGAAAGCACTCGCCTGAAAGACACTCACCTACCTGCACCAGAACTTGGCAACAAATTTGAAAGCTGAATGTTCATTAAATGCTACAGCTGCCCTCTTGTCAAAGCAGATTCGGGGCATTTTGTCTTGTGGTTAGCACACCAAAAACTGAGACATACACCCCCCTGAGCTGTATTGGGCCACAATGGGTTCCCTCCATCCCCATCAGGTCCTTCTCCAATAAACCCATATTCCTGTACATGAACATAAGTTGGCAGACAGTAACCATAGGCTGTCTGCTCTCTGTGACTGTGGCACTGTTGGTCGTGAACTGGGATGATGCTTGATGTGGCACTTCTAGAAGAAGCCATGGCTTGCTCTGACTCCTCTCATCTCAGCCCAAATTCTCTTCCTAGTTTAAGAGCAGCTCTGAACCACACTCACTAGAGTAGAAACTACAGTGACAGCTTTCTTCAAAGCAAGGGCAGACTTTTGGTTCTTCCAGCTCTGGATATTCCGGGGAGCCAGGCACAGGTTTGGCTTCTTGCACACAAAGAGGCTCGTTCAGCATATGGAAAGCCATACAGAGAGTCAGACTCTAAAATGTTTGGAATAGCTTTTCTTAAGAGTAAAATATCACTACTCCAAACACTGCAGTAATTTCTAAAATCCTTACTGTATAACTCTCTCTCTCTCTCTATATATATATATATATGCCTCATACATACTTATATACACACAGAAATATCTACACACACACTGAAAAAGGGAAGACAGAAAAAGAACCCAGCAAAAGCCTCAGGTACTGACACTGTTCCCCTGGAAACAATTGGAAAAGTACAGCATCCCAGCCATGCATTCCTACGAGCTGGAAATTTGCCACTGGCTAAGAAACAATCTATAAACTGGGGGAGGGAAGAGAAGCAAGCACAAGTTTTGCAGGCAACAATGCTGACAGCAGTTCCCAAAATACAATTCCTTAAGTTAGATAATAAAGTATGTAACCAGCAGTGAGTCAATCATTGACGATTGCATGGAAACAGTCAGAAAAATAAACTTTCCTGCTCTCTCATCCAAACAAGCAACAGGTTTCAGTTCTTCACAGTATTTATCCCTTTGCTAACATGTCCTACTCATCAGCCCATTGCAACCAAAACCATTCAATGGAGACATTGCCATGGAAAGTTAGCTGGCTGATTTGAGCAGACCATTAAACAGGCAGGAGAGAAGGAAAACATGTCAGATTCTGCAAGTTTTGGAGCTGGGAACGAGGGGAGAGACAGCCAGACAATGCTGTTTTATTTAATAAGCTGAAGACAAAGGGATGACAAGATTTCAGGATCATGCTCTTAAAGCACTTCACAGCTGGCTCGGAAAGGCTCAGCTGAGTGTTCACCATTTTCAGACATTTGCTTTTCTCTCTCAAGTTAGTCCTGGCTGTTGTGAGCTGTCATTGTGGTTCAGTCTGGACTGTGAATTCTCAACTCATGAAAGTTTGAATGTCTGAATTTCAATCATCTGTTTACAGTATGATTAGCAGGTTAACAAGCACGAGATGAAATTCTTATTTGCTACAGCTTTGCTTTCCTCAACACGTTCAGGTGCTGATCCGAGAGATTAAGAGACTTGTGATCTTTGTCACTTGTTAATCAAAACAACAAGTACCCTTTATCCCTCCTCAAAACTCACACTTTGATGTGATGCTTACAGTGGGTTAGGGTTACACGTATGGCAGCTGATGCTCTGAGAATACTTCCCATAACACAATTCTTGATGATTTTGCGTGTGCTTTCCCATCTGGCAGTGTTCATCTCTTTGTATGCCCTTCAGAAAGCAGGGCTGCTGCTTTTGTGTTGTATTCCTACAGCAGCAAGCTCAATGCACCTCCTCTGCAGGCTGGACTACTGCAATACAAAGAAGTGAGCAGTGCTCTAATTGTAGCCCCGGGTGGGAACGCAGCCCCAGGGGCTCTGGATTTCCTCTGCCAGAAGAGGAAAATACAGCACTGGTACCCACTGAGGACTCAAAGTTTGGGTTTGGGGGGGACAGCACAGAGATTGGAAGCTTTTAAATGATCAATGTTATCCCTTTGCATTAATTAATGCCACTCAACATCATGGTAAAAAGTGAAAAGGCAACAAACATCGCAGTGGTCACATCCTTAACCTGGTTGCCCCATCTGGAGAAGGCTCGCCCTTGCTGCAAGCCCAGACCTTTAAAGTTCTTTGAGAAAAAGGGAAAATGTACTCTTGTAAAAACAAAAAAAACCAATCCAGGAAATTTTTCTGCACGAGAAAAGCAAAGAGTGCTGCAAACACAAATCAAAGCAAGTCAGCAGCATCTTTCCCCTCCTCAGCCATTGAATGCGTTAGTTGTGACCATCACAAGCACCAAGCTTCCCAGGCTGAAAACCCCTGAAATTGGTTTGTGTTCAGCACAGGACATAAGGTGTCAATACACAACACTGAGCAGTTTGTCACTGCGTCACGGAACAACGTGCACGACTGTCTGCAGTCCTCAGGGGCTGAATCTTTGCATTAAAAAAAACCTGCTGCATGAAATGGAGCGGGATGAAACTCCATCTCCTGCCAGCTGATGAACGAAATGAAGGCAGAGATGGGAGTGTCCTGCCTCTATCAGTCTTTCTCTTTCTCATTTTCAAGTGAGCCAACACAATTTGACATTTTAAACAACCTCAAGCAGCCCTGTTACAGCTTTCCCAAAAGGTGTAAATTCCTGGGAATCCCTGGGCAGGAAATCCCTGGGAAAAGAAAAGGATAAAGATCACTCAGCAAAAATCCGAGAATTTGGGAAATTGCCTTTGCAACTAAAAAATAAAATAAAATCAAAACTTGATAGTGACTGTGAAGGGGCAGCTACTGAACTGATAAACTGTAGGAGAAATGCTGGCTTGGGAGGCAGATCCACGCAGCCTGCGACCGCCACCTCGTGGGAGCAGCCACAGAGCAGACGCCTGAGCAGCTCCAAAGCTGAGGAATGTGAATCAGCCCCAGCTGAATTACAGAAAACACCACCAAATATTAATAATGTATAAAGGATTTCCATTTCCTACTGAGCTAAGTTTGCAATTTCTTAGCACGTGGCAGTAGCTTTGGTGCAGTTTCAAGCGTCTGCTGTTCTCAAGGACAGAAGATTTATTAAGTTTGCTCAAAAGCTTTTCCTATAGAAATCCCAGGGTGGCTTCCTGGGTTTCTCCACCTGTAACATCCATGGGTCGGTGCTGTGGAGCAAAGAACTTAACAGAATAGCTGATTTTGTGCTAAATTAGCTCTCAGCTGTAGCATCTCGCAGTCTCTCTACAAATATTTTGGGGACATTCTTTAGTTTAATGGCCATTTTTGGACACCAAGGTATTTGAACGTGTCCAAGTTAGTAAATGCCCATACCTGAGCACCCAGGTAATGGTACCCAGATGGAACTGGAGAACTCACCATTAGACAAATGTGCTGTTAGACACAAGGATTAAATAGGTGAAACATGTCAGTGGTTACAATTAGTAAGTAAAGAGGAACTGCACACAGATCTTGCATGTAGACAGGGATTGGGAAAGGCAGTTTTACCTTCTGCTTGCTCCATGCTGTCAAGCTGCAGTTCCCTTACATTGGTTAGCTCAAGTGGTCCCTGCTTCGCTTCCTTGGCCATTCCTGGAGGAGCCTGCATATATTCCTGCTTCAAGCTAGCAGGCCAACCTACAGCCTGGGCTCCTCCGCCCCAAGCAAATGCCAAACTATCCCCCCCCTCCCCTTCCCCTGAGCACTGGATAAAGTCAGTGGGCAGCTGAGCATGCAGCAGCACACCTGCTCGCCCCCTTTACAGGAAACACAGCTCAGCAGTGACCCCCATCCCACACCTCAACCTTTTCCCAAATAAAAACTGGAGCCTGATTTCTGATACAGCAGGAGCAATCTCACCTCTTCCTAACATGGGCAATCCGCTGGCCAGCAGAATTCCTGCCCTCCCACGTCATCTGCACCAGCAGCCTTTTTAAAAGAAGGACAACTTTATCTCAACGAGATTAACTGCAGGAGCGTGGCAGATAAATGCCTTCAGCAGCAGGTGCCAGATGATGGTTCAGTTCTACACAAGAGAAAGACCTCTTAACTTTTTGTTGTCCGCTGTGGAGTGTGGACAGGAATCTGTCCCTTGTCACCCAGCAGCGCCTTGAACCAGTGTCCCCACCACCCTGCTTCCCCAGGGACCCTTCCCAGGAGAATTAAGACCACTCAGCTTTACATCAGTCAGTGATAAGGGTTAGAGAGTCAAATACTACTGAAAAAACAAGGTGGTAGTGAGAAAATGCTCACAGCTTTTTGTAACAGTTTGCTTTGAGTGACATTTACATACCCCTTGAATACAACCCCCACAGTTGAGATTTTACTGAAATCAGGGTTTCTTATTTTTTGTGTCAGTTAATAAGGGTTAACACACACATTGAGCATCCACACTCGCCCTAGAGGAGTCATGCTCTGGATTTGGACAGGACAAGAATCAGGAGGTAAAAGGACTTGCCAAAAATTGTTCATCTAACAGTACTGGTGGAGGAGGATTCAGTTATTAATATATTATTAATATATGCTTCTATAATTAGCAGCTGGATCCTCAGAATAAAGGAACAAAGAATGAAAAATAAACTCCTCCTGGGAACGAAGCAGAAAAGGGAAATGTTTGCTGGACACATTTACCCTGCACGTCACTGAACTTTCTTCATCTATTAAAAAAATATCTAGGGGAAACTTTGGAGGGCAAGAAGCCAGGCTGAGCACAGCTGTCAGCCCCAGAGCTGCTAGGAAACAAGCCCACCTCAGTCTCACTCTTGATTTATCTGAGAAACTGGTCAGAATACATTAAAAAATAAAGAAAGGAGAGGCGTGTTTCCTGTCTCTAAGGGCTTGCCTGATGGTGAGTGCTACCACCTTGCTGGAACCTTCCTGAGGAACAGGAAGAACAAACACAATTGCAGAATGCAGTTGTATAAACAAAGTGGCTGGGGGAAAAAAAGAGAGGAAGAACAAAGTAAAACCCTAATTCGTACAAAACCAGGCCAGATTTCAAATTCAGGAGTGTCCTTTTAAACTGGTCACACAACTGAGGACACAGACTGGCCTTTCAGAAGTTCTCAGGCAATGGTTGCCTTACCCCACATGAGCTAGCCACGCTGCACGGTGGCCTCTGAGCTGTCCTGGGAACCCAGGCTTTCACATAACATGGTTTCAGTGAGACCCAGACCCCCCAGACCTTCCCTTCAGCACCAGGTGTCTGGTGGCACAAGCCATGGTCCAGCTGGGCAAGACCTCCTACAGCCCCCCCTCCATTCCCAGGGATGTGGCTCCAGCACACAGGGGAGCCTGTGACTTGGGAGCCTGCTCAGAGGACTCCGAGAAGAAGATGTGGCCACAGACCCCTGTGCTGAACACGGCCAAGGTCGCAGAAGAGCTGTGCAGAGGAGGGTTTGGTGGCACTAGAGGCCGCTGTCATCCCAGATGAACGCGGATGATCCAGCAGTGGGCTGCAACCAACAGGACCCCCGAGCCCCACCGCCTGCTTGCGCCAAGCAGAAACCACAAGGATGTGGTTTCAGGGTCTCCGTGTGAGCCTGTAGGCACAGCACCCATGTGCACATAATTCCCCTTTGCAGAGCTGCTGGGCAAATACAGAGTTCAGCTGGGCAAATCCAACTGCAGTGTGAGACAATCTGAGGCTGGCAGGAGATCATCAGAAAGAGCCAAACAGCTCCAAAATTCCCATGATAAAAAAAAAAGAAAAATAAAATTGCCTGGCAAAAATATTGACTCTGGAAGCTGGCAGGTTCCCAGCCTCTCAGCATCAGTGCTGCAGCAGGACGGAGGGGGGCTGGACGTGCAGCTGGGTCCATGTAAATACGCACGGCAGCAGCTTGGCTGAACACCCCGCACAGATGGCTCTGCCAGCGCCGCGCCGCGGCCACCCCGGGTCCACAGCCCGCACCGCATTCCTCTGCACCCATTCCTCCTGCTGCCTCCTTCCCTTCCTTCCCTGCTCCTTCTTCCCTCCCCCTTGTCACGACGTGAAGCGTGACTCACACTGTTTTCAGGCTACTGAAGCATTTGGTGATCAAGTCAGCTATGAGACAAGAGGCAGGTAAAACACCACGGATGAGACACTGTGATGGGCTGGTAAAACACCATGGATGAGACACAGGACGAATGGAAATGGCCTCAAGTTCCATCAGGGGAAGTTTAGGTTGGAGATTAGGAAGAAGTTCTTTACTGGGAGGGTGGTTGGGCACTGGAATGGGCTGCCCAGGGAGGTGGTGGAGTCACCGTCCCTGGGGGGGTTCAAAAAACGGGTTGATGAGGCACTTGAGGCCATGGTCTGATGGTCTGATGGTCAGGAATATGATGGGATAAAGGTTGGACTTGATGACCCTGGAGGTCCCTTCCAACCGTAATGATTCTATGATTCTATGGGCTGGTAAAACACCACGGATGAGACTCTACCATGGGCCCTACAAACTCCCCCTCCAGAGCTCACTACAAGTCAACTCCCCCCCCAGACCCAGCACTCTCTTCTGCTTTAACCTTTTGGCTTCATTTAAGGCCACAAGTTAGGAGACGTCCCTGTGATCTAATATTAGATGATAAGCTTGTTTATGTTTTTGTTGCTAAGAGAAAGCTGGAGCTTTGGAAACACTGAAGCAGACCAAATGCTACTGCAACAGCTGCTGGCGGGAGCTGAAATCCATACAGTGCTCCTCTGACAACTGTTGGCCATTTTCCTTCTTTATTTTCTTTTACTGGAATTGGTCTCCTTCCAAAATAAGCTTTTCCCATCTCAGTGACCCCTCCTGTTTCTCCAGGTCCATGTTTCCTAGTTCAAAATGTGCCGGCAGTTCCCCAGCCAGTATATCCTGCTGTCAGAACATACATTCACACATAAGGTTTCCTCCACCCCCAAGCACAATGCTTTGCTTTTTTCCTATCAGTAGCTTCAAAGCATCAATTAAAGGTGGGTGGAATTTTCTGGTGCTTCTTTTTGCATTAGCATAATTCACGGGAGATGGTTCTCTAATAAAAATGCAGGAGACTTAAACAGATCTTCTATATTATTTATAGAAACTGATTCGACAATAAATGCCAATGCAGTAATATTAATAGATGCTCTTTTGGGCACCTACCACTAGTAGCACAGTCAAATTCCCTGCGTGCAGACTGTGCTGAAAGTCTGGTGGGTTTATGAAGCCCACTTCTCCCAGGAAGAATGTAAAGCTTTACACAACTTGATTCTGGGCTTCCCAAAGTGGAGATACTGCTGTGCACAGCCTGAAGTGTGAACTGAAAGCACAGTACTCACTCTGTCCTCTTTTGCACAATCTCACTTTGCACTGGCAGTATCTTTTGGCAGCTCATCTCAATTCAATTGCAAGTGACACCAAGCCAGCTGACCCCTAGCAAAATGACGAGGAGCACACAGAGGCACTCCTAATATTAAATACAAGTGTTCTTAGGGACAATGAAGATACTCCACAGTAGCTATTTCAGGTTATGTCCCTGCATACAGAGTTGCTGATGTGCCCCAGCCTGCAATACCTTCAAAGTCCTCCGTTAGCATTAGAAAAATAGAAAACAAAGCCTAAACAGCATTAAAAGTTTGAGTATTTTCCAAATAGCACAGACCACCCTCTTTCTTGGATCTGCTGCAGCTGAAGCAGAGAGGAGGTGGCAGCAAGCAGGCCCTCCCCTCCCTCCACGGGAGAGCTCACGTGGCTGACTGCAGCGCACACGGCACTGCTGAGCGCTACCGCCCGTTATCTGTGCGAGCTGATACCTTCCATTATTGCTGCTCACATCCTCTGGCTTCAGGCCACCTCAAACATGACAGCGTCCTATCTCCGCTCAGGAAGGTCTGTATTTTAAGAAGTTATTCTTTTAGCCTGGAAGAATCTAATTACTGAAAACACTCCACGAACTGGTTGCTAGTTAGAAACACACCGTTCAGGTCACAGCTTTATTTATTACCATTTACTTTCATCACAAGAGACAGATTTTGCAAAAGTTCATCTGTTTGCAAGAATAAATAGGGATCATCTGATATTCTGTACTTCTATGCACAGGGTAAATTTCCTTTGAAAAAAGAGCACCTGCTACCCCAGGTTTATACTTCCCCAGTCTTAAAATAACACCATGTGATAAGAAAGAGATACCACCACCTAGATTCAGAGTAACTCAAAATGCTGCTACTGCTGGGCTAGCCTGGTTGCACATGGCAGAATTCTACCTCTGTGCCATCTTCCTTCATAGTTAATTGAAAGAAATGTGCTCTGCTGGAGTGCAGTGTCCTGTATCACACATCTACACACCCCAGGAATGTTTGTTTTCTCCCAGCAGCTACAGAGGGAATCTAGAGGACTCGTGCAGCAAAGATGTCTCCATTGGGGCACACATGAACTTAGCTGAGCAGTGTCACAGGGATGGGTTTTATCTGAATCCAATGCTCTTTTGGGTGGGATTCATGTTTATAGAAGCCACTCTAAGTGGCTACTGGACTGTCTGTCCCTCTGTACCAAGAGGCCTTAGGGATTGAGGTTAGTAGCCGAGATTATTACTGAAGAAAAAAGGCTGAGACACTGAAAACACAAGTAGAAAATTACGAAACTGAATTTAACCTACAATCCAGCAACGACTCGGTTCAAAACTTTGGGATGGAGCAGGGGCAGCAGCCTGTGACTCCACACAGCACCTCAGAAATGTTCTTACACCCCCACCATCACCACTGCGTGAGCCCTGACGTTAGTGGAGGACCAACACACACCAGCACTCTGCTCACTGACCTTCTGCGCTCCCTGGCTTCCTCAGCTGAGAAGTCCTTTCCTGCAGTGGAGGCAGCACCGGCATTGGCAATACCGTTAGCAGAGCCGAGAATAGCACGGTTTGTGATTACACCTAGGGGGGTGCTAGCAGAGATGCCCTCTGTACTTTTCTCTACAGCAGAATCAGTTTGTTGCCTGAAAGGGGCTCTGAAATAGAGAAGACATAATGGAAAGCAAAGCAAGTGAACTCAACTGCTGACCGAGCCCAGCCACCTCGAGGGAGCATTGACAGTTCATTCTCCTCGTTCTGCACTTGGGTTTTTGGAGAGAACAGAACACATTAAAATGAGTTTTTAAAAACTTGTGGAAGAAGTAGGAGGAACTCTTAGCCTTCACATCCCTGTTTGTAGCAAAAACAATTACAAAATGTACCTGGTGAATAGGCAGAGGGAACAAACTCCAAGAGGTTGCACACTGAGCACCCCAAGGCAGCCTGAGCAACACCTCGTGTCTCCAAGAGGGCACAAGTGGCCACCCCAGTACGTGTGAAGGAGCTACAGTCCCGTACGGGCTGTGCACTGCCTGCTGGTGCCTACGCACCACTGGAACATCCAACACAACCACTTTGGGATTCCTTATCAGCACTTCCCGCGTGGAAGCGCCCTTCTAATCCATTATCCACTCCAGAATTGAGAACTTCCAACCCAAACGCTGCTTTCCTGCAGCATTAGCTGAGCTGTGAGCCATTACCTGGTATACTGGCGGGCTGATGCAGTGGTGTTCGCACCGAGAGGTGTGGGGCAGGAAGAGACAGGTTGCCACGGGGTGCCCAGTGAGGTAGATGACCCAATGGTAGTGGGTGAGGTAGCTAGAGATGTATTGCGACTGGCTGAAATGTAGGGACTGCTGAGGTCACTACTTCTACCAAATGAAGCACTGTAAAACATCACAAAATCACGTCCTTCAGAGCACAGTAAATATTCACAGACACGGCCGCAGCTGGGCTCTCAGCTGGGAAGGGAGCAAGTTATTACATCTCAGCAAAATGTACTCTAGGGAGGAGATTAGAGCACGCCCGGCCAGCACCAGCAGCACCCCTCTGAGCTGAGCCCAGCTGAGCTGCAGCAGGGGAGGAACAGCACGGAGGTGAAACGGTGGAGATCAGGGAAGGGAAAAACCCTCCGGCAGTGGGAGCGGCGCACACAGAGCACCCCTGTGCACTGGGGGAAGGCAGGAACAAGGAGCAAGGATGAGGCTGCTTAAAGCGGGGAAGGAGAGAGAGAGACATGGGCAGGTCTGGCTGCGTCACCTCCTAGGGATGCCCAGGACTTCCAGTTTTAAGAACTTGCTTTCAGTGGCTCAAAGCTCTGTCGAAGATGATCAGTTCAAGGTTTAATTTTCTTTAAGCCATGTTTGGCACAAACTCTGCATTTCTGGAAAACAGCCAGCCAAACCATCCAAAAATATTCAAGAATGAGCAAGGCAAATATGTATTTTGCCAGTTTAAAACCATTCTTACTGAAAAGCTGTAGGTGTTGAAGTGCTGATAGCCTGGAAAAGAGACAGAAGGGCTCTCACACGAGGATGTATCCTTTTGCTTTTCCACCCTAAGGGGGAGAAGTTGCACACCTCTAAAAACAGACTTGATGAAATCTGGCAAAATCTCCTTACTGCCCGTGCCAGAGCCCCATACACAGGCTGCTCCTTGTCTGCACAGAGCAAACAAGCACGCATGCATGATCTAGGACCCTGCCACACCTTTCCAGCAACTGGTATTCCTGGTTGCAACTGGTCAGACTGGACTATCTGCAGGATCAAAGGCTAGGAAGGCTAGAAGGCTGCCTCTCACCTCCTGCATCCCCCATGACTCCCATGCCAGTGCACATGGAGGAAAACAGTTGCACCTGGAATAAAAGCTGACCTAGAGGAAAAGGAGACCAGGACAAAGAGCTGCAGGTTTGTGGGAACACCAGGGACAATGGACTGGAACTGGAACTCAGCACTAGAGTCAGAGAGAGCAGCCCGAGGCTGAAATAAAACTTGAAAGGGACAGGACAAGAGCCAAGGACAGGAGGCTGGAGGAAGGATCCAGTCCAATTCACGTAGGCACCCAATTTCCAAATCAGCTCGATATGCCAAGGCCCCCAGACATCCCAGAACAAGCAACTGCTCCCTAGACAGCCCAAGGAGAGAATGGGGCATCCTGGAAGGCCTCCACAGGGAGGACCCTTACATTTGGGCTCTTCAGTTGATGGCTGCTTGCCATATCCAGGTCACAAAGGAACAAGCAAGTTATTGTCACCAGGTAGCAACTTCCACCGGACCCTAAACAAAGCTTCCTCTGGGAAGCCAGCCCCTGCCCGGAGCAGGGGGAGCAGGAAGTCCTGTTGGAAGCAAGTGCCTCCCCTTGGCTCTCTGCACCAGAGGAGAAGGCCAAGCCCTGGAGATGGGCTGGGAAGAGGGTGAGAGCAGGGAGCTAAGCCTGGCTGGTGTGGGCGTGCAGAGCAAGCAGCCGTGAGGTTGCAGAGATGGGTGTGCTGAGGAGATGATGGTAGCAGAGTGTGCACTAGGGGAAGGAACAAGAGGAGCAGTGGGGGGAAAGGTGGTGGCAACCCTGGGCAGAGCAGGGTTGATGTGGCACCATCCTAGAAGAGCCCAAGGCAGAGAGGCTGGGGCACAAGGGCTGGCTACAAAAAAGAAAAGGAGCTTGGTCAGGAAGGGAGGACACAGAAGGGTTAGGCAAGACCTGACAAGGACTGTCTTTCAGAAGGGAAAAGTAATGGGTGAAAAAGGGAGACAAGGGGATGGAAGCAGCATCAGGTACCTGGGAGAGCAGAGATGTGGGGGAGCTGACAGGGGATAGAGGATGAGGAATGGAGGAAGAGAGCATGGTGATGGTGTTGTGCCAACTCCTACATGCACACACCCCAGGTCTGAGGAACGTGGTGCTGGGGCATCACACGCACTCCTGCTCACAAGAAAGGAGCCAAGGCATGGCCAACTCTATAGGAATTCACCTCCCCACCCTGACCCCTTGCATGACTGGTCTGAGGAGGGCTCTAAGGCATTTATTCAAATGTTCACGTTTCAAAATTCAAATGTTCACGTTTGATCTGAAGAGGACCAGAAAATTGCAAGAAAAAGGTTAGCTGGGAAATCTTGTTAATTAACAGCTGTGTTCCTATCAATCTGCAAAAGGGAGGATTATGAATTTATGCTAAAGAAGTCAACATTAGAAATAGAAAAAGGCACTGACACACTGCTACTCTAAGGTAATCACCATAACATAACCACCGGGGAATGAGCAAGGAAATGGAAAGCAACATTTCAAATCAATAAAAAGAAACACTCCCGAAAACAGCCAAGGCAAGCAGAATTCAAAATCTTCAAAACCTTCAAAACCCTCAAAAGCTTCCACATATGCTAATCAGAAAAGGTTTGCACAAAACACGTAACTATTCCTTTTTAACACACTGCCACAGGGTATTGCAGAGATCAAACCAGGATTTGCTCATGGAAGTTGGCCACAGTGGTGGTTATTAAGAACAATGGTTAAGTGTAACCCCTGGCTCCTAAATTCATCATTGCTGGAAGCAAGGAGAGTGTGGGAGGTGAAGACTGCTCTTGAGTTCTCCTAGCTTTTGCAACTTGTCCTTCAAAACCAGTTGCTGTCAGACACAAGAGTTGGACTGCCTGGACTGTTGGCCTGGCTCGCTGTGATGGTTTTTATCTGAACCAAACCAGGAAGAAGAAATATATGTAAATATGTAAAATGAAGGAGAAACTAACTGTGTGAAAAGTGATTTCATTCTGGTGTGTGTGATCCCTCCCTGTGAGGCATCACTTATGGCTGATGTCAGAGGAGGATGCTGAATGAATTCAATCTGCTATGCCAGTTTTCCTCCAATTCCTTTACTACACAGGCGAAGTGAACTGGCTGTCTGAAGGCCAATATGCACTAACATGGAGAACAGGCTGTCAGAACAGGGTTCTGAGAGTTTTTGGGCTAGTGGCACACCCACAGAGAAAGCAGAACGAATGACAGTCACTACCATTCCAGAGAGAGCTTTAGCATTTGCTTTAACTGAAGCTGAAGCACATTTGCAACATTGCTGCAAGTTATTTTGTACCCTTTCAGAAGAAAAGCCATTTTCAACATCTTCAGATGACCTGTTGCTGTTGTTTACTCTTTGTTTGGGGGTCATATAAAGTGCTTATAGAACACAACTAGGTGTCTTTATGGAGATTAGTTAAATGCTAAGGCAAAGGGGAAATGCAGATGTACAGAAGTCATCCTCTCAGTAACACCCAAGCACATCACGTTCACTTTAATTCTTCCTCTTTCACAACAAGATTTTGTCTTTTGGAGTTGTGTTTCTTAATAGTTGGAAAAAGACAGAGTTTACCCTTAACAGGCAACCAGGTTCCCTTCCTCATTTTAGAGGCTGAGGTACAAAGCTGGAAATATCAGTGCTTCAGTACGATTATCTTTATTTTCTCTGTGCTCTGCTATAGAAAACCATATGGGATAGAGGTCAAATTGATCATGATTTTACTGTTTGTACATAAAACGCAAAACCACTGATCTCTTCAAAACCAGTACACTTTACTCCTACCTGGCAAAGCTGCTCTCTGTAGTTGCTTGTAAACCAACACTCTATGAAAGGCCAGAATTCAGCCTTTGTGAGAAGAAATCGGTATTAGCAAAATCCCACTGCCAGCCAGAGCCTTTGCTGGCCTCTGTACAGTTTAACCAAGGAAATACAGTACAACTATGTGGATGTAATACTAAATCTGGGTCTGGATTAGCCGAGATAAACAGGCAGTGTTTGTAAAATTTCAACTGGGAGCCACGTGAGTGACTGAGCTGTCTCTCAGACTGGGGAACTGTAAGGCATGGCAGCTGCTAGAGGCACAGTTTTTCCAACGTAATCAGCTGCAGCTTGTCAAACTGCCTGTAGAGAGGACAAGCGACAGAGCTTGGCCTGTCATCATGTCCCAGGATAGATCTGAAGTCACTGGAATGGATCAGCAGATGAGAAGTCTACTGCTTCAAGTGGCTGTTTCACCTTTTGTAGAAATGGGTCTGTGTGTGCTAAGCTATTGGAAGGACACACCTCAAGCACATCTTAACTCTACCAGCATTAGAACACAAGAAAATCTGCCTCTTCCCAAATACCTCAAGCAATTGTTCCATCTTCAGGGCAGTTATTTAGCTCAGGGCCTAGAATTTGATGAAACACAATCTAAAACTTTGAAATATTTCTGCCTTTTTCCTCAAGCACAGAACAAATGGCTTTGCAGCTTCTTGACATGTTTACACATACTGGTTTGATGGTTTCCAGTATTAGCTAAAATCAAGGTGAGGTGATGGCACTGTACTTGCACAAAGGGCTGATCCACCCTCTCACAACTGAGATGAAAACTCACCAATGTATTATTTGCCTTAACGGAGCAGGGCATTCATTCACCTCATTCAGAGACAGCCATTATGTGGGACTTCAGGGAAACTGAGCCTCTGCCTTCCAAAGGGGTAAGAGACACTGCCAATTAAAGAAGTTATGCACAGGATTGCTTTCCTCATTCTGTCTGGCTAGTTTACCAGCAATCAGCCTCTACAGTTTCCCATACACTGTGGGGACCCTGCTGCCTTACTGCCATGAGAAAATGGTTGGAGACACCAGTCTTACTCCTTAGCTAGTGCTGCAAGTCATGCACAAGAACACTGCCACTTTTCTGACAACGATGCCATAAACATGGACTCATATAAACCAAAATTAGAGATAAGCTACAACTTACCTGTCAACAGCTATTTAAATAATGTTTTCAGACTGTAATTACTTTATTCTCTTTTTATGACCAATTTTGGCTTTATTATCTAACCATAATACTAGCATAAAACTGAGAAAACACTTTGGATTTGTATTATGTGAACTTAAATTCAGTTCAGCAATTTACAAATCAACAAAAAAGATATTAAAAATACAATTTAGTGTGACAAATGTTGGC
The DNA here is from genome assembly GCA_013398125.1 of Aegotheles bennettii. Classification (NCBI taxonomy): domain Eukaryota; kingdom Metazoa; phylum Chordata; class Aves; order Caprimulgiformes; family Aegothelidae; genus Aegotheles; species Aegotheles bennettii. The sequence continues at coordinate 158,320 of VZRW01012085.1, forward strand.
AAATCTTAATTTTTATTTGCTGCTCTCAGCAGAAGAGAGTCCCGAGGCCAGTTGCACTGATGCAGTAAGCAGCAAGCAGGAGGCTGAAGTTTGGGAGGCATGTCAGGAGTAAAACTGACTTCTGGGGAATATGTAAGATGGAATTGGACGTACCTTTTCAAGTAGGTAGATACATAGGTAGTAGGTGCACCAGAATGGGGAGCTTCATTTCCCTTTGATTCATCCCTCCACGGCTGCCGGGTGTAGGAGCCGCTCCGCACCAGGTTAACAGCTGATTCTCTAATGTGAGAGAGAGCACAAGGTTTGTTTAGAAAAACTTCTGGAGTCTGCTTCTGACTCCTTTACAGTTCCACAACACAAACCCTTCCCTTACACCTACGTACACCGTTGTTCACAGGTGGCAACTCACTGAAACACCTCTTACCATCAGCTTCTGTCACTGCTGTAGGAATTTCTTCCATCTGAAAACTTGCAATTGAAATTTAGGTTGTCCATAGAAGTAATTTAATATATTAAATAACACCACCTGATATTCTCTCTGCTGCCTCATCACACAACATTCCATACCTGGACAGACACTGCACCCGCAGGGGGAGTTTTTATTCACCGAGGTACCCAGGCAATGACAGCAAAGCAATTCAGTGCAGCAAATGCTTTGCTACACTTCTCAGCAGAAAACAACAAACAAAATACCTGGCAATAACTAAAACTACTTGACAAGTTATCAGTATATTACTAGTAGTCCTATTTATCACAGTTATCTGAAATCGGGGCTCCTTCTCCTAACACATACTTTGGCAGTGTGTCTTTTTCTGGTCTTGGACAGGACCTCAAGCTTGTAATGTGACACAAATCCATCCACTCGTCAGCCTGCAATGATTTTTCATTTTTCAATTGCTGTGTCCATGCTGGTGCCCTTTCAGACACCTGTGAGTTCCGTGAAGTGAAACGCAGCTGTTTTGAAAGGAAAGAATATTGGGAAAAATCTGTCCTGCACAGTATGCCTGGGCACCATCTGTTCATGCAGCCCACTTCTCCTCACTCCCTACTTCACCAAGCAAAGGACACTTACCAGCAGTCAGCTGGATATGCCACTCAACAGGAGCCACTGCCAAAACCCGCTCAAGCTTATCAGCAGACACAAATTGTCTGCTAAACTCCAAATCACAGGGACTGGCTGAGATTAAGCAAGAACGCAGCAGGGAGGTTCCAGCAAAGGCTCAGGAAAGAACCTCAAACTGTGCTGAAATTCTCTCGGGGCGGTCATCTGCTGTGACTGCTTCCCAACAATTACAGCTCACAGTGACCTCTCTACTCTTGCCTTTCTACTGCCATCCTGGAAGTGGCTAGAAATGAGGCTAAGCCCAAATTTTACTCCCTCTAGCACAAACTGTGAAGAATCTGTAGGATCAGCTGCTCAAAGGTGTGCTGAGATGTTAGATATTTATCCCATTTATACTGTGGTTCTGTCCAGGGGCAGCTCCACACATCCACTGTGAGAACAGCCCCTGCAATCCAACAGTTCTATCCACCAGAGTTCACAAACTCAAGGGAATCAAAAAATGACAGCTGTGTAAACAAAGGGACTGAAGGTGACAGCAGTACAAGTGTAGGTGCCAGCTAAAAACGAGGCACTTTCATGTAAAAGGAAAAAGCATGCATAAATGGAGTTTCCTGGATGGAGACGTGTGAATACAGCAGTGGAGAACCAGCCTGTCGCCCTGCTCACCTAAATAAAAAGCAACGTAGCAGAACTTTTATAGATCAGAGATAGCTCTTGATATTGTGAATTCCTGTGTACTTGGGACTGCTGAGAAAATATATAAAGCATGAAATAGAAGAAAGGTATTCGAGGAACTAGTGACAGGACAGAAGCTGAGCATTAAGTTCAGTCTCACCTGTTTTCTTTCTCTTCTATATCACTCGTACTGCTGAGTCTTCTGGGGGCTATTGTGGCAAGATAGCTCTTGTTGTCTTTATCCTGGCGAAGCAAAAGAAATCCTTCAGCTGCACAGTTGTTACACCTCCAGCCCATTCAGTGACAATTCAATCCATGTTCAAATTTTTCAACTAAGACAGCATCCTCCTGTCTAAGGATGACTGGTTTAAAGCATTTTCTTGGGCAACACATACCAAAGCATAAAAATATCAGTTCAGAAAATGATTTCCTGAAGGGCATGCTAGTGAATAAAAGCAGTTTCTAACTAGAACTACTTATAAATCATAGAATCACAGAATGGTTTAGGCTGGAAGGCACCTTTAAATATCACCTACTCCACCACCCTTGCAGTGAGCAGGGACATCTCCAACTACATCAGGTTGCTCAGAGCCCCCCCCTCCAATCTGACCTGGAATGGTTCCATGCATTGGGAATCTACCCATGGGCAACAAAGTTAAAGCTAGTGATAACATGGGATGGGATTCAGAAATACAGCAGGTATCCATATAGATGAGAGTGAAGGAGAATTTTCACTGCAGGTATGTGCTAATGTCTGGATTAGTTATTTTCTGGTTAAGTACAGGCCATGCCAGACTGGCAGCCAAACCAAGCAGGAATTAGGTCAAAGGGGCACTGAACTCCAGTTCTGCAAGAACAACTAATAGGATAGGAATAATTTTCAAAATAAAAAAACCCCAAAAAACAACAAAGAATGAAAGAGACCTAAGTTTCTTATGGATACAAAACACAGCCTTAACTCAAAACAAGAAGGGGAAGGGTCTTAAACCTGTGAGGTGAAATCTGCTCAACTGGGATGCATGAAAACATCTTTGCTGGAAGCCAAACCTTTTCTTTGTTGTCTAATAACGCAGATATCCGAGGACTTGATGAAGAACGATAGATAGAGGTCTTGTCTCTCTGAGCCTCACGAGTAGCAGCAACTTCACTCAACATGTTGTGACTGCCAGTCTTCCGTAGTCCCAGCCTCCACGATGAAGGTGACTCATCCTTCTGCTCATCTGACTTGCTGAGCCAACTGAACTGTAGAGGAGAAAAAGGGACATTTGGAAGAAGTAAGAGCACTGCAAGGCACAATCCAAGTTCTGAAAGTGTTTCAACAAGCCCCAGTTTTTGCTGCACTGCACTTGCAAATGGAGTGACTTTGATTTCCTTCTCTGCTTTAATTACAGGACGCAGCTCAAGGTGAACTCACAGGGATGCAAACTGCTGTGGTGTCCTCATGCCCGAGGACAGACAATGAAAGAAATCTTGTGTCATTGTGCAGCTCCCTTTGCCTACACAATGTGCTCCTCCAGCTTCGAAGAAAGATTATAAGGAACAATGAAGCTTTTATTAGCACCCACTTAGGAAGGGGGAATTATTCAATAAAGGCAAAAAATAAAAGAAAGTAATTGACTCTTGGGACTAGCTGCAAATAAAACCCTTACACAGATCAAACTGGAGAGAGTCCAGGAGGAGCCATTAAGATCATCAGGGAGCTGGAGCACACAACATGTAAACAACCTGGCTTGTTTAGCATGGAAAAGAGACGGCAAAGAAAGGATTTAATTGCTTGGCTACTTGAGGAGGTGGGGTTTGCAGAGTATATGGAACCAAACAACTTCTGAATGGTCTGCAGTGAAAAGAGGAGGAACAGACACAAGGTCCAACACAGGAAATCCCAGCTGACATGAAGGAAGACGTCCTGGTAGGAGCGATGCTGCACTGGGACAGGGAGCAGGGAGTGAGAAGTACCCATCCTCCGAGATTTTTCAATACTCAGGTGAGCTGAGGTACCAACATGACACAGGCTTGAAGCTGGCCCTGCTTTGAGCAAGAGGTTGGACTACAGAGTTGTAGAGGCCCGTTGCAGCTTAAACCTTTCTATGGTCAGGTAACTGCATATTCTATACATGCCACAGAACAGAGCTCCATGCTTTGTGTTAGGCATTTCTGGCAAGCATATATTATTCTTCATATATACAACTGCTTAAATGTACAACTTTAGTTACAGTTACCAGGTCTTACAAAAAGATGCCTACTGCCATTCAAGAATGGAGCCTAGGCACCACAAGAGATACAAAGATGGGGGCTCAACACCCATTTTTATAGGAAATAAAGCAAACGAAACACCAGGAATTATTGGAAAGGAACAGAATATGAAACACAGCATCATTATGCCTCTGTGTTACTGCAGGGTACAATCACACCTTTGATATCAAGCACAGCTCAGCTCCACAGCTCAAGAGGTATAGAAAAAGGGGAAGAGATTCAGAGAAAGGCAACAAGAATGAGTAGAGCAAGAGAGCTTTTGTATGAGGAGTTATTCAGTGTTTCAGGAGTCTCCAGGATGAGATATGACAAAGGTATACAAAATCCTCAGTGGCACACAGAAGGGTGAATAAGGATCAATTATTGCTTGTTCCTTCCCATAAAGGAACCAGGGGCAGCAAACAAAACCAGAGTGTGGCAGGCTTCAAGAAAAAGGTGTGGGAAGCTCTGTACAACATGTAATTAAGCTGAAGAACCCTTTGTCACTGGACATTATAGGATCCCAAATATACGGGCACTCAAAAAGTGACTGCATAAATTCATAGAGGAAAAGTCTAACAGGGGGTACTGAATACAGAGAGTAGTACAGGTTCAGCAAGTCCCTGACGTGGAAGTTGCTAGAAGGTGGGAGAGAAGTCCAGCTAGATTCTGTCTTCTCCAGTGCCTTTTGATGGTCACTGTCAAGGGCAGGATGCTGGCGTAGACAAGGCTTTTGGTCAAAGCTGATATAAGCATTATTATATCATATTCTACCTAAGACAAAACATCTGACATTATCCAGAACGAAGGAAGCTACTGGGGAGCTCTGCCCTCAAACTCATTGATTCAAGACTGCAAAGATAAAATTATCACTGCAGTATTTCAGCAGTGTTTCTTAGCTAATGTTATTTTAATGCAGATGCAGAGTTAATCTCCTGTACTCCTAATTCCAGCACTTCCAGTCTACTGAGCTACACAGCTCTTGCACTTTAATGCAGTTTCGATGCTCCCCTCGGAGGAAGCTCAAAGCCACAGTAAAAGCTGTCTTCTGTAATTTCTGAAGCAATATAGGAACAGCAAATATCAGTAACTCCTCAAATGGAGGGTAACACAAGCACTCCTATCTTCCCAGATAAAACCCAATCTGCCAAAGGGAGTTACAGAAGAATCAAACACATACGAGAAGGTATAGTAGGCCAATCTTAAGTGATTGAGGTCAAATTAATAACTGCTTTGCACACAGGCCCTCTTCTATACCCTAGTAGCCTTATTCTGGGTTAAACAGCTCAAATGAGTGAGAACAATACTCTGCAGCTGGGAAAAGGTTAACTGAAATTCTCACACTTCCCAGTATCCTTCTACCTTTAATACTTCCCCTGCTAAGTCAGCCTGAGTTGAACAATGCCCAGAGGAGCTCTATTTCATTTGATCTGGATGAGAAGTTAGACTTAGTGGCGTGTCAAAAAAAATAATTGTGACTAAGCAAGAAACATTTTCCCTCTAACATGTACCTAGTGCTTCAGACTTTGGCTAGGTGCCTGCATTGTACAGCTGCCCTCCATATTCTGGTGCAAAAAGAAACCAGAAGCATAAGACACAAGTCCTCAGCAGAACACAGAGTCTCCTGGTGCCATCTAGCTGAGTGACGTGAGAGCTGGAGAATTCAGATAAGATTTCAGTAACTGCTTCACCTTTAAAAAGCTTTCATAGCCTAGCTATCTGGTCAGATGCAAACTTTATCCTCCCTGCTTACAGGGCCGTAACATCATGCCACCGAATCAACTGAGTTTGGCAAGTCAGAGGCACTTTGGATGATGATGCCAAATTCACTGCTGATACATCAGCAGGACCCAGCTTTGGTGAAAGATCTTCTGCAGAGAGATTGGCATCGACCTTCTCAGAACTGACAGCAACACAAAGCACTTGCAGGAAGCAGAGTTTCTCCTGTGAACAGCACGATTTGCTTCAGAGGGTAAGAGATGAGGAGGAACCTTATCATACAAACATCCTCCTGTGCCACTGCTATCCTGGTAACACAGCACCTTTATCAAAGTTGCATACTAACACGTGTTCCTAAATTCACATCTTACAACTCCTCGTAAATCAGCTTCCAAGCGTCCATTTCCCAGAAGAGCCTACTGCTTCCCAGCTCTGTTGGAGTCCCCATCGATTCCAAATTCACTTACTCTTCTGGCAGATGCAGTGAAGGAGTTGGGCTCGGGTGGTGGTATTTGCTCAGTGATGCTAGGCCTGGTCTCATGGCTGGAGTGGTTGGCAAAGGGCTCTTCCTTCCTTTCTATAATTTTAAACGAGAAGAGAGACCAAACGTTTCAGTATTGCACTTCCAAGGCCCTTCTTTGCAAGCACAGTGTCCACTAAGCTCAAGTTCAGAGTTACTGTGACCTCAGGATGCCCCAGACCATCCGGATGATGCTGGTGCCAAGGTTAACCAGTGCTTTCTGCAAGGAGACTTTCTCCTTACTGAAAAATGTGATATTGCCAGGCCAGGCTTTTGACTTTCATCCCCCCAAACCAGCCAAACCTTTGCAGAAAGCACCTTAGGGAGGACAAAGGGATTTTCTGTTTATTCACGACTTTGTTTTCTCTCAGGGGTTGGCAGGACACACCACCCCACTGCAGCACAGGGGGATGCCCTGCAGCACACATCCCTGAATGGGCTGGGTGGGGGATTTCATGGCACGGCTCTGCTGCAGTTCCTTGTGCAGAATTCCTGGTCTTCTACACCAAAATCCATTTTTCTACATGAAGTTAGGATGGATTCCCAACAAAAATCTTTAACAGGTCTCAAAGCAAGCTAAGCAAACACTATCAAGGCTGGCTCCCTGCTTGTTAGACAAGTGCAATCCTCCAGTATTATTTTTTTTTTATTATGCATGGTCAACTTTTAAGCATGATGCTTGTCATAAGAACATCCACCAGACATTACCAGGGGGAGAGTAAGCAGAAATTACGTCTCAGGCAATAGGTTCAATTGACAGGGCTCTAAACCAGAATATTTGCTAAACACAGCCACATGCAAGGTGCCTGAGACATGATGTACCTACACCAATAAAACAAGGCTTTCCTCCTCCAGCTGTGAGTGTCTCACACAGTCATGGCTTTGAAAAAACAAAGTCATTTTAAGTGTAACCACCCAAACAGCACTAGCAGATGAGGTGGGTGCAGTGAGTAAAGATCTTCCATTACATATAAACAGCAGTTTGGTGTGAAGCATCCGTGAGGACGACACCTTGGCAGGTGAAGATCAAGCTCTCTGAAACAAATCCTCCTAAAACACAGGATTCAAAGGGCATGGAAAACAGAAACAAGCAAGCCAAGAGAAAGATTTAAAACCAACGGGCGGTTGCAGGAATGACAGATCCACAACTACAGAGACAAAGATGTACCTCCCCTAGGAAGGTCTGCATGATGTTGAGGTCTCAGCCACCTTTCCCTCTCTTTGTCTCATCTCAGAACTTACACTGAAGTCATCTAAACAGAGTATTTCATTTCCAGAGCTGAACACACAGTTGCACTGCGCTTTCAAACAGCCCTTTGGGGAAGGGGCAGTAATTACCCATCTCTCCTGGCAGGCCTGACTTGGTATTCAGCAGTCCATGGAAATGCCCACGGATAAAAAGTTACACACTTGGCATTTGCTGACTTCTGGAGAGTGAAGCCTGTGAAACACAGGAGGATCCTCGACCTTGCAGGAGGGGGAGAGCAGCCCTGCCCCGAGAGCCAACAGGATTCCAGGCACGGACTCTTTTGGGAGTTTGTAGTACAGAGGTCAACTTTTAAGGTCAGGCCTAATGACAAAGGCACAAGCTTAAGTGGTAATGACAGGTTGGAAAGAGCTCTAACTGTGAGCAATGTGACTGAAAGGAGTCAATGGCAGAGGAGGGACAGGCAAAAATACCTTGTACTGGCAGTGTAAGAGTCTGCATGACCACAGGCAGCGTTGTCCCTAGGGGAGGATCCCACATTTTAGTTTACTAAAATTTCAGCAATAAATATTATGAATTCCAGTCAAGGGAAACGGGTCAGGATTAGCTCAATCTCCCCAGACCAGATTTGGTGAGACTGAAAACTGAGTTCTCTAATTTGGCATAAATGGCATTTTTCTTAAGGTTTTTTTTTTTTTTGGGGGGGGGGGGGAATCTTTTTTGTTCTTTTTTTTTTCTTTTATTTTCTTTAAACATTGAAGGCTTCCCTGGCTTGCTTTAATTCACAACAATCACCTATTGTAATAGTTACCAGCATAGATAATGACCACAGAATTTTATACTGATCTTCCTCTCATTTACGTACAACCCAATGCCAAATTGTTGACTGTCCTCAAGATGAATAAAACAGCGTTACTGAACTTGGCTTCCTTTGTTTAAAGAACACAAATTTCTTACAGATTGCAAGAAATGTGGTACTGAGGCACTCCAACAATTCCACTGCTCACCTCTTCAAATTTCTTCCCCTTCCACAGGCCCTGCAAATTCCACAAATTTATCGCAACCTGAGATCCCTCAAAATAAACTTTTGTATCAAACTGCAGCTTCTACTTTGTCCCACTTTATGCTCAGTTACCAAAGAGATCACTCATAATATTTTCGCTTTTTTTTTTCCTTCATCTGGACTTTGAACACTTCAGGACAACAGTTGTCTTCTGTCTGGCCAAAGCCATGTGAACATTAAGTCTCGGAAGAAAATGAAGAGGAATAAGGAAATAATTTACATTTTTTCCAAACCATTCCTCCTATACCCATCCAAGCATTTAAAACGTCTAGCAGATAAAAAAGCATAATTGTTCTGAAGGTTGTGTTTGAAAATAGTAATACTGTGACATTTATAATTTTCTATGAAAAGCTATTTTCATCCCTACTTCTCTACGGACTCCTCCTATAACGTGGGCTGATGTTATTATCTCATGAACCTTGTTTTAGAGAGAGTACTGAAAATGTGCACCCCATTCACACAGGCAACAAATGCATTGAAATCCAGCTGGACAAGTTCACGTTCATTTTATTCAAGATTTGAGAAGTTTACAAGCTAAGGTTTCCATTCTGATTAAAATTTCTCAAAGGAGCCAATAATCTCTCTAGGAAAGGAGAGCACAGGTAACAAAGCCTGAAGCTTGATGCTTAATCATTACTTGAATGCTTTTTGTCTTTAGTTTGCTTTAGCTTTAGTGGTTTGAAATACATTAGTATAATGTGCTTTGCTCAGTGAATTAACTGAATAAAAAGACCTGTTCTGGCTTTACACAAAATTCAGTGCCAAGTGCTGCAGCACTTTCCTTGCTGAAGGATCTTACTCTGTTCCTGAATCAGTTTGAACACCACGTAGCCCCACGTCTTATTGCACATAAGTTGGAGGTGTTTTGGTCAAGTTCCTACCATGTTTACAAGAAGTGGCATTTAGCTACACAAGGCTGCAGGTCAAGTAAAACCCTGATTTATGGAGGAAATAAATGTGACTTCTACTGCATGCCTGTTTCTGCTACTGGCTTCTCCACTACATTTGCTTGATTTAAAAGCCAAAAGATTATTTCACTGTGTTACTGTCAAACCCAAACAGCTTTTGTAGCTACCAGGTCTGCAAAGACCAGCCAGGATTCTCAACACCTCTCCTACTGTGATAAACATCGTAATTTATACAATGAGAACACAGGTGACAATTTTACTGGTACAAGAAGCAAGACAAAACTTTAAACTACACTTTTCTGCAAGGACTTACTTATTAGTGTACTGGGATATAGCCCAAGCAAGCTGATGTTAGGAGTAGTTTAACCATTAGACACATCATAGTCCAAGATCCATCTCTCTTTGCAGGAATGTTAAGTACAAGTAAGTCTTGGCTTACTGTAAAATTAAGTATCTTTATTTAAACTTTCTGTGCTGCATATATGCATTGTTTAAACTAAGGAAGCTTTAGAAATTATGGGAAAAAAATGAGACTGAAATAAAGGAAGTAGGATGCCAGCTACGCTATAATGTAAAGGCTAATGTGACTCCCTGTACTTAATTCTTACTTTCCACTATGTTCTGTCATTATTATACAAGACAGTCAGAAGAAAGTTCCTCATCTCTATAATTACACAGGGCAGCTTCAGCCCTTCATTTCATTTCTCCAATCCAAACACAACAGGCTATTACCTTCCTACGTGTTCAATTGCATTTCACAGTAACTCAAGTGTTCATCCTGAAATTGGCCAACGAGAAGAAATCTTCTGTTTAAGAACAGCCTGTGGACAATGTGTTATCTTAAATTCAAGTGAGCTGGAAGTAGAAGTTAAATACTAGCTTGGAGCTTTATTTCGGAAAAATTATGCTGACTTGGGAGTTGGCATTTAGATCAGCTTTTTTGGTACCCTAGCTAGTGAGTTCTCCATATTCTATACACTGTAAGAAAGAGCTTCAGGGCGTCTTTAGCAACTAAGCCAAAAAACCAAAAGGCAGTTCTCATACTGATCCTCTAATGTTGCTGGGTTAATTATTAAGTCCAAGACTGCACTAAGTCTTACCTGACTCCTTTTCAGCATCTGATTCTGAAACTTCATCTTCCTCAGCTTCTTCCTCTTCTTCAGAACTAGAACTGCTGGAGTCCTTGTTCTCCTCCTCCATTTCCATGGACTTCAGCGTGTCTTCCTCATACAGAATCTTCTCTTTGCTGCAAGATAGGGAAATCTCAAAGATTACCAGGCAACAGAGTTATTTCTGAGTTCTACTTCTCAGGAACACATGGACATGATTTGCTACAGGTGGAAAAAGCAAAGGGACAAAATCCATCCACAGACTCAACATCCTGGCAGTTCCAGCACTGCCCATTTGCCATGGATTCCAATGCCAGTCTCACATTTCCTAAATTTGCAAGCATTTCTTGGTCCAAAACAATGTGGTGTCTCTTCCTAGTGCAACACAACCCACCATGGCTCTGTGCAACTGCAGAGATGCAGTTCTTGGCTGGGTATGTTAAGAAACAGCTAAAATTGTGTTTAAGAGAGCTCAGATTTAAAAGAAACCATGAAATGACGCATGAAATAAACCAGCTGAAGCCAGCTGACAGCTACCAGATGAAGCTGGCCTCCCATTACACTCTGTGCAGCTTATTTTCAATGAAGAAGACAGAAACATACTTGGTGAAGAGTCCACTTTGAGGCTTGCCATTCATGTCAGCTTCAATCAGCTTGTTCCTCGTCTCCTTCTCACTTCGCAACTGTCCAGAAGTCCAAGAAGAAAGAATGAAAAGAGACATCTTACCAAGCCACCTCAGCACAACCCGATAACTACCATAGCATAAGATCATCCCAACCTCGTTAGATGAAAACTACCATGGATTTGTTTAACAAGCCAATTCAACAGATGCTCATCTGCAGGAGCACTGCTTGTCTTGGACTAGAGCTCCGTAAGGGCACAGCTACACACCCAGCACCTCTTGGGACTCAAGCTGCAACTTAACAAAACCTTCAGAGAAGTCTGCAGCTGTCACAGAATCATTTGGGTTGGAAAAGACCTTTAAGGTCACCAGCATTGCCCAGGCCACCACTAACCCATGGCCCTCAGCATCACATCTACACGGCTTTGAGATCCCTCCAGGGATGGGGACTCCACCACTGCCCTGGGCAGCCTGGGCCAGGTCCTGACAGCCCTTTTGGGGAAGAAATTGTTCCCCATATCCAACTGAAATCTCCCCTGGCACAACTTGAGGCCGTTTCCTCTTGTTCTATCACTTGTTATGTGGGAGCAGAGACTGACCCCCAGTAGCTCCAATCTCTTTTCAGGGAGTTGTAGAGTGTGAGAAGGTCTCCCCTCAGCCTCCTGCTGAGATCCAGAGTCAAATCCTGACTTCCATGGTACTGCCCTGCACCTGCCTGTGCAGACAGTGCTGGAGGTCTGTCTGCACGTGTTTGCATGCCCATGAATTCAGACCAGATTCAGTTTGAAATGTGCTGCCTCTGTAGCTATCATTTACTTGCTCTCAGAGCAAAGCCTTCAAGTGCCCTGTGCAGGCAATCAATGGATCTCCCACGAGGATGGGTCACCTCAAACCTCTCAAATGCCAGCACAAACCATCACACACGAGTACCTGTGATCACTGCAGCAACTGAAATATTTTGCCTGGAGAGCAGCAATATGAATTTCGTCACAACAATGACCAAAGAAATTGTTCCATACCTTCTAGAAGCACAGACACAGCCGAGGTAGGAAAAGGGATGGCAATTAGAGGCTCACTTTTAATGCTTCCCCTTTTGTGTCACCTCTAGCCTAGTTATTCTTTCTCTTTCTATAGGAGCTGACACCAGGCACAAGAAGGAAAAGCTCTGCAAATTCTGAATGTGGGAAAAGCTACATGGAGTCCCACAAAGAGCCAGAATTTGGGGTACAGAATATCATTAAATAGAAGAATCCGTCAGAGCACAGCAAAGGAAGCAGCCTTTGCTCCACTCAAAGGGAATTCAGAGACTGGGAGAAAAAACCCAAACTCACATCAAATTAACTGCTTCCAGCGAACAAAACCCCCTCTTCTCTCTTAAAACAGCAGCAAATCTTTTACCAAGGATGGCATATTGTTCCACTACAATCTTTAGATTAAAAATATCTGATTTGAGAACCACTTTGGAAGAGAATTAATGTACTAAGAGGGATGTTGTGGAACTGCTGATTTCATCCTGAACAAATATGAGTCTTCTATTTTAAGTGATAAAAATGGCACATAATAAACACACATGATAAAATGGCATTTCTATTTAAAAAGTCATATCCACTAAAGAGTGTGATAAAATCTGCATTCCTGTCCTCTTTCCCAGTTCTACTATAGCTTGCTACACCCATTCAATAAATGGAAAAGGCCTTTATATAGTGCTACTATATAGAGAAGAAAGAGGGTTGCTAGCCCCTGTGAAGTCAGCCTAAAAATGGGCTAGCATCCTTTCAAAAAAGATTCTTCTTGTTATTCTTCTTTTCTTCTGAGGAGTGTAGTTGTCTGCAGAATTCTGGCGTGGTGAGATAGGAGGAAATCCAAAATACAACATTGATAGTATTTATCAACACCTCATTTAGGAGGAGGCTGATTAATTTTTAAAAAGTTTCTGTGAATGTTAAGGATGCTATTTAAGGATGACGGCAGCTGTGTTATGATCAGAGCTTGAGTTCTACCACCCACATTGCCAGTTCCTCAAAATACTTTACTGGGTTTTATCAGCAGTGCTCCCATTATGTCTGTTTCTGAATCCAACATTTAAAATAATACTTTCTGATTTTATTTTTTTTTTTAAAGGGTTGGTTTGGTTTTTGGAAGCACTCAAATGAGATAGTTGAGTAGACTGGGTGAAATAGGAAAAAATGAAATAAAACCCCCAACTTCTTGGCTTGACGACTGGCTTTACTTTCATCAAGATATATTTTTGCTTTCCTTTTTTATGCCAACTTTCTGTTTATAATCCCTTCCAATATCTCCACTGCATTATGAAATGGCAATTTAATATGGTTTTGAAATCACAATTTTTTTTAGTCCAGAATTCCCTGAAGATTATTTCTTCTCACTCAATCAAAAGTCTCCCTACTATAAGAAAGGCAGACATGGAGACATGGTAACAAATCTCTTTCTCAACACATACAGCATATTTCCTTAGATGCAAATACAAAGCTGACTTGGGCAATCACTCATTCAGAAAAGTTTGATGCTGGGGAGCTTGCCATGTGACAAAGCAACTACAGAATAAAAAGAATTCCAAAGATGAACCATACGTTCCTTACCAGTTTGCATAATTCTGCATGTCAGCACATTGCTGACCTTTTTGATGCAGTCATCCAGCTTTCTAGATTTCTGGCTATTAAAAATATTGGTGTAATTAAATATTCCAAATTGCTAACATAAAAACCCCAAATGGCTGGGTCTCAGCTCCATGTGGCTGTTGACACCATCTGGCTTTGGGACCACCTGTGCATGAAAAGGTAATTGGAGAGGTGGAAAATGATCTGCCAGAGACTCACCACAGTCTGCTTCTTCTGCAGCATTTCTAAATGCTCCACCAGTCCCTCATCAGCCACGTCGAATGGTGTCTGGCCCTGATGAGACAGAAGATGACAAGAGGGTACCTGATATGGCATGGTGATAATATTCAGCAAAGCACTATTTACCAGTGAGGAAAAAAGTGAACATGTGCCACATCCTCCCTCCCCAGGTGCTGAGCAGCCTACTCTGTTCCACCCCAGAGCAGGTAAAGCCATGGCAACAGTGATGGTTGATCTTATGACTCAATCTGTGACCAGAGCAATCTTAATTATGGAAGTGCAGGTCCCTGATTGCTGCTGCTCAAATCTAACAGCCAGGATTTATATACTTGAGTCTCCAGGTTTCTAGAAACTCTTGTGTTGAGAAGGAATGTGATCAACCTGTTCTACTGTACCACTGTGTACCTGAGCCTCTCAAAGGGCTGCCAATCATCACCAGGCCAAAAAATCTGGGAATCACTGTCACATCTAGGGGCATTTATGAATTAAAATAAACCAGAAAAAAATACTTCGGGGCACAAAACAAGAAATCAGTTACATTTCCACCATAACTAAAGCTATAATGACCATTTTATTAACAACACATAATGAAACCTGATGGGTAGGGATCAAATAAATGCAGGTTGTCAGTTGTCTTGGCCATCTGACCTAGCAAGGTAACCATCCTTGACTGGAAGGAGCAGGTACTGCAGCAAATACAACCATGTCTGTTTCATTCTAAGTCCAGCATGATACAAAACCCACACACTTGGGAAAAACACTCAGTGTCACCTAAAACAAAAAAGATTCCCCACATTTTGGATGCCAAAGGGCTCACCAGGCTAGAACAGCTCCTTCTCATGGAGCCATTTCTGTCACATCAGTTTCCAGTAGGGACAGATGCACTCAAACCATAAACTACCACATTTCTCTATCAATCTATCTCACCTGCTTTCATTCCCCAGTGCTGCTCCAAGGACACACAACCTCATTTCCTCCTCCAGAAGCAGCCACAGCACAACTGAATCTGCTCCAGGAGGAAGCAGCTCACAGCCACTGCCTGGGTATCGCAGCAGGGAGGGGAACACAAAGAAAAACCCTGGACAAGCACACGCCAGCTCTTGAAAATGTAGCTTCAAGGGAAAACTTCTATTAGGATGCAAGAGGAATTTTTTTTTCCTCCTTTTTTTCTTCCATCCTATTTTTCTTTACTGTTTTCTCATGAATCTGAGTCAGTTTTTCAATTTCCCTTTTTGTGACGAGGAAGAATTTAGAGCTGCCACTTCCTTGAGGGTTTGCCAGTTTTCAGTGCCTTCTACCTTACTATTAGCCTATTGTTTTGCACTCCCAAACTGTCCTGTTTGTTGCTGTTTAATTTGTCAGAACTACACTAAAACAGGAGGACACAGATTAGCACCCATCCTTTCTTACAATCTAGGCCCTAAAGTTTAATCATTGATCTTTTCCAGTAATACTTAAATCTTTTCTGCCTTGCTCCAGTCAGGATTCTTTATATTCTGATGCTTTTAAAGGCTCCAGTGCACATGCTAGGAGATCTGCTGCCACTGGATCAAGTGGTAGGCAACAAAGTTGATATTCACCTGGCTATAAAGTGCATTGTGTAAGTCGTGCCAACACCTGTGAGTACTGACCAGCTTGTTTCTGATGTCCATGTCACATAGTGCCTCAGCCAGGATGGAGCAGGCTTCCTTCACTCCCCAGTGTGCAGCAGCATGCAGTGGAGTCCAGCCATCATTGTCTTGGACATTCAAATTAAACCCAGCCTGGATCAAGAGCCTGAGGAAAGAAGCAATATTGATTTCTGCCCAGCCGAGAATGACTTCTGGACACAGAAGAGTTCACACCGTGATCCACAGAGTAGGTGACATGGTTCACAATAAGCCAGTAGGTTCTTAGCTTCAGCAGCATCCCACTTGATGTGCTTGCAACTGCAGCAGAGAAGGGCAGGAAACTAAAAGTGACTTTGCTGTAAAACCCACTGGAATGTGTCTAGTGGCTAAGGTTCCCTCTCAGCATGTCCTAAACTGGGAGAGCACCTTCATTTCGAATCTGGCACCAGTGACCCAGTCTGAGCTCCTGCTCCGATGGACGAGAGACACCAGGCTTGCTCAGGCACTAAGAAAACATCTCTGCAGATGCCATCTCCATAACAAGGAGCCAAGCACAGCACCTGGCATGAGAAGGACATTTGGCAGCTGGAGCTCAGTCTTGGTTCTACCAGAGAACAAGACCACATGGCAGGAATGGTCCGTATGGAGATGATGCCAGCAGGACTGCCAGCAGGGACATCACTGTGACAGACAGATGTGGAATTTGTAAGTTAAATAACCCACATTTGGGTTAAACAACCCAAAATGCATTTTTGCAGACCAGTCCTTGCACAGTTTAAGCAAATCTCACCCAAGTGAACCTGCCTGGGAACACCCGTGCATCGCATTTACTGCTGTGCACCTTCCACTCCCTTCTCTAGCAGAGCAGAGCACTCGTGGTGCAGAGCATCTGGAGCTTGGATATTCAAAAGCAAAACAATCAGAAGAGAGTCAGCTGTAGTCTGAAGCTTCAGAG
Source organism: Aegotheles bennettii (assembly GCA_013398125.1). NCBI lineage: Eukaryota > Metazoa > Chordata > Aves > Caprimulgiformes > Aegothelidae > Aegotheles > Aegotheles bennettii. The sequence continues at coordinate 174,862 of VZRW01012085.1, forward strand.
ACACGTGCACACTGGTACACGAGTGATCAGATGAAAGCAGAGAGCAGCTCATGTATCAAAACTGTTATCCAGGTTGCTTAAATACTGAAGAACATCCCAGGGGAATTCTGCAAGTCCCATAAAACTCCTACTGAAGATTTCCATGGTGGGAAATTCCACCCTCCCAAGGCACCTTTCTGCAGCACAAGGGAAACCCAGCACCACCCCAGCATGGCACCAACAGATTTGAAACTCCTGCAGCTTTACAGTGATGTGTTACTGTGCTAAATAAAACACAGCCATCCTATAGCAGCAGCGTGCTTCTCTGTGAAAGAAATTTTAAATTAGGTGCTGACTTTCTGTTGACTTTCCAGCTGGCAAAAGGGAGGCATGTAGCTGCTAAGAGACTCAAGGTCACAGACAAATTCCACTCTCATTTGAGAGTTAGCTAGCTCCTGGCTTTCAGCCCCTTTGCTTTAAGTCACTGAAGCTTTGTATTTGAACTTGCAGGGTGGCAATAAAATACACAAGAGCTAAACAATGTCAGCTCTCCGTGAGATCTGTTTATCATTATAACAATTAATGCCAGGGAATAGCTGTCCTGCAACTATCACCCTGCAACCAGTGAATGCAGCCTTCACTGGTGAGCACTGGATATCCAACCCTTCCCTGAAAGTCCACGGGACCAACACCTCAAATTCAGGAGATATTACATTTCTGTTCCACATGAGCTGTGCTAGATCAGTGTTCCTGGGCACAGTACAGGCACAGACAGCTTATAACTCAATTATAAGCTCTAATGAATGAATACAAATAGGAAACACAGAGAACAACAAAATTACTAGAGCTTGATAAGAAACAGCTCTTTAACATCAAGTCATGCCACTTAAAACTATGAAATTAAGGATCAAGAGAGATGAACACTTCCAGAAAGGGTTTTAATGTGGGCAATAGAGTAACCTCACTGATGGTTATGGGCAGCTCCACTCATACATAAATAGTAGAGAAGAAAGCTTTACTGTTGGAAATCTGAATTTGACCTTACCTGTAAAAATATTAATGCTTTACTGCCAGGAAACATTACATTGGGCAAGTTTATGGTCATACTGAGCTCATTAGTGTCAGAACAGTAGAAGCAGGACTCTTATGTGCTGGAACCCCTCTGTCACTGCTGGCAGCTGCAGGAGCAGTGGCATTAAGGAGCAGGGCACAGTGCAATAGGGGTGGACACTGCATTTTTCCACTAGACTGGTCATGTAAATTCTTGGGGTGTTTGTGATTGCCATGCAGCATTGTATTGTCACTTTGTAGGCTTCAATTGTACTTTTATCCCCTAATACTGTTTAACTTGCTAGTCCTAAAACTACTACTCTAGTAGTGAAGATTAAACCTTCTCATTTATGTCCCACTCTCTGAAAAGCTTTCATCACTTTAAAGGCCTAGAGGTATGAAAGGGAATGTTCCTGTCCCTATGTATTTCTAGGTGAACTGCTATGGTTGGGCACACAAATCTACAGAGCCTTTTGGGAAGTAGCAGCTTGAAAATCTCAGTATGGAACAAATTCCTCTCAGCTATAAAGCTAGATGTGTTCCTTACAAAAACCAGACTTAATTCAATACATCAGCCCTGGGAAGGAGCTCCTACCTCATGACTTCAGAATAGCCTTTTGCTGCAGCAACATGAAGAGCTGTGGCACCCGTTCGAGGCTGCTTTATATCTTCAATCCTCCCACTGTTCAGCCACTGTCGGGCATCCTGCAGCATTTGCTGCTCCTCTTCTTTCCTTGCCAGGTCTAGGTCTACACCTAAGAGGGTGAAGCACAGAAGAGATTGTATCAAGTGAAAACTCTTACGTCCTTGTTCAATTTACCTTGTATTTCATTTATTGTACAATATTAGTGGACTATTTGTAATCTTGCACAGAAACAAAATCAGCTAAGTATCTTCTAGGAGCTGGGAGAACTCCTGCAGCATTGGCAGAGACTTCCAAGCTGTCTGACTTCAAAAATCTGAAAGTTGTACCACTGGTTGCAAACCAGACCAACTAACCACTAGCTGGACTGTGAACTGTGAACAGGGGTGCAAGGATTGAATTCTAAATATGCATTGTCCAAGACTGAAATACCAAAGTCACAAATAACAGCTTAACAAGTGGAATTAAACTACAGTGAGTATAATCTACAGTGAAGATCTGAAGAGATGATCCTAAGACGTCTCCTGCAAGAGCATCATGACCCCAGTTGTATGTCCACTCAAAAACCAGTACAACCTGCAAGCTGCACATACAGAGACCTGTCCTGCACCACAGCTGCTTACGCCAGACATCCTGAGAGAAGTATTTAGCTAATTCCACTGAGCAGCAAACCACCAGATCCTGACAAAACACAATTCTAAATCACTTTGGGGATAGAAGGCCAAAAAAAATGGAATCTACTCTGATGGCTTTAAGAGACCTGCTTTAGATGAGGTCAGATCAAGAAGTTCATCAACACACACATCTGGTGTAACAGAGACACAGACTATGGGGCTTTCCAGAGGGACAAGTTTCCCATCCTAGGAAACAACTGTGGAGAGACCAGGTGGGTCTGGCTGAAGGGTTGTGTGAATCATCACTAAACCAACAAGAGGCAAAACTATCTGACACTTGATTTCCTAAGTGGAGTTTTCATGATACTGAGGTCATGTAAGGATGATGTATCAATCAGAAATACAATCCAGCTCTGTACAAGATTAATCAGACTAGAGCTCAGTGGCACAGGAAAAAATATGAAGGAGAAGATGGGAAATGTAAAAAATCATAATGGGTGTTGAAGAGCAACTATCCCTATGGATTAGTCCTTTCAGTATAAGAACAATGTGATTCCCAATTAAATTGTGGGACATTGGTTTTAAAACAGAACAAAAGAAAACACTTATCAACTGTGAGCCTGAACTGTGAAACCACTGCTGCAGGATGCAGCGAAGATCAGAAATACAAGTGGCTTCAGAACAAGGATTAGATGAATCTGTGGTTATTAAACATGCCAGGAGCTCCCAAGAAGGACTGCACAAGTTCATGAAACAGAAAGCCATGGGGGATTCATAAGTGCACAGAAAGCCCATCTGGCTCAGGAATTCCTTAAGGCACAGTGGCTGGAGGCTGGGAAAATGTCTGGGAGGGGGATCATCCACACTTGTCCTGTTGCTATAGTTCACAGCAGGCATCTGCTTACAGCTACCACTGAAGACAGGCTGCAGAGCTGGAAGGACCCTTATTTAAAGTTTATATCACATTTGATCCAGCAGTTATGATCCTTTCAAACTGTGTCAACGGGAAGCTTCTCAGTGCAGACAGATGGCTGTTTCAGAGCATCTTAGCAGGATGCCGCTAATGTGCAGCAATGAAAAAGCCAAGCAGAATCCCAAGAAGTGTCAGGCAAAATATCTGCAGCTGAGGCAGAATTACTGCCCTAATGCCCCGTAAGGTCTCAACCACGTTACTGCCACGTGCAGCTCCTGATACCCACTTTAAAGAGAGACAAGTTACACTGACACAGAGAAAGGATCTCTGTTTTTCTGGGCATCCCAGGAAGCCTGGCTGGGGAGAGGAGACAGGCATGGCCTGGAGAGCTCAGTAAAACTAATGCTGACTGTAGACACAATTCTTCCTTTTAAATACCTGAGCAGACTAAATACAGGGAGAATGGCTATTTAAGCTTATTTCAAAGTGGAAGGAAAAGGACAACAAAATGAGAATAACCTTGTCACAAATACCACCAGACTAGAAAGTGAAAAGTTTCTATTTACCAGAAGGAACATGATCCTGCATCAACTTTCCAAGAGGGACACTAACACAAATAACAACAAGCTGTCAGCTACAAACTCACCAGTGGAACAGCAGCACAGTTGACACAGTAGCAAGGGACCAATCTCTTCCTAACTACACCTGAAAATAGCTTCAAAAATAATCCCCACGTGCCAAGCAGGATCTGTTCAAAGGACTGGATTCAGTCCTGCATGCAAACAGCCCCAGCACCAATCTGCAATCAGGAAATAATCCAGACTGCAAGGAATCTTTGGGGGTCTCTAGACCAAATCCCTGCTCAAAGGGGGGTAACTTCAAGCCCAGACCAATTGCTCAGAGCTGAACACAGCTGAGTTTTGACTAACTCCAACAACAGAGATTCTACAAATTCCCTGGGTCCCTGTTCCAACACTGCACCACTTTCCTGGGAAACATTTTTCCCTATATTTATGTGTATGTATATATATATATATATATGTGCAGACAGAATGTCCCTTCTTCAAACCTATGACTTTTTCCTCTCACCCTGTCACTTTGCAGCTCTGAGAAGAGTCCAGCTCCATTGTCCAGCCTCCCTCAAGGTGGTGGAGGACAACAAGTGGATCTCCTGGTTATCTCCTCTTCTCAAGGCTAAACACGCAGCCTGTGTATCTCCAGTGTGGACAGTTTGGTCTGGATCAGCTCAGTTTGTCCCAGTCCGTCACTTCCCACATAGCTGAGATAAATGCATCCTTCAAAAACGTTCCTGATGAACTTCACAGATAGAATCTGAACTCCTTGGGTGTGTGTACAGACACCCAACCGCTCACAGATGAATTTCATGAGTATGAGGAAGATTTTACACTGATGAAGCATTTCTTAATTATCATACAAATTACTCTGTCCAAGACACTTCTTCTACCAGTGAGGTTTTAGCAGGGCCAGGACAGAGAGCAGCCCCAGACAGGCTGCAGAGGAAGCCTAGGGAAGGATCACGCCAGGCACACTCACATCCCGGTGCCATTTCCCTCGGCAGGGCTGTAAATCTCCCCTCTCTATCCTCAAGTCTTACTGAAACAAGACCTTTCGTTGATACCAGAGGTCAGAATTAAATCTCACATTAAAAGCAAAGAGATCTAATGAATCAGATTTCAGTCCCGTGGTGTCTTGCCTTGGAGAATCAAAAGGACAGAGCCTGCACACCACAAACCTTCTGCATCTGTTCCACTCTCCTGCTACCAAAGCAAAATTCCTCTGCTGCCTCTTGGGCCAGATTTCAGATCTCTTCACCTACAGACATAAGCCAACAGAATTTTCTTATAGAAACTCTCAGAGGTCTAATTCACATATTCAATCCTGCCATTGATTTACCTTGTTTCTTGACTTGTTCCAGAAGCAGGTCCTTCATGGCTGCTTCCTCTGCGATGTCAGACGGGACTTCACCTTCACTGTTCACAGCAGCCACATTGGCTCCATGACTAATTAAGTATCTATGTAAATGAGACCCATACAACTGTATTAGACCTTGTGTGCCAGCTTCAGTGCAACGTGTACAAGTAAATCAAGTAGCAGAACAAAACATTTGGTTTTCTCATTGAGGTTCAATTACCAAATATGTACCTTATAGTTTTTGTTTCTCTGTAGTTATTCAAATACCCCTAGTTCTTGCACTAATCTGATCAATTATACTTTTTACTTTTCTAAAAAAAGGAAATAATAATAATAATTTTAAAAAAATAAGACAAACCATCATCCATTTTCAAATTTGTCTGTCTTTTTATAACTATACCAAAAGTTCATTCAAAACAATTAATGTCTTCTTCAGCTTGTACAGCTTCTAACCAGTAAAATTCTGGAAAGTAAAAGCAGCATCTGTTTAAACACACAAATCTAGGAGAGTGAGGTTGCTTGGTTTTAATTTTATTTTTAAATGCCTTTGAGAAATAGCTATCAGTATTCAAATTTTGGTAACTTTTTGGTAGCCATGATGGCCTAAGTATATAAGCATGGTATCACTGGTAAAGAATAATATCTTTCATTTCAAGAACTAGTATTTGGGAAGAAGCAAAAACAAAGTGATACAGGATCACCCAAAGAGCTAAGAGTTGTCCCAGGAGCAGTGCTACTCACAGGAATGAATTAGCCACACAAGATTTTATGGTTTGCTTGTTAGAATATATTGTAGAGGACTATCTTGAGAAACACTAACGTTTTCCCTTATTCTTCTAACCTACAATGCAGCCTTTATCTCAGAAAAATTATTTCAGCTGGAAAACTACCATGTACTTTTGCCTATTCTTTAGTTCCAGTTATTTGAGTACTCAAGGTCATATTTGAGCAACTCAAGCTCTCAGAGCAAGTTGTTGGTGCACAACAAGCAGTATCAGTATCTTCTCTGGGAAAAACAAACCTTAGTGAGCAATTAGCCCTTTGTGAGCATAATGAATGCTCAGATCAGATGCAAAATGTTATTTCAAACCCTGGAATGAGAACTGTGCCAAGAAAAGTCAAATCTTTGTTGGGAATCACTTATAGCAGGTTACTGCTTTGCTTTAAGCATCTGCTGGACAAAACTCTCAGTTATATTTACTGTCACTTCTTTCATATGTATTTTATGTTTGTACTCTCTAGATTATCTAAGCTATGGCAGGTCACAAAATTGCACGTGGTTATCTCCAAACTGAGCTCAGTATTTCGTGTTGTAAACAAAAAAAATCAACAAACTAATGCTCTAAATTTAAGTGGGTTGGGTAACCAGTAGTTACTTTTATCTACTCCTCCATCTGTTGTCAGATCGTATGTGAGGAACAGAAACATTAGATCTGAATTTGAAGAAGAAATGATGCTGTTGGCATATTAGTGACTGTGGAGCCCAGAACACTGCATTTCTCTCTCAAAAATCTCCCCACAACTGCAGTACTGCTCATCTAGGCCTGTCTATGGCAAGGAAACTCCACTGCTTTGCAGTCTCAGAACAAGGACAAACATCGGTGCAGCCCCTTTTGAGCTGTTTTATAGCACACCGTGTCCCTGCTGTTTGGGGTTCACACCAGAACAGTGATGTGTGTAATCACACTAACGTGCATTTTGTATGGAGACAGAATCCTTTCCAGTTAGAGGAATAAAATCCCAAATTGCTCTCAGGTAACATTCACATCTGTACACGGGCTCCCTGCTGCTGGAGGCACACAGAGCTGTGCTTTGCTACACATCTCTCTCTGAGTGTGCCTGCCTGCCACTGTGCTTCCCTTCTGCTTGGCATTTTAGCAGAAGCATCTCATGAATCATAAGCCACTGTAATGAGATCAGCGTAAGGCAACCAGTTGCAGGCTCCACCTTAATCCCCACAAATTCAGAATTCAGTAACAGGAGAAATGCACCTATTTTCAACATTGCTTCCCAAGAAGTTGTGTAAATCTCAGAGCATCAATCACCTCTGTATCTGCTCCAAAGAGGAAGATGTGGAAAGTGTTATAAATACCCAGAACAGCTTGAAACTCACTCACTCTGCTATGTTCAGATAGCCACAGGATGCCACTGCATGGAGAGGGGTCCAGCCCTCATTATCCTGCTGGTTCACATTGGCTCCGTTTTCTACAAGGAACTTCACCATGTCCAGGTTCTCATCTATACAGGCCTGAGGGAGAAGGGGAGGGGAGACATCCAGGGGAGGAAAGGATTGAAGAGAAAAGAGAAAAAAACAGAAAGCGTTGGTGTTACATGAAGTGCTACAACCTCCAGTTGCAGTTTATTGGCAGCAGGTAATTCCCGGGTTGAATTCCCCACACTGAGCTAGCGCAACTTAAAACTTAAGGTAGCACAAAATTGGGAACTAAAATAAATTCATTCCAGAACTTTCAAAAATTAATTGTAACTCAGAGAGTCCCCAGGTGGACAACCTCTAAATTTGCTCAAGATCTGCTTCTCACCAATTGATCTGTTTCCTTCCTCTCTCCCACACTGTTATCCCCCTGGAGCAAGGACGTGCTGTAAAATGATATATCTGTATTAGTCTTGGGTATGGCATCAAACTCCTCTAAGCAAGGCAAGCTAGGGATTTATTTGGATTACACTGTTCCCTCAAAATGTCAATGAAATAACATCACAACGAATGAAATGGGGTATCACTAGTGGTGGGGATGAGCATCGAAAGCATGACCTCCACCGACTAAAAATCACCTGGATAGTGGATGCTGCCCCTTACAGACACAACCACAGCAGAAGCAGAATTCTAGAGCAGTTCCTAACTCCTTTAATCAGCAGTAGCCAGTGATTTCCCGGAGTGTAACAAATCACAGCTTCCCCTGTTAGCTCTACAGACCCTGCGAGCTACTGAAGACAACAACAACCCTTTATTAGCTGCTGTGTTAATTCCAGAGCCTGCATTTACAGAGACCTGAGAGCTTTGAAGTTGACAGAAGAAAACCGAGCTAGATTTTCGAGTCTCAGCAGTTCTGTTGGGCGGAATTCCTCCTTCCTCAAATTCCTGGCTGCAGCACGTTCTGCATTGCATTTACAGTTCACTGGAAGCTGCTATTTAAGGATGAGCTGGCAATTTAATACATACACCCAAACACATGTGCCTCAGCTGAGAAGCACCAAGCATGCCCAGGAGGTGAAAGGAATGGCTTGCACTGCGTGTCCAGCTACAGGCAGAAACCCAGGTCCTCGTTACTAGAGAGGGAATCAGCTTGGTCAAAATTCCTGCAAAAATCACAGTACTGCATTCTTTTATTCTTCTTATATATCTTTTATGCTTGACGTGGGCACATCTACCAGTTACAGCAGTCAGATGACTTCCAGGTGACCCTTCCAAAACGAGCATCTCTGACTACCCATCCCTACCCTAGTAATGAAAAGGAGGAAATTGTCTTTAACCAACACCACCACCCCAAAAATAAAAACAATAATAATAAAAAAGAGACAATCCTATATTATCTAACATATTCATCTGTGCTGCATTGCTTATTTCAAAGGAGAGGCATGGCCCACACCAGGACACCCAGCTCTTGCAGTGCAGATCCCAGAGTAGCCTTTTGCCCCGCAAACCCAAGTTACTCCTGTATTTGCTTGGTTCACAAGTTGCCATGCAAAAGGCTACTCGTGAACTTTAAATACTAATAACTTCTATACTTTTTGCCTTTAAGGAAGCACACTCCAGAAAACTAACCCGTAGGACAGTGTCTTGGCAAAGGCTGGAAAATGCAGGGTATGTCTGTGGCACTAGGAAAGGATCCCTGGGAGCAGACCCAAGCACCCAAATCCAGGCTGCACCTCTGCTGAAGTGTCAGCGTGCTCCTCTGCTCTATTTTAGACTGGTTTAATCTTACTCTTTGCCAGCAAAGAAATAGTTTCCTTCAGGGACTGCTCCAACCCCAGAATGGGTGAGACTGCCCCTGAGTTGGCTCCATCCACCCTGCCCAGTCCGTTGACACCCTCAGGCACAAAACAGCTTCATCCTGTAAAACCAGCTGGGGGGGACTTCCCTCAGATTATTCCAGACAGTAGAACTGGGAAAAAAACAACAATCCAAACCAAAACTGCTGGGGACTGAAGAACATCACACTGAGGTCAGAGGAGTCCCAGGCCCAAGCTCAGGGTTACGTCTGGTTGCAAACCAGGTTCTACCACCAGCCTCAGGAGCAAGGTTTGTTCCTTGGCACTTTTTTATTTAGATCCTCTGGTCCAGATGAAAGCTGGGCTAAATCAGATGTTAGATGGGGTTGCTCAGGGCCTGCCCCAGTTAGTTTTTACTGTCTGCAAGGATGGAGACTCCACGGTGGGGCTGTGCCTGTCCCAGTGCTTCACCATCTTCTCATGGGTAATTTTTCTTACTGTATACTCAGGATTTTTCTTGCTGCCACCTGTATCTGTGTTACAGTGGTACAGCTGCACCCTCTACGTCTCAGCAGGTGATGAGAGCAGGAAACACCAACTATTTCTGCTGTCCAGGGGAAGTAATGTGTTCCCAACGTGGACGTGGTTAACACATTCCCTAGATGGGTACACTCCTGATTCCCATGATCCTGCAAACTACACAAACAAATCTGTTAGTGACTGGTGTCCATAGCACTGCATTCAAGTGCAGGAGGAAGGTGGACATGGATACACACAGGAACATAACAATCCCTTTACAGTGAAAGGAGCAATTTTTTTTGGAATTTGAGTCTGAGCCTGCCAACCTCAGAGCTAATCTGTATTTCACTGCCACCAGTATTTACTGTGATGTGTTTCAAGTTCACCCCCAGCACACCTCAAATAAATCACACTTATTACAGTCTTATTGATGAGTTATTTACATCTTGACCTGGGAACACAACCATTACATACCAGTTCTTAACTAAAACTGACTTCATCTAAAAGCATATTGCTCCAAGAATAGCCAAGAAAAGTTCACCCACACGGTGGTTTTTTCTTTAGAGCACAATGACTTCTGGCTGACTAAAGAATTATAGCCTCGAAGCAGAATTTTATCAGTGTGGCTCTGACAAAGCAGCGAGGTAGACATTTCGTGCCTGTGCATACTGACTGTATTTGTCTGAGCATTACCAGCAGCTCGAGTGTAAATCTAAATTTAGACTCAAGAATGCCTCTATATTGTGAGCTTTGTATGTATTTGATAGAGAATTATATTTACATTGTTTATCATTTAAACCACCCAAATACACCCACTACAGCTGCACGTATTGGGAACCAGCCAAAAGAAAAGACCAGTTCTTGCTCAAGCCACTGGATATACTGGACTCTAAAATTAAATAAATTCAATATCCCTTGGGATGCATATAAGATTTCCCCCCCTCCTCCTTTTAAATTTCTGTTACTGGCCTCGTTGTTCGGCTCGTCCCCATCTCGCGTGGTTCCTATGGAATGCACACTGGAAACAGAAGGGATAATGGGATCAAACCCCACCTGTTCCTACAGAGAATTGTGCAGTAATTTGACTCGCCTGGCTCCTGAAGAGACAGAAGGATGACAAAGTGACAAAGCTCCATGGGTGCTGACAACAGCAGGCGTTCGCTCACTGCCCCAGGGGAACCCTAACACGTTTCATGTTTGCTGGCTGCATTTGCCACCAAGACAAAGTCAAGCACAAAGGTGTTTTAAGTCCTTAATGGAGCAGCAATGAATTCTTCTATATCTAAGAAAAATAACCCTCACCCCACCCTTTTGCACCCACATGTGACAAGGAGCTGCTGCTTGAGTTATGTGACCGAACAATGTGACACTGCTGGGCAAATATTTCTTTTAGTATTAGCTAGTGACACACAAGAATAGAAATGAGCACAGAGTTGAGCAACATGAAGGGGTTTTTAAACCTTAGCAGGGATGATTTCTTGTCTGCCACGTATCAAAATGCAAGAACTTTTTTCATTTTTGCAATATTACACAATAGTGGTCACATTGGCCAAGATTTCCAAAAGTGAGGGGGAAGAGGAGCTTCAGAAAATGGCATTCAACAAACAGAGGTATGGAGCAACCTCTGCTCGGTTCTGAAAACCTCATCATCGTCTCCTGTAAGAGATCATCAGGCTCGGGATTATTTGCATCATTTTGTAGTCAGACACCCTAAAAGAATACACTGCTTGTATCTTAATGTGCTGTGACACATTTAACACATCTCAGAGCAATAATTGTGAGGCCAACAATTGGGATAATGATCAAAAGTGGTGATTTCTAAAGATCTTCTGAACTTTAAGAACTTTAGAAAACATGTAGAGAAGTTATGACGGGTTAAATGGCAGCTTTTAGGGGCTGCAATGTATTTTGGGGTATACTTTTAAGGTATCAACCAATTAACACTTCTATGTTCTCACAGAACTCATACCTGCACACACATCCATGGGGTTAATATCTTCATCCATGACATCATTTTACCAAGCTATAAATTAAGGAACACAAATTCTCACTGTTTCTGGTTTTGTAACAATGAGGTCTACTGTATGGTCTCAGCTTTATTTCACCTGTATTTCATATTGCATTGCATAAGGAAGAGATTTTTTACAATGAGAGTGGTGAGACACTGGCCCAGGTTGCCCAGAGAGATGGGAGATGCCCCATCCCTGGCAACTTCAAGGTCAGGTTGGATGGAGCTCTGAGCAACCTGATTGAGTTGAGGATGTCCCTGCTCACTGCAGGGGAGTTGGACTGGATGATCTATAAAGGTCTCTTCCAACCCAAAACTTTCTATGATTCTATGACTCAGGGCACACCTGAAATTTTTGAGAGCCCTGCCTGCTGATATCCCTTCAGAAAATCTCATTTTATTGTGCTTACCTGTCCAAATTAAGCACTGCAAAAAACACCACATAAGAAAAAGGCATTCACTGACATTCAGAGGGTAAAGTTCATCTTCCTCTAAGCAGAATGGGTTACCTGGGGTTACTGGAGGAAGGAGAAGAGGACAAAGAGGAAGTAAAAGGGGTAGATGTGTCTTCTTTTAAGTACTATTAATCCTCCAACCTTAAATTTAGGAGAGAGGATAAGTTTAGTAACCCGAGAGGATCTATCACTATGCAAAGTTCTCCTCTTTTATACGACGCAGTGTTCCTTGAGAACACTAAGAACAACAAACCCCAGAGAGCAACATCACAAAGCAGACACCTCCGACCCCCAAAGGGAGGAAAGGAAGTAAAAATGAGTTGGCTGAGGAGTAGTACTGTCTTTTTGGTGAGTAGTTATCTAAGGTGGGGGAACACTCCCTCTCCTAAATTGCCCTTGAAATTGGCTTTGCATAAGGAAAGATACACACAGAGATAGGTTTCATGCTTTGGGCACTGCTGACCCTAGCTGCTTGGTCACCCACGTAGGAGAGGTTGACTGCAGAGCACAGCATTTTGGCCTCTAAATTTTTAATTCCTTCTTTATCTTCTTCCTCTGTAAAAGGCATAATACAACCTTCAATGCAACGTGATAGGGTGGGAATACACAGTGACTACTTCCCCTCTCACTGGAGATCTCCAGCAGGCTCGGCTCTTCCCATCCTTGTATTTTCCTTGGCAGTCAGTTGGCTCCGAGTGCTTCTGGAACGGCACTAATGTATTACAGTTTTAGCAGTCTTTGATGCAAACTGCATCCAGTGCCCAGAATCACCCACTAACCACTCAAAGAAAGTTGGCTCATACGATTTAAATCCCGGGCATCACTGGGCAAGTCTCCATCCACAGCTCGTGGTGTTCCTGCAGCTCCTGGCAGGGGACCAGCATTTGGCAGTTCTTCCATAGGGAGGAAGTGCTCAGTTTCTAAAATTTGCAGATACTGCATATTAGCTTCCCCCTCTTAGATAACAGGTGTAGCCCTTTGCAGCCAGGGGCACTCACTGCATATTTTTCTGTTGCCAGCAGCTATTGCCAAGGCATTCTTCTTTCAAGCATGAAGTTTACATTACAATAACGAAATGGGGGACACCAGGAAACGCTTACAGAACAAGCCTGCAAAACTCTGCTCGTCTGGCAAGGCTTGTTCAACAACCAGACAAAATCTGATCTTTATCTTGAATGAAACCTCATTATTATACATTGTTAGTGTTTGCTCCTTCCTCGGAGTGTACAGAGCACACAGGCACTGTCAAACTCCTGATGAGTATCAGCAACACAACAGCTCCAACCGCCTGCCAAGGTCTTGGGTTTGCATATCTCCTGGGCATCCCCCACAGGACAGAGATAGGGAGATCAGGGAGTAATAAGAGCCAGATGGAATGAGACTGAAGGGTTCAGAGGACCAAGAACTGAGCTCCAACAAGGTGTAAACAGTATAATACTATTCACTTTCTAGGGGGTGCATCACATTTAGCAAACCCTCAGCCTACGACTGGTGTTACATTCCCACTATGTACAGGATGGCAGGGAGGAGAGCAACTAAACCACCTGACAAATTCCTAAGAAATTGCTTGGGATCAGCTGAGTGAGAAAAAAACCCAAACATCTTTTTGCCTCTACATGGAGAACGGGGGATGGTTACACACCCAGGAGAGCAGAGAAGCTGTGGCAATAAATGCACAGCAGCAAGTGCTGGCACAGGCACCCACATCAAGGTTTTCTCCACCATTTACCCAGCATTATGGTAGTTTAACATAAACACACAAACAATAACCAGTGCAAGTGTTTTCAGGAAGAACATTTCAGTGTTACAGCTCCCCAGTGGCACGGGCACCTGCACCACTCAGCAGCACCGTGTACAGTAACGCATCCAACCAGGGCAAACTTGGCTGAGGGCACATCACATTTCTAAATGCAGCCCCATTGAGTAAATATTTATTTTACAACAGCATGTCAAATCACCCAGTGTCATACGAGCCTGTAATAAAATAGCAGCAGTGTGCATACAAGGGCTTGGAATCAAAGTCAGCCAGGAAACCTGTAATAACTGCTGTGGTTTTCGTTTTGGCTGCATTTTAATTCCCTGGTGCTCCCTCCTTGGTTGGATTTGAGAGAGAACCTGTGCATCTTCCCAAGACAGAGGAAAGATGCAAAAAGGGAAAGAAGAAAGGGCTACACGCTTGGCTTCTGTGCTAGGTGTTTCTACTATAAATACACCAGGCTTGTGACAGAACCCTATCTTGGTGACTTCCCTCTGCAGAAGAGTGCAAATCTCGTAATCCTCCCGTGGCTTGGGTGGCAATCTCATGGTTCTCACATAGAACTCACACCCAGCAGCTCCACTTGTCACACGTAAATACAACACACAGAGTACCTAGTCGGACACGTGAGGCTTTTTAAAACGAGTATCAGAGATGTCAGGCCAGCAGAGGCCATGCTTCATCTCTTCTTAATTACTCCAGTGTTCATCTCGAGCCTCCCAGGAGGATGGTGTCTCTCAGCATGTGCAAAATGCTGCTGATCCATCAGATTGCTCACCAAACCTCCATTATTAATCGTTTTACCAGATTCTCATCCAATCCAGAAATCAAGTGTTGATATCACCTTCAAAGCTCTTTACACATCCAGCCCTCCCCTGACACAGCTTCTCTCCCTCTGATCCGTCACTGATGCCAATTTCTGCAACTCTTAAGCCAAGGTATTAACAAATACCTCTGAGATCCTTCCACACAACCCTGCCCATGGTATGACATCCTTGCACTGATCTTCAGGACTCTCCTCCGTATGTCAGTTTGCCCAGAAAACCACCCCACTCCTCCATATGGAGAAACAGTTTCTATTTTGGATGAGGAGATCCTCAGAGCAGGGACCATCTGCAATTGTTTAAAGAGCATCTGGCTCTCAACACACAGCAGTGCCAGTCAGGTGAAGAACAGCACCACATATACCATGAATTGCTGCAGTTGGGAAGGACCTCAGGAGGCTTCTAGTCTAACACCTCCTGCTCCAGGCAGGGTCTACAATGAATTCTCAGCAGCTTTCCAGGCTGTGAATGTGTGTATGATGTGTGTGTGTATGATGTGTGTGCATATATACAAACACAGCCATTCCTATTTATTCACCATAAATCCAGGGAACTTCACCCTGATGGACCAGTGCACAGGCTTGTGCCATGTGTCTGCAGTCATTCCAACCCAGAACTGAGTCAACTCCATTGCTTGGATCCTTTATTTGCCCAAGTCTCCAGTTTTCTCCTCCTGGATGATGTTCTCATGCTAGAAACCTGACCCAGACTCACTTGGGTGGTAGAGGCTGCACCACCCATCAGCTACAAGAGATTCTATGTTAGATACAGGGTGACAAGAGTGGGTTTTGTTCATCCAAACCAAGCACACCATTCCTAACACTGCCAGTGGGACCATTTCTGCCAAGATCAGACAAATCCACAGCATCCTCAAACTGATTAAAAGGTTTTCTTTGGGCTAAATGAAGAGCCAGAGAGTTACTGCAGTGAACAGAGGCCATAAAGAGCACTAAGCTAAAAGCAGAACATTCTGTGTGTGTGTGCAAATGCAGTCTGGAATTCCACCCAAGACCCCCCCAACAGCTTAAGCAGGTTGAAGTGCAGGTTGCCAGGGCCCCTCCTGCCCCAGCCATGTGTCCCCACACCTTGCCTTGCACAAGGTTTATTTCCAAAGTGTAAAGAAACACTTATACCTGAGTGTGTTGCCTGCCTGAGCTCAGCGGGGTGCATCACCCTCTCAGTCCCTGTCCTTTCCCACTTCTGCACCCCAGCACAAACCCATTTACAACAGGGGGAGATGAATCCCACCCTCAGTGACTCGCCAGCATGAGAAGCCTCCAGGAGTCAAGATTTACCAGGTTGTTCCTTAACCTGAAGCTTGAGATGAGTTTCTTTACCACAACCTTGCGCCACATGATCAGTGCAACTGGAGCTTTTTGAGGCATTTTAGAAATGGTTAAAGAGTTACTGCAAACCAGAGGATGACACCGATACCAGCAGCACCATTAACTGTTAACACACTGGGCTGGAGGAATGAGCTGGCCAGTTAAGCCATGCTGTCACAACACACAGGTCACAGTCAAAGGGATTAAATGACAAGACTTGTCTACTGTTCTGTTGTAAGTCTAAAATACATGGAACAAGATTAGCTGGGAGGAGGAGGGAGGCAGTCCTCCACTGCATGCAAAGTAAGAGCAAATATGTGATGTCAACATACACTGCAAAGCAGGCAGTGCCCCACGACCCAAGGCGAGCCCGGTGACAGCTGAACAGCACCAGGGTTAAATCTGGGAACACAGAGAGGAGTTCACAGAAAACAAAGAGGAAAGCGCTCCCAAAATAGCCCTGCAACTGTCACCACTCTGATTGTCAGCACTGGAAGGTATGACCTTGCCATTGTGCCTCCTGATCACAGCTCTGCTCTTCATGGGGCATTTGCTAGGACCTGCACTACCAAAAATTCCACTTCCAAGTGATCCTGTATCTCCAGCAGCAGAGATTGCACTCACCAGTGACTTTGGGAACAACAAACACCCCTTATTGCTGCTCCTGCAAAAACATGGAGCTTCTGTACCTTCCCTTGTCTCTCCTCAGCCCTGGCTTTCGGGTGTCCTCATGGCCACGATGTCCTGCATGGGCATTGCTGTACCATGAACCCAGTTTTAAAATCTTTATGCTTTAAAACCCTCCTGCAAATCTAACTCTGACACAACCACATTGGAACCAGCAGAAAGAGGTAAATGCTGCTTTAAAGAGAGCAGGGGGAAAGGCAGGGAAATGAGATAAAAAGGGTATTATTCATTTTCTCATCTGATTAATTAGCTATGTTGCTTCATTTTTTAACAGCAGTTGAGTCACACTTCTCGTGCAAGCAGGAAAAGAGATATGGATTATGTCAGATTTTTCCATTGGAAAAAAAACCCCCATAACAACTAGAAGTGCTCAGCAGTATCCATGCCAGTCATCAAAAGAAACCAACAACAAATCCCTGAGAATGATTAGCACAACAAAAAACCCAGTAGAGCACAAGGGAAGAGAGGAGTACGTGCAAAGGCATAATTATTTCATGAACTTGGCATTTCCAGGATGAAATGGCAGCACAAGATGTCAGGTGGAGAACTGCTTTAACAGAAGCCACATTTTGAAACCCCCCACACCTTCCTATGTGCACTGGGGACACGGAGTTATTTAAAAGGAGGTGGATGTAAATATCTAAGGCACTGGACTTGGCTAAATGTCTGTGAAATTCTTTATAATTATCAGGACTTTAGCTCTGCAGCCAGGGCACTGCCAGCGAGTGCCGAAGCTCCGTGCTTCACCTCACCACTGCCTGGTGTGTGCTCTGCTCTCACCAAGGTACCCTCAGTGTGCCACAGCTTCCAGCTCAGCTTCTTTAGGACAAACAGGAACCTGTGATGTCAGGAGAGAGAAGGTCAGCTGGAGACTCCATTACAGACATGGGAGGAAAGCTAAACTGCCCTGCTTTCTCTTCTGCTAGGATGCCGAGCATGCAGCACTGACATCCTTCTGCCCCTCATCCAATGCTTCTAAGCAAATTTTGGCAAATCAAGGAAGACCAGCAAGAACTAGAGATGTAAGTATTTCACTATGCAAAAAGCCACAGGGATCAACCCCTCCAGTCTCCTATTATTTGTGCTCCCATGTGTCCAGCAACCTCCATTTAATTCACCTCTCATTCAAACAAGACCCAACAGAGGCTTTGCCACTTCCACAGTGCTTTTCCTTGGCAGTCAATGGACTCGTTTGCCATTTGCATTCAGAGCCCAGAACACAGAGCTCTAAACCAGACACAGGCCACGGGGGACTGAGTTTAAAATTCAATCTAGATTATCATTTTACTCCCTTTTCATCATCTTCATCCCCCTAATTCCAACATCATTTTTAATAGCCATTATTTCCACAGCAGTCGGAGGCCAATACTTTGTACCATCTGAGAAGAGCTTGAAATAAGTCCAGTACTTGATCAACTGCCAACACTAAAAATAAAGTCTGTCTGTCACTAAAAAGCAGGGACTGCCAGTTTTCTGCTGGTGTAGAGCAGCATTAGCTTTTCAAGTCTCACCAGGTCAGTCATTCTGACCACCAAGAACGTGGTTTCTCTCCCACTCTGCTCTCTGGCACTGGAACAGGACAGTGTACATAAAATCCTGCCCTTAAATTACTGAAATTTTAGTTTCATAATTATAAAGCTCACAAGCATTTCACTCCTATGTGGAAAATGGAAATTTAGCTACTGGAGGTTCTGCTAACAACCCCCTTGCTCTTCAGCTCTACAGGTGCTGCACCAGTGGTAATACTGTACCTGTTCAATGCGGTTCCTAAAGGCACTTCACAATGCAAGCAAAATACACATCCATTTTCTGCCATCAGCTGTGCTGCAGAAACATGTTCTAAATATCCAAATGCAACCTTAGAGCAGCTTCACCCAAACTAACGTGGACTCCTGCAGCCCAGTTTGATGCTCTGGGTGAGTTTTCAAATGTCAGCTACAATTTCAGGCAGAGTTCATTTGAGCTTGCCTTTATTCACAGGAAAAAAGAAAGAAGAAAAAAGAGGAAAAAATACCAATCAACACTATTAAGGCTGCTCAATTAATAAGAAAGTGTCTGTTGTTTTGGGTTTTAATCCTGTGAGAAACAAACGAAAGCAAATCTCAGCATGGTCACCAGTGAGAACATCCCCTTATGGCTTCTGAGGATGCCCTCACTGTCCGACTGCCATCAGCAATCCAGCAGAGGTGAGGGACTCTGTCCTGGTGATACCCATGGAAAAAGAGAGGTGGTTGTAAATACGGTGCTGAGAACAAGTGATCTATTAAAGAAAACAGCCAGGAGTATCAGGTCACTGAAGAGGGACGAGTGCTGCTGGAATGAGAGCCTTCTGCTAGACCCTCACACAGCCACTGTCAGAGTAACCGAGCACCGTAAGCGCACAGAGGATGCTGCTGTGCACTCCTGTCCAAGCTGACACCAGGTACCTGCTGCTACTCTGAAAGATGGACACAACCAAGGTGTCTGTCAGTCTTCCCCAGTGACTGAAATGACATTTTGAGTCTGATCAAGAACAGTGGCCTCTGTGATCAAAGAAATACAAACCTGGTAGAAACTTTTGCTTTCATAACAGCGACACAAACCCAGTTACTGGCTGCGAGGCCACGCTGTGCCCCCCTGGTTTGGACACTGGCAGCCCAGTGTGAACTCCATGGAGTGCTCCATCAGGACTGCTGAAGGGTCCCACAGCCCTGGCTAGCAGGTGCTGGAAAACAAACGTAGCCAGAAATGGACAGAGCAAAGGGAGGAGTGGCAGAGGGCAGTGAGCTCTCCTCCTCTGCAACTACCATTTCCATGGGACAGGCAACCCAGACAGACTGGGCTTACTACAGCAATTACTTACTCATCCTAAAGGAAAACAAAGGCAGTGGCAGTGCAGGTAGAGCGTGGTGATTCCCATGTTTATTGTGCTGTGTCACCTGTGCATCAGCCTGCCTTCTGGGTGGGACAGGCAACCCTCAGAAACAAGGCACCATAACCTGGCTGGTGAACAGGAGAAGTTTAAGAGAGGGAGAGGTTTGTTGACAAAGCCCAGCTGGAGGAGTCATGAAACTGTCTCCCTTCTGAGTGGAACACCCCATTTCTGCTGAAGACAGAAGAGAAGCAAAGAGGACTCTTGGAGGTGTCACAATGCAGACCCATCTCCGTGCCAGCTGTGAAGGAAGAGCTTGCAGGAGGAAGCAGGGAGCTGATGGTTGGGATAACAGCCCTGTGGATGGCTCTGTGACTACATGTCCCCAAGACCATGGGCATACCCCTGGTTGTGGGCTGGGTTCCCAGCTTGAAGCAAGAGCCAGGCCATGAGCAAGTGACTGTGATCACAGACAAGTGACAACCATGGACCATGTGGTGACTTGCCTGCTGGAGCTAAGATGCACAGTCAGGAGAGGTTCTAGAAACAAAGTGGCTTGTGTCAGAGAGTTGGACAGTAGAACTTCTTGGGTATCACTCCTGGAAATCATGTCACGGCTATGTGTGGGACCAGACAAATGGACAAGCAGCAAGTGTCTCATGGCTGAGGAGATGGAAAGGAGGAGCCTCTGGGAAGCAAAGAAACTCCTGGAGTGGAGAAAGGGAGAGATCTTATCAAACCCAAAAAGAACCAAGCTGCTGGTGCTTCTTGGTGGATGGTATAATGCAGAATAGTGGAAATTGTGATATTTTGGAAAAGAGCCACTGGAGCCCTTTGAAGGGTAAATAAGCACGAAGGCAAGGGAAATGTAGGTGATACAATCCAGAGAGACCTCACCAGGCCACAAAGGCTCCTTACCAAGGCTCTCAAAGATACTGAATAGCACGGGTAAGAGGGTGCATGATTATAACATTTTCATGATGGGGAGACCAGAACACATGATGGATTTTCTTCCTGGAGATCTCTGCAGAAAGATGTCTGTGTCATCAAGCATACTAAATTAAGGATCTGAAAGAGGAGGTGATTAGTGAGGTGACAAAGTTTGCTGATTAAACTATTCAAGAGGGTAAAGAGAAAGACAAACTTGAAGAATCTTACAATAGTGAGCAACTGGTGGCAAAAGAGCAGATGAAATTCAATGCAGATAACTGTAGAGTGAATCACAGGCAAAAAATACACCTAACGTCATCTAACGAAATGAAAGGCTCTGAGCTTATTACTGCCATTCAGGAAAGAGCTCTGAGGATTATAACAGGTAGCTGTAGGAAAATATCAGCTCCCAGCTCAGAAATCAAAGCAAATTCTAGAAATTATATGGAACAGACCAAAACAAAACAGAAAATATCATTAAGCCCCTATGTAATGCTGCACTCAGTTTTCAGTATCATAAGAAATTCTGGGCTCCACAACGTGGGAGACATGAATGGGAGTGAATTAGAAAAAGCCTAACTTAGAAAAATGAAAAAAACCCAAAACTTCCCCATTTTCCAGAAGCGTTTCTTAGGGATTTCTGCTGCATCACAAATACCATTACACTGTTTGTAGGGCAACACAGAAATAAACATGTTTGGGGGAAAAAAATGGCTAAAGAAGAGTTCAGAAAGATAAAAACAGAACAAGTTGTAAAGGGATGGAGAAAGCCAGGTGGCTCACTCTCCATCTGCTCCACACTCTGCTGTACCCTCAACCCACCAGAGCTGCACCAGCAGGGACTCATCTTTGCACTGGGTTCAGCACAGACTGCGAAGCCCAGAGCCTGCCCAAACACTTGTCTGAAGGTCTCATCAACACAGATTAACAAGGCCCAGCTCTGTGCCTCATCCAACAAACACATAGGAACAGAGATCACATTTTACCAGTGTGAGATGGAACCAAAGAGGAGAAGGCAGAGAGCTCCAGGGAACAGAGCCCAGACTCACAGTGCTCCTGATCGATGTTCTTACAACAAAGCCAAATGGGAAAATTCCTTCCTGGGTGAGGAGAAGCTCATCATGAGCCAGCAGTGTGTGCTTGCAGCCTGGAAAGCCACCAGTACCCTGGGCTGCATCCCCAGCAGCGCGAGCAGCAGGGCCAGGGAGGGGATTCTCCTCCCCTGCTCCGCTCTTGTGAGACCCCCCCTGCAGTGCTGGGGCCACCTCTGGGGTCCCAAACACCATAAGGACACGGAGCTGTTGGAGAGAGTCCAGAGGAGGCCACGGAGATGCTCCAAGGGCTGGAGCAGCTCTGCTCTGGGGACAGGCTGAGAGTTGGGGGTGTTCAGCCTGGAGAAGAGAAGGCTCCAGGGAGACCTTAGAGCACCTTCCAGTGCCTGAAGGGGCTCCAGGAAAGCTGGAGAGGGACTGGTGCCAAGGGCAGGGAGTGATGGGACGAGGGGGAACGGGTTCCAAGTGCCAGAGGGGAGATGGAGATGGGATGGGAGGGAGAAATTGTTTGGTGTGAGGGTGGTGAGAGCCTGGCCCAGGGTGCCCAGAGAAGCTGTGGCTGCCCCTCCCTGGCAGTGTTGAAGGCCAGGTTGGATGGGGCTTGGAGCAGCCTGGTGTGGTGGGAGGTGTCCCTGCCCATGGCACTGATGAGCTTTAAGGTCCCTTCCAACCCAAACCATTCAATGATTCTATTCTATGATTCTACACTTAGGTGTGAGACACCTAAAAACAAAACAAGGACAAAAAGGCCGCAGCATCAGAGCACATCACTGACCAACCATCCACCAGGACAGCTCAACCACCACGCTGCTGGTGACAGGTCTCATTTGTGTGAGGGCAACTCCACTCCTGCCTTGTGTTGGCCACTACAGCCAACACACCACACTGGCTCCGACAGCTCCCATGCTGCAGGGAGCACACTGCTTGCACAGGGTCTTCATCTTTCAAAGCAACATTTAGTAAAATATATTGTTACAGCATTAATGATTTATACCACTGCTTCTAATCTTGCTTTATCATCTCCTCATCTCCATCCCCACTGGGTAATTTAGGCTTGGCTGAATGACTCAGTGGGGTGCTGCTGAAGAAGAAAGCAAATCTCATTCTGGAGCACATCACAGACAACTGCTGTTAGTAAGGCCCTGAAGAAAATTATTCTTGGGCTGGAGAGATCTCCACTTCAGCATCACATTCAATTTGGAAGTGACATACTCCTAAGCAGCCCAGAGGAGAACACCAAGGCTCATTCTAAGTTTAGAAGACATCAACTAGTTGGAAAGGTTAAACAAAACCAGCTTTACTGCATCTACATGAAAGGAAAAAAAATATAATTGAGTAAAACAGAGTCTTCCAGTAGTGGGAAAGCTGTTATGAAAGGGAAATCAAACACAACCAAAGGAAAACAAAGAATTCAGTTTCATTTGGAAGAGAGTGGAATTGGGTCAAACAGTGAGAAAAGCTTCCTGACTGCTCAGCTTGCCAGGTGCTGGAGCAAGCTCCCAGGGTGGTGCAGACCAGCTCTTTGTGAAAGTGTTTAGGAATGGATCAGTTAACTGCCTTTTGGAAAAAGCTCTGATGAGCCCGGCCATGTCTTAGCACAGAGGACTGGACCAGAAGGTCTTCTGTGAACTCTTTCAGTCCCACGTCAGTAACTCTCCAGCTGCATCAGACTGCCCTGGCCAGGGAGGCAGCACAGACCCATCCCCAGACAAATGACAAAAAGCCAAACAAACAGTAGAGATGCAGCTTTCAGCATCGTACAACAGGAGATCTGTTACAGCACTGCTCAAAGCAGCTGCAGAATTAAGGAAGCAGCTTAGACAGACTGGAGAAAGGATGGGTGTTTAGAGTCACCGAGACCAGGCCATAGTGACAAATAAAAGAGCTGGCAGCCTTGTCAACAACAGGTATCCCCAAATCTCTGAGACTCCGAGGGTTCAGTCGCTGTAACATTGTATTTTAAAAGACAACCCTGGAATCAGATTACATTAAAACCTTTTATTTTCCCCTAATGCAGCAGTTTTTGTTTTGGACAGGACTTGAATTTTTAAGGCACCAGCACAATTTGCAGGAAGCTGGGCATAATGTCAGCAGATGGATTCCCTCCCAACAACTACAATCAATTCTTTGTTCCTTGTTCCCTTTCTGCAACATTGAACAATTTTCTTAAAGATTAACAGCACCTAAACTAAAAAAAATGGATTTTGTGGACCGAGTTGCAAACTGAAGACAAGCCAGTGCTCAAAATAACTATAAGACAATATTTGGCCACAAGTATAGAACTCCTTCTATAGCAGCTATTAATAAAGGATCAAAAATAACTCATGCAATATGCTCTGAAGTTTAAACTTTGGCTCTGCTGGCATACAGGTTGGCACGGTCTTGAAGTCTCTC
Source organism: Aegotheles bennettii (assembly GCA_013398125.1). Classification (NCBI taxonomy): domain Eukaryota; kingdom Metazoa; phylum Chordata; class Aves; order Caprimulgiformes; family Aegothelidae; genus Aegotheles; species Aegotheles bennettii. The sequence goes on from VZRW01012085.1 coordinate 198,742, forward strand.
ATCAAGAGACAGACAAATTTACCACTTATCTTTTTCAGCGTGAGGGAATGCTTGTTCAGAATAACTCGAGTGATATCAATTTAAAAGAGAAACCATTTAGGGCTGCGAAGGTCAGATCCTGTTTGTCAGTCCTCTGAGGGAGGAAAGAAAAGCGAGGGCAAACCATGAAGCAGAGATGAAATCCATCCTTTGCAGGAATACCAAGACACTGTGCTCAGTCAGATGTATCAGCTCAGGCTACTGCAAGCCAGGAATAGAAAAAGGCTCAAAAACTCATGGATTAGCAAGGTGATATCCCATACATACACATATTCTTTCTCCTAGTTTAGAGGATCCTATGAAATATAATCTTCATGCTGCTGCAGCAAGCTACCAAAAAAAATCAATAAAATTGGCTATCAAATGTAAAGCATAATCACCTACCATGTATGCAATATAGTATTACTTAGCCTTCTAAAAATTGCTGGATTTTAATTTTAAAACTATTATTTTAACATCTGAGAAGGTATTTGGCCTTATTCATTCTCCCCTATCTTATTTCTGGACTCTAATCTGTAATAAGTAATGCCTTTTTAATTATTCTTTATATCATAGTGGGAATCCTGCCACACCATCCCAGAGCCTGGCAATCTGTAGCTTAACTTACAGAGTTAGAATTTATACTCATCAAGCAGTTTCTGAACATATCTGAGTTTTTGGCATGGACAATGTCCTAAAGCAATTAGTTCCATGGCCGAGTTTTACACTGAATGAAAAAATATTTAGTTTAAAATCCTGATGTCCTTTAATTTTTCCTTGTGGGGAAAAGCAAACATTCCCAATCACCTTACATGTAATTTTCAGGTACCTCTGTCATATCTGTGCTTGTGGTTTTCCATCAGCCAGAGAGAATTGTGCACAGTTTTGATCTTTCCTTTTAGAGAAAGCAGTCAGGACTTTGATCACCTTGCTGTTATTTCCCATATCTTTCTATTGACTACGTTCTTCTGAGGTGGTAGAAGGAGAACTGCACACACTCATCAACAGATGGGCACAACGTGAACTTGCACTGGCTTTATGATTTCTATGGTTTTTATTCCTTTCTTAATAATTCCTACTGTTCCATTTGCTTTTTTACCCACTGAAGTATTTCCACGCTATCACATTAAATCCCCAGAAAACCTTTTCCAGCCTGTAACAGCTGGGTTGGAATGCACCATAAACATTACTTCCCATTTACTGACCAAATTTTGCCAGCCAGTTTATCAGCAAATTATCCATTATCATGAAACCCCTCACTGCCAGCTTTCATTTGATCCTGCTGAATATGCAGCACCATCGACCAGCTGTTACCTCCCTCTCTGTTCCTTGTCCATCTCACATAGGGGTGTGCAGAGTAGCACAAACTCCAGGGGAGATGCACAGGATAACTCCCCTTCTTCCTGCAAACTGATCTTTTATTCCTATACAGAATCATTGAGGTTGGAAGAGACCTCCAAGCTCATCCAGTCCAACCCCCACCTCCATCCTCACTCACCCACAGCACCCAGTGCCACATCCAGACGCCTCTTGAACACCTCCAGGGACAGTGACCCCACCACCTCCCTGGGCAACCCATTCCCACACCCAATCCCCCTCACAGGGAAGGAATTGTCCCTGATGTCCAACCTGAATCTCCCCTGCTGCAATTTCAGGCCATTTCCTCCTCTTTTATCTATTTCAGACAGTAATTAATCAATGGCAAGATCTCTCTATTTCACAACAGCTTTGTTTCTTAGGGCTCCCACAGAGGAACTTTGTCAAGAGTGTTTTGGAAATCTGAACTCCAACCAATTTCTCCTCTCCACATGCTTGCTGACTCCTTGGGTTTATCATTTCCCAGGTTCTTCTTGGAGTCCTTTTTGGAAACCAGCACCACACGGAGAACTGTCACTCCCCATGGACACAGTCCTGCTGCAGGGATGGTCCTCTGGAGCTGGTTTGATTTAAGTGATACATTACACACAACAGAAAATGCTCAGTGATTTCATATGCCAGTTCCTCCTCAAAAATACCAGCTGGTGCTGAAGACCCAACACTTTCCCATTTGTCTGAGCAGTTCTGGAACCTCTTGTGTCCATACTGCAGCTTGGGAAAGCTCAGAAAGCTGCATTTTTATTTTTGATTTTGAGATCTTTGCACAGAAAGGATAGAAGAAATGCAGACACAGGAGTGTTGAGAAGCAACACAAAACTGCTCAGCACACAATGGCAAAACTGGGGCAGATTTGCCATTTGAAACCGTTTAGCTGAGCTGTATCCAAGATTCAGACTCTCCCAATACTCCCCAGAAAAAAACACAACACTGTGTGCTACCTGAACACTGCATATATCTATTACAGTGATTTATGATAGAGAGGAGAAAGCACACAGCCCAGCCCATACAAGAGATGATATGTCCCAGGAACAATGTATCATTCTTCCAATTTCAAAATAATTAGGATTTAAATTCCACTAAATCATCACTTTTAAATTTTCTTTATTGAAAGCCCCCGTGTTCCATAGATACAATATGCAGAAGTTTCCATAGATTTAATTTGTCTGCAGCAAATCCACTCGCCCTCATGCACCCACTGCCCTAAATACAGGGTGTTTCAAAAAGATGGACCTGATTTCAATTGAAGGTCTATTTCTAATGGGTCCATCTTTTTGAAACACCCTGTAAATTCCACCTTCCAGTTCCATGTACAAGACGACAGGTTGAGGAACGTGCATGTCAGTAGGGAAGGGATGCAAACTCCAGGAGAAGAGGTGTGGACAATCCTATCTGAATGTTGGAAGGTTTGTGCATTGAGCCCTTGCACAGAGGTCTAACACATCTGTATCTCAGATGCATCTCAGATCCCTCATGCTGGGGATAGCACTCGGATGAAGGGGACAGGCTGAGGAGCTTCAGGGACTCTTACTGCCCTTCAGCTTTCTCCACAGACTGATCAGACTGAGAGAAGCCAAGTGACAGAGGGTCTGGGAAACAAGGGGCAGTGGTAAGCAAGTCACACGAGGACTGGAGACAAGCTCAGTAGCTCCAGGGCAGACCAAACCCCTGGAGTGGCACTTTGGTCCAGAAAGCATCTGGGCCACCCTTGAGCAGCACATCCACGCAGGGGATGCTGGAGCTGCCAGCACATGGTGGAACTGCCCAGGAACAGCAAACAGGAGTCAGATCCCATCCAGGACTATGGAAAGGCACACAGAGCAATGAGTTGTCACACACTGACATTCTCCTCACTGGTTCCCTCTCCTCCCAGCCAGTAGCTCACCAGTTTGGTCCAACGGAGGGACTTCAGCTGTCAGTTTTGACTCCCCTCACTGCCCTGCTTGCAGAAAGGTCAGTCTACAAATCACAGGAGCTGCTTAATCCTACCCACCAGTCAGGTTTCCTCACCTGCAGCAAGAGCAGTGTTTGGCTGTCAAAGCTACTTCCAGACCCCAGCTCTTCTGGGCAGCACATCCATCTGCTGGGCACGTGGGAACAGCCCTGTCTGACTTCCCAAGTTCACGTGGGTGCTAAGGTTAAGCAAAGCTGGACCCTAAGACATGCTTACTGCAAGGACACAAGCTCTTGTAGCTGATCCTCAGGGACCAAGGAGCCATCACTCACGGGCTGCTTGCAACAGCTACAGCAACTCACCCCCCTCCAGAGCCCAGGCCATTCCCTAGTGCCTCCTGCAACCCGTCTCCATACTCATGTCACTGAGTAACAGCCTGGATTTGAAGTGCAGCAGTGATTAAATTGATAGCTGGACTGCAAGTAAAAAGGGCTCCACTAAAGTGGACTCACGAGCCAAAAATGACAGCTCAGCTTGCTTTATAGCATTTCCTACAGCATCAGCCATTCTGCAGGCAAGAGCAGCAAGAAGGTTCTTCAGCAACTGGAAGACAATTGCTAAGCCCATTAATAAAATCACAGCAGCCAAGAAAGATAAGAGAATACCTTTAGCCTGAAGAGCCACTGACATCTGTAGCATGAGGTGGTTAAGAAGCATTTACCAAAGTGGAAGTAAGAAACAGAAATCCACAATTATCATCTCTCTTGGGAGATACTACCTGGCAGTGCTCCTTGTTGCATGTCTGCTCCTGAAGAAAAGAGGTCACGACACGCCTCAGAACTGAGCTGGTCCTAACAGATAAGCAGTTCCAAATCGTTGGTTAAGTCATTGTGCAACTTTGCACCAAAAGGGAGGAAAGGCATGGCAGGTATGAGACAGCAGCCATGTCCCTGCAAGACTGAACCCTGAAGAAGTTAAGAGACAAGTCAACCAGAAAGAACCCCTCCTATTTCCCTCTCGGCAGGGACATCACTTTAAAACTTAAATATTTTAGAAGGAAAAAGAACAAATAAACCAGGGAAATAAGGAACTCAGGAAAACACCTTAGAAATGTGCACAGGAGTGTCTGAAAGTCGCTGTGAAGAGCTGCAAGCAGGACAGACTGATGTTCCATGGAGTGCACACAACTAAAGGAGTGCTGCAGCTGAGCAGGTTGGTGGGAGCTTGAGCAGGCACAAGGCCAGAAGGATCAGATTAAGGACAGGGCCACCAAACAGCAGTCTGGTCCTGGTAGCTGTGCAGCATCAGAGCCCCAGCCCAGGGAATAAAGGGGAAGGAATGGTCGTGGATCACTTTTGGGACCAGCTGTGATGCAGTGATGGCTGATGAGGGAGCTGGCTGATGGCACTGCAAAGTCACTGTCATCTTTCAAAGGTCATGGTGACAAAGGGAGGTTCCTGACAACATGCAAACACAACGTCATGTAAGGAGGATCCAGGGAATGACAGGCCTGTCCATCCCACCTCAGTCCCTGGAAAGGTTATGGAGTAAATCTTCCTGAAAGCTCTTTCCAGCCACATGCAGGAGGTGGTGGTGACTGGGAAGAGCCAACCCGGATTTACCAGTGGCAAGTCTTGCCTAACTTGATTGCCCTCCACAATGACAAGCTGGCTGGGTGGATGGTGGGAGAGTGAGCGTGGTACACCTTTGCCACCATCTCTGATGGTATTCTTAGTAGGCAGACTGGTGAGAGCTGGACTCCAGAAGCAGACAGTAAGGTGGTGGAAAGCTGTCTAGAATAGCAGGCACGAAAGGTGATCAGACAGACACAGTCCAGCCAGCAGCTGACTGCCAGTGGCATCCCTTAAGGGGGATACTGAGGCCAATACAATTCAATGTCTTTAACAAACTTCATTAACACCAATTATGGGACAGAGAGCACTCTCAAGAAGTCAGCAGATGATACCAAACTGTTTGGCATGGCTGGGACAGGAGATTCTTCTCAGAAGGACCTACAGAGGCTGGAGAAGTGGCCTGACAGAGAGCTTGTGAAGGTCAACCAAGGCAAACAAAGTCCTGCCCTTGGGATAGAATAACTCCACAGACTGGGGCTACTAACTGTAAACCAACTCTGCAGGAAAAGACCTGTCAAGCTCAGGGCAGCAGAGCAGACAGAGGAGAGGCAGTCAAGATAACTGCTTTTATGGACTAGCAATAGAACTGTCTGGAAGAGACTGACACACAACATTGACTTTCTGCTTCTCCAAAGTCTTTGAAACTAACTCTGAACACAACTTCCACCTTCCAGAGCTTGTGCGTGGTACACAGATCCTCCTGAAGGCTGACAGGGCTGAGGAGAGCACCAGCACATGGTGAGCTGAGCTGGCTGGAGCACAGTGTAGTTCAGTCAGCTTCCTATGAACACAGTAAAAAAGCACGAAGCAAGACAAGAACTGAAAGCCAGCACCAAGTGATGAAACCAGCTTTGAAGGTTTAACCTAGATGCTACCTCCTTTGGAAACAAGCCAGCAGCACCTTCTAACCTTCCCTAGAGAGCTATTTCAGCTCAGTATTCATAATTCTGCAGGAGATACTTGATGTACACTGCTTAAAAAGCACCAAAAAGGGAAGATGTTGTGGTCATAGGCTAGAACATAGCATTTTGATTGTGCCATCAAGTCGCTTTGAAAGTGTATTTGCCAGTGGAATTATTTCTGGTAACTGAAATGGTTCTGTTCATGTGTGTAGATCCTACCAACGGTATGAGCAGCACTTGCAATGTTCATTAAAAGACTCAAGGGCATATGGGTTGCAAGCACAGACCTTCTGCTGGCATGATCACATCACTTTAAAAAACAATTAAATCAGCAAGTGTTTGTATGACTGTCATGGGTACAGCTGAACTCCTTCCCGGGATCAGGATGTGCACCTCTTCCCAGACAGGTGGAGGTTGTGCTAATGCAACCAGTTAGCTCAGATCTGGTTGTTATCCACCAAACCACCAAACCTGTCTACACTGGAGAGCATGTCACCTCGCCTACAGAAACCAGAGAGCAAATGGGGCAGAAAAATGGCTTGTTAGATGAAAATGTAGAACGTTTCATCCTGCAAAACCACATCAGTATTTAAGGTGCATATTCTGATGATTTCTGTTGGCAGAGGCAGGGTTTCTGTCAATGATGTAACTCAGGGCAGTGTCCTGGCTGTACCACCACAATCAAAGCAAGCCCCATCATTCACAGCCTGCCAGGTCAGAGTTCACCTGCTCAGCAGCCTTCCAAGGGAGAGACCCCTATTAATGTGTCTCACATGAAGTATCAAGTTGTCACTCAGCATCAATCCATAATTAATAATTGTTTTGGCTAAGGCTGACAATTCATTGCAATTCAGACCCTGGAAGAGAAAGGACACTTTGTGCTTTGATTTCAGAATGAAACGATGGCAGCAATACCTCAGGCTGCACCAATTCCAGCACCAAACCAGCATGGTTATTTCAGCACAGGTCCTTCAAGCTGCTTTCCATCCTTTTGGGTTACGGTTTTGTATTTCCTAGCCCAAACTAAACAGACGTGAGCCAGGTTAGGCCAGCAGAGCCCACACACCACGTCGCATCAGCTCAGTAAATCACTGCTGGAGTCACCCCTTGCTAAGCCAAGAGTTGTGTTCAGATGGGACCCGATACTCCACGGTGTTGCTGTCGCACAATTTCAGATGTAAGAAAGCATAAAGCTTTGTAATGAAATCACATTAACTGCCTAAGACGGTGAGGAATGACAAATTATAAATAGGAGGTGGCTTCAGACAGATTCCAGAAATGGATGGTGAGCAATCACTGTGGCAAATCAATGCTCCGGCTCAGAGTATCAGAGAGGGGCCAGGTTTAGTTCTACCCTGGAAAGGCAGTGACACAGAAAAGGCTAATGGCAGGTGGTCATTCTGCATTCTGTACATTTCACAAAGATTTATGAGCAAGGCTGAATACTGGAAAAGCACTGCTGAAACTGCTTGTGCCCCTCTGCAAGGTCAGCTTATTGTATTATGGAAACATTTCTAGCAAGGCTCTTACAAGTTAAGACTGCTTGATTTTTTTCAGCTACAGAAAACAAACCACTAACAAGAACTAGAATTCAAAAAACCCGTATCATTAACTCTTAGAGAGGGAATTTTCAGTTATTTTCAATTGTTCTCAGATGAGCAAAGACTGTATTTCACCCGAGAGCTTAAAACTGGAGGAAGACTGATCTTTCAAAAATCTGTTTAACGTGAAAATATTTAACAAGAGAGCACACAGCTGTATTTTCTAAAATACCAGACATTTGTAAGTATCATACATTGTAATTATTGTGAGTGAATGCTGTCATGAGAAACTGTGTAGGTGTCTGAATCAAGAACTTTGATGTTCATGATTGTCAACGGCTTAAGCCTGACGCTCGAGATGTGGCTGTCAGCGGTGTGGGATATCAGTCCCACTAGCCTGGGAATCCAGAAAAGCAAATTTCCTCTGAAAAAACGTATTTTAAGAATTAAGTATTTAAGAATGGTCCTGTTCCACATCACTCAGAGGCCTGTGAGAGATGCACCTCTGGAGTGAATAGAGGAAATTGAACCTGGCACCTATGCACGGTGCAGGCTGGAGCTCCATCACACAGTCATGCTCTGAAAAGCTCCAACACAGAGCAGATCACATCGCCCTCCATTCACAAGGGGCTGGCAGCAGCTTGGGAATGATTCTCTGCACGGGCCTGTATGGACTATATCCACCATGAAGCTGTTCTTGAATCTGTTCATGCTGAAGTGAGCCCCACAAAAATAGGTGCCTAAATCCCCACCAAATCGTTCCCTCAAAATTCTTCTGAGCTGAAATGCTCCACTAAGGCACTCTGAACACCTCCTCCTGCGAGCTGCACCTTCCGTCCCCATGCAGATCAGTTTGCTGCAGCCCAATAAAGGAGATTGCAGGGACAGCTGTTGCACCTCCCTTCAGAAGGACAGCTGAAAATAAACTGCAGACTCAGATCCCAGGATTTATACTGGGCACCTTCACCATGCTGGGGCCATACCATTTATCACCAGGTCAAACAGCTTACTCCTTTGGAGAACTTGCAACCGGAGGCTGGGGGCTGTTTGTCCCCCAGAAGGGTCTGGCTTCCTCATTTGTTCATTTTTTTTTATCCCAGCCCCATGCACAAACCTGATTTTTAAAAAAAGCAAAGCAGATGATTCAGTATTTAATACTCCCCCTGCCCTCATTTGTATTCAAAAGTCGGAAAGAAAAATATCTCAATTTATACAACCACTTACACAATATTCCCCTCTCCCATCCTGCTTAGAAAGATTGCTCTAATATGCACACTCTGGCAGGCCTTCGTGACTTATGGTATATAATAATCCTCAATTGAGAGCCAGCATACCGACTGGAGGTCTTACATTTTAATATTTGTCAGTTATTATCTTGGTATATTACAACACACAGCACTTCAGATGTTTCACCAGCCCCACAGCACCTGACTGGAATTCTGTCTCCAAACCTCTCCATAATAGAAACAGCTCCCAGCCCCTAACACCTACTGCTAAAATAAGCAAGAGGCATTATAAACTGTAAAAATAACACCAGGATAATGGTAGTTCCATCTAGGTTAGAGCTGAGAGAGTTCTGCACATAAACGTTGCTTTTAGTGCTTCAGCCAGGAGCTGGGAGCGATGGCTCCGGAGCAGCGCCCGTCCCAGGCACTGCACTCATCGCTCATTCCCACGTGTTTTGCTGAGCTGGCTTTCAATCTTATCAAACCATGTTGATTCAGGCAAGTATGCAGCATTAGAGACTTGTCTCCATCTCTAATGCAGGCTCAAGAACTCTATTTGCAAAAGGCAGAAAGCTTTCAGCATATATTCATTATAACAGGCTTTCCCTAAAATACCCTCACTTCCCAAAGGAGATCTCCACGTGGGGAAGCTCTGGGCTCACCCAACAGCATCGCTGACGAGATGAGAACTTCTCCATAGACAACACCATGGGACCAGGGTCATCACTTCTAGCTGCTGCCATCAGGGAAGTTCTAGCTGAAAAGTGTACCAGTTCACTTGTTTATGGGGAGCAGCAGAGCTTGGCTCAGCTAATCCCCAATCGGGATAAACAAGGGCTGAGGAAGGAAACAACAAAGATGCACATTTCCCATCACAAATATCCATCTACTTACTGACAGAGTAAGTTTCCTCCCAGCACCCAGTAGCTGAGTGAATGCTGTGGTTGGCTTCAATTTCCAGAAGCCAAACTAACCAGTTGAGGAACTGCCCCTAGCTCAAACAAAGGAAGACTTTGCTGCGAGGAGCAGCACTTCTCCAAGGCTCCACTTCAGTTCAAGGTTAGCTTGTTTAGTCTAGAGTTAATTCTGCCCACTTAGGAGACTGTTTTGAAATAGAGATGCAAGGGACAGACAATTGAAGTAACCCCACAGGGACAAAACATCAAGCCAAAAAAGGGATGAAGTAAGCCAAAAGCAAGAGAAGCAAAGCATTAGGTTGGTAAAACAGCACTTCAGACCTTCCCCAGCTTTGCCCAATAAATTCCTGGTGTGTTGTAGGCAGCTCCCAAGCTTTCTCACTTTATTCAGAGTACTACTATTGTGTTCCCATCCGTAAGTGAAACCCCAAAAGCAGCATTTCACTTAACCTAGTGACAAACCCTATTTCTGACAGTGTCATGTTTCAGTTTGATGAGCAGTGTTAAATACACACAGCTTGCAACTTCTATTTCCATTGGCAGAAGCATCCCTTCGGACACGGACTCTGCAGAGTGTGGTGGAAAAGGTACGACTCTCCCTAGATAACCTCCTCTTCCTAGGATGAATGTATTTTTAGGCAATGCAGCCATCCAATCTTAAAAAATGCCGCCTGATTTATGACATCTCATCACTGATTAAAAGATCAGAACCCAAACTACCTCCAAGTACAGCTGTGATGCCCCGGAGATCTGCGTATGTGGTACCTGAACCCTTCACTCAAAGGTTTTCATGCCATGTTATATCCTCCCATCTCAAGGTACAATCTAGCTTTTACCTTTGGTAATTAAGGCACTTCTAGAAGCTGCTGTCATACAGCTCTCTGTGTGGGTGATGGCTCTCATCTATCTCAGTTAATCTGTAGAACAAACCCTGGTTGATTCAGCCACCACTGCAGTCCCAATCCCTTGCTCCACACTCACTAGCAGTGATGTCCTAGCTAGGAAAAACACCAATCCACACAGGAATCCCCCCTTCTTCCCAGATTTTGTCCTGGTGTTAGCATCTCAATGGTTCTTCCAACAGTCTCCAGACTGCTGTGACTGGGGAGAATGGTCTGCAATGCGTTACCCCAGCTCTGGGTTTGGACTGTCCAAAAATTCTGCTGCCTTCTGCTTTGCCAGGACCGCACACAATGTTCAGAAGCGAGCAAAAGGCCAAATTTGCTGAGCACAAACCAACCTTAGTGTGACATGGATGCTGCTTTACAAAGCTCTGAAGAGGTACTACACGTGCCTGCAGTTGTACAGCTCCGGCTGAGAAGCAGGAATAACCTGAACTGGGGAGGGTACAGCCCTCGCTATCTAACCCAGAACTGTGCCCAAAGTACCTGACTCTTCATGAAGCAGCTGCTGAAATACCACAGGTGCCCAGCACCTGCATGTAAGTCTAAAAGCAAGTGCCAAGCTACTTTGAGAGTACTGTAAATGACAAACTCGGAAGTTATTTCATGAGCAACTCGCTTCCCCGTGGAACAGGCGAAAGGAAAACAGTGGATAAACCATCAAAGGGCAGACAAAGGATAAACAACCTTCTCTGTTGTCATCACTTGTGAACCGGTCCTTACAGACAAACAAGCACTGCCTGTTACGTTTGGAGATGCCTTCCCAACTAGAAGCATCAGAGTTTTTTTCCCCTTAAGACTCAATTTTCTTATAAGTTTACTCTTGGGTTCCACATGCTCAGGAGGAAGAGGGAGCACTTCACGCCTGCCTCCCACCATCTGCAGACACTGAAGAAGTTCAGCTGTGACCCATAGTTTGTTTCACCTACTGGTAGCAGTTTTCTTGAAGATTTCTAAATGTTCACTCGCGTTCAGCCAATATTTCCCTTTCCTTCTGCATGAGACACAAACTCATTGCCACAAATTAACTTAATTCATTGAATATAGTGTATCACTGATAACACAGGGCTGATGTTCATCCAGAAGCATTTACCAGGCACTGAGGCAAAGATACAAGCATGACTGAAGCCACAGTGCAGGTAAGAGACACTGGCCCGTGGTGGAGGCTCATGCTGCACCTGATGCCTCCAAAGAGGAAGACAACACACGCTGGAGGCTCAGAAACACCACCTGTAATTTAAAAGGTTACATTCAAAACACAGCTTCATGGCTATAAATAGCAAAGACAGCTTCTTACCCAGCCAGCACACAATGGCCCTTAGTCACAGTGGCCCAGATACCAGGGAAAGTGTAATTCACCCCTGTTGAACGCCACACAGCATTTGGGGCTGCTGTGCACTTCAAACAAACCCAATTTGTGAGATTGGTCTTGGGTTTTGGAGAAGCAGATGCTGACTCCGACAAATTAAGTCAGTTGATTTTGTCAACCCTTCCATTACCTAAAAAGACATTTGCTTGTACGGAGCAAGTCTCACTTAAGTTCTTCAACCAATGTGTAGGATTTCCTTCCTCACTTCATGGCCTTTTGGCTTACAAGTATTAAACAAGAGCAGCCAGCCACTGTCCCTGTGTCTCACAATGGTGTGTTTTTAATTTTAACACTAACAGAAATCACTAAAAAAGTCCTCATGTATACTACATTTGTCAACCAGCACTCTGGGGACCCTCAACCAAACCAGTCCACAGCCTACACTTTACCATAGACAGCATCATTCCCCAAGTAATATGAAAACAAACTTATTTTAGACACATTCAGGAATAAGGAACTCGTAACAACCTCTTCAACCACGATAACAACAAACATTTTCATCTGATACAGATTTACAGACTCAAGATACACGTGTATCACAAACCCTCTAACAAATCAGTGTCTGTCCTATTTGGGTGTGCAAGAACATCTCAGCACTCTTCGGTGTTGCCCAAGATGTGCAGAGGAGACAATGTTACACTAACAGGACATTGGAAAGCAGCTTTTATTGAACACAAGTACAGCCAACCTCCCTTCCTGCAAAGTTTCTGAAAAAACATGTTTTTGGAAGAGACCTGCTTGTATAGCAAGCATCTGCTCCACTGCTCACTCACCTAAAAGCTCTTCCAAGTACCCAGCCGAGGTGTTACTGCTCACTGTTACCCAATATGCAGCTCCCAAAACACGATTCTTTACACACACAGAATTATATCTGCAGCCTGCTCGTCAATATATGGCTTGTCATATATTGAAGAAGTTTGACCTTGCAGGGATAATTACCCATTGTCTGATGAGCCTAATGCACTTCACAATATGCTTTTGGCCGAGCATCACGTTCTGTGCATCAGCAAGATACCTGGATACTCCTGAAGAGACCAAAATCAATCCTGGCTGGAAAGTCCTCATGAAGTCATCCCAACTCTGCCATACCTATACCAGCCTTAGCTTCAGCCTTCCTGCTTGCCAAAATGCTTTCAATAAAGCTATCTGGCTCTTACTAGTGTCTATACAATTACTTATTTATCTGATAATAAATGTATCCATGCTGTATCGGGGATTAATTAAGCAGTGTAATTTATTTGCTCTCATTATACCAAAAGAAACCCAAACAAATGTACAAAAAACCTGAGCCCTTACGGAGTTCACTGCTTCTCCAACCGAAGCCTTATTCAACCTGACAGTCTGTAAGCTCCCGTGCTCTTTGCTTCATAACTTATTTTTGGAACTCCAGAACAAAATGAATAAATGCCACTGCCCCTCGTCCACTGACAGCCCTGAGCCTGTAAGCTCCTGAACCGAGCTCTTAAACGCCCCAAGTGCCTCAGTGCAATAATATCAGCCCAGCAAAGAAGAAAACCTAATCGACTCAATTACTGTCCTGCTATTAAAGCATTATTCTTTACAAACACATCATTTCCAGATGTTAATCCTGGGCTGTGCTGCTTCTCCCGGTCCCGTCGCTGTGCTACATGCTTAATCTACGAGATCTTGAGCTAAGAAAATGTTCTTCCCCAGGCTGGCCCAGGTTCAAATCAGATTCATTTCACTGACCAGATGCAACAATCTGGGAGGCTGATTTCACATGCCCTGCTGTATTCTGAGTCAGTCTGAGATAGCAACAGGTTTCCCAATATTAAGGGGCAGGAATCCCACATGGTCCCCTCACATTCCTGTCCATTTCCACGATGACAGCGAGGGCTATGGATGAAACCCTGCATGTTTCCAGACGGGCAGAGCTTTACCAGCCCGGGGGGTACCTCCTGTGATGGCCTCTGTACCACCCTCAGCACATTTGGATGAATATTAATAGAATCCACGTCGCTTATCTGGGATGTGGGCACACTCTGGGCTCTGTAAAGGTTAGTTTGGGGACTTTGGAGGCAACTCTGACACAACCCAGGCGAGACACTCCTGACCTTGCAGACCCCACACCCCCCCGGGGACTTCTCCTGCTGCTCCAGGAGACCCCGAGCACGAATCAGAACTTTTCCCCAAAATTAACGAGTCGCCCACCTAAGCCAGGGTGGCAGCTCCGCCAGCCCCACGCTTCCTTTTGCTAATTAAGCCACTTAATACACTCGGTACCTCCGGCTGGAACCTGCCCCGTGCGGGGTGTGCGGGAGGCGCTCGGATCACGGCTGCTGTCACCGCTGTGTTTATAAACACACACAACCCCCCCGGTACCGCTCTGTGTTCCCCCCGGTACC
>VZRW01012085.1:219151-233430 GCA_013398125.1 Aegotheles bennettii
GGGCACGGAGCGGGCACGGAGCGGGCCGAGCATCCGCGCACACGGGGGCAGAGGCGGAAGCCGGAGCTCTTGCATCAGCTCGGCTGAACCTCCCTGACCCGGCGCAGCGCGGTCGCTCCCCGCTCCGACGCCAAACTTCCCGCAGAGATCCGACCGCTCCTTCGGGCAGAGGGGGGGGGGTCTCAGGGTTGTGGCCTCGGGTTTGCGGTCTCGGGTTGTGCCCCGTCCCCTCGCCAAAGCGTGGGCTCTGCCGGCGCTCCGCAGCCCGCACCGGCGCTCCAGCCCCTCGCTCGGGACTGGTGGCACCTTGCAGGGGGGGTTGTCCCCTCTGAGGACCCGGCTGGGCACACACCCGAGCACAGCCTCAGGTGCCGCTTTCCAACCCGCCAGCGCGTAGGAGAGGTGTTAATGAGCGCTTGGCAAAGGTACCGGGTGCTGCCAGGGCGCTGTGTTGGGTGCAGGGAGGGATGAGCGGGCGAGAAGGTGCAGGCGCTAAAATCTCATCAGGAGTGAGATCGGCTTTGGACACTGAACCTCCCGGCTGTTCTGGGGTGAAGCTGGAACGGTGTGGTCATGTCACGGGAGGAAATGGCCTCAAGTTCCGTCAGGGGAAGTTTAGGTTGGAGATTAGGAAGAAGTTCTTTACTGAGAGGGTGGTTGGGCACTGGAATGGGCTGCCCAGGGAGGTGGTGGAGTCACCATCCCTGGGGGTGTTCAACAAACGGGTTGATGAGGCACTTGAGGCCATGGTCTGATGGTCTGATGGTCAGGAATATGATGGGATAAAGGTTGGACTTGATGACCCTGGAGGTCCCTTCCAACCAGAATGATTCTATGATTCTATGCCCATCACCACTGCCAGCCCCGGGGAGGACTCGCAGCTTAATGAGTAGTTCAGTGCCCTCCCTGCTCCTGGGGCTCGGTGGGCACCATCCACCCAGCCTTGGCTCACAGCCAACCTCTCCTGTCTCTTGGGTTGGGACCTCCCCAGCTGGGATGTCAGTGCCTGAACCCTCTGGAGCAGCTGAGCTTGGCTCCCTGCTCCGGGGAGGCAGCACACAATGACCAGCATTGAGGAATATAAGGGCTTTGCAAAAGCTCAGGTGAGCTTGGTCAGGTTCTGGTTTTTGATTCCTGCAGGAGTCAGCAGCTTCCCTTAGCAAACCTGCAAGTGCTTTTGGCTTTTCTCCTGGATAAAACCAGGATTTTCACTGAGGAAACCAGTTGTGATAGGAAACTTTCAAGTTGCCTTTGTAAGCAGAGCTTGGGAGCAGTGTGGTCAGCAGGCCCCGGTGTGCTGGTCTGCAGGCACATCATGGTGGGTGAGTGCTTGCTGATAGCCATGCCTGGTAGGTGCTCCACCAGTGCTGGCCTCGTGCTGGCCCCTTCTCTGGCACAGCAAACTGGAGGCTGCCTTAGTGGTGGCAGCAGAAATAATGCCTGACTGTGTTGCTTTGGGAACTGTAGAGTAGATGAGCTGTGTGTGAGGATCACTCTGGACCTCGGGCACTCCTGACTCTCTCCCCAACTCTCACGGCAGAGCCCTCAGAGATGTCTGGTCTGATACAGCTGCATCTCCTGGGTCAGTTCTTTGATTTCTCCAGGGTGATACCTAGTGTTGTGCCATGTTCTGCTGCTCACCAGCCTCAGGACTCCATTCTCCTCTTGCTCACCAGTTTGACATCACTGTCACAGATGGCCTCCATTTATCCCCATTTACATGGCTGGCAGCCCAGAGTCTCCTCACCTCATTGCTTCACCCAGCTGATTACCTGGCAGGGAGACAGGGGGGACAGTTCTAGCTTGTC
Source organism: Aegotheles bennettii (assembly GCA_013398125.1). Classification (NCBI taxonomy): domain Eukaryota; kingdom Metazoa; phylum Chordata; class Aves; order Caprimulgiformes; family Aegothelidae; genus Aegotheles; species Aegotheles bennettii. The sequence goes on from VZRW01012085.1 coordinate 220,960, forward strand.
TGGAAAAAAAAAGAACCTTTAACATGGGCCAGCATGAGTCTTCTGTTCCTCAGTGATCTCCTCCAGGCACAAAGTGATTCCTCGGCAATTAATTACTGTAGTTCTTCAGTAGAACGTCTGGATACATACATGGGAAAGGTTTTCCAGCTATTGCAGGAGTTTGAATGGTTGAGCTGACATCGTGGTGGCTGCAGGGAAGGTTCATTAGAAGGTGGAGGGGGAGAACCTGCTCTGAGTGCCCCCTGCGGTGGGTGCTGCCTTAGCTCCAGCAGTTAAAAACCAGGCTGCTCTCAGGCAGGTGGTTGTCAGCTTTGGTGTGGGTAGCAGGATCTTCCAACCCACTCTAAGTGGAGGGTGACAGTGTGTCCCTACTGCCTGGTGGCTTGGCTTTATCTGCTCGCTGCTTCCCCTTGCAGTCCAGATTTACAGGACATCCCAAAGCGCCAGCACAGACTGGTTCCATACTGGTTTATGCCTGAAACGAGGTTGTAGCAAGGTGGGTGTTGGTGTCCCAAGTAACAAACAATAGAACAAGAGGAAATGGCCTCAAGTTGTGCCCGGGCAGGTTTCGATTGGATATGAAGAACAGTTCCTTCCCCAAAGGGCTGTCAGGCCCTGGCCCAGGCTGCCCAGGGCAGTGGTGGAGTCCCCATCCGTGGAGGGATCTCAAAGCTGTGTAGATGTGGTGCTGAGGGCCATGGGTTAATAGTGACCTTGGCAGTGCTGGGTTAATGTTTGGACCTGCTGAACTTAAAGGTCTTTCCAAACCAAAATGATTCTGTGGCTCTATACCTGGTTCTTTAGTGTAGCTCAGGCTGGTTCCCAAACTGGTGCAACACCAGCTCATCTGAAATGTGGGTGAGTCTGCAGCTCACACTGGAGCTGGTGAACTGCACCTCTGCAGGGTCAGACATCAGGCACTGAAATCAGAGTTAATCTCCAAGAAGTGTCCGACGTGTGGTTCTGCACAAACCTCACTTGTGTCTGTGCTTCCCAGCAGTGCAGCTGCTGCCAAATGATGGTGCCTGGGGTTTGGAGGCCCCTTGCCTTGTCCAGAGCAAATCCTGGACCAGCTCTGGGGCTGAGGATCACAGAACCACAGAATCACAGAATCCTAGGGTTGGAAGGGACCTCGAAGGATCATCTAGTCCAACCCCCCTGCCAGAGCAGGGTCACCTGGAGTCCATCACACAGGAACGCATCCAGGCGGGTTTGGTACACGGGATGTGGAGCTGCAGGAGGGAGGGAAATAATCTTGTTCTTTGGCAGCCCTGGGTGCCTCTCCTGTCTGAGCTCAGTGAGATCTCTGGCTGCAGGACAGTCACCTCCTGTTCCTCATTCTGCGTGGGTCTGGGAGTGATTTGGAGAAGTGTGACTGTGCTCTGCAAGTGTTGTCATTGGACAGAACCATGGTGCAAAGTGCTGTGAGAAAAGCGTGGAATGGGTTGCAAACTCTCCCCAGCTTATCTTAAAATAGTCATTAATTAGGGAATTGGGGTGATGGGCCTGTCTGGATGGATGTTGTAAGGATTTTGCTTCTGAGGTGGCTGGTGCAGGTCCCAGGCTCTGTGAGCAGGATGCTCCTGTTCTGCTGATGCTGACCTGTTTCATAAACTGCTTTTGGGTCTCCTGTGTGTCCTGTCAGGATCTCAGCCTGTGCTTTGGGGACTGAGAGGGAATTCCCAGCAACTTAAATCTTATCTCAGGCTTTCTCTGTGCCCAGCTGTGAACTATCACAAGCCCTTGTATCCCCAGGACAAACTCATTTTCATGGTCCCTTCCTGCAGAAAATCCATCCTGGTGTGTGCCAGGAGGTCTTGCTGTGATGTGGTGTCACTGGGGCTGCATCTGTGCTGCTGAGTGCTCCATGGTGAGGGTCACAGGGAAGTGTTTAAACTGCCTGTAGGCACCTGCAACCTTTCCATGGTGGATGGAGGAAAATAAACAGCAAAAGGGCTTGAACTCCTCCCGTGGCAAACATCATATATGCTTCACCTAGGAGCACTTTTTCTCCTCCCATAGACTTTCAGGCAGCTCAGAGGAAGGTGTCCCCACTGCTGATGTCTCTGTTTGGGCAGATGAACCCTGCTGTTTGGGGCAAACAGCTTCTTCCTTCACTACTGCTGAAAAGAGGACAAAGCTGTGTCATGAGGTCAAAGGGGAGCAGCTGGCTCCAAACCATGCCAGGCAGTTTGTCCCTGAGCCTGCTGGCAGATGCCCTGGCTGAGGCACAGGAATCATTGAGGCAGGAGGTTGCCCACCAAAATCAGGGCTGGTGGGACCAAGAGATGGGGTCTGTTGGCTGTCAGGTTTGAAAAGGGCTGGGGAACCCAGACAAACTGTATCCAATGTTGTGTTATTCCTGCTGAGGGATGGGCATGGGTGGAAAAGGGACCAGTGGGCTCCCATGCCATCCAGGCTGGGCATCTCTGCTGCCTGGGCTGGCAGGGAGATGCTGCTGGATGTTTTTGCCCTCCAAGGAAACTCCTGAACCAGGTCGAGCCCCCCTCCTGGTGCAGGGGGAAAAAACAAGCTCTGGAGAGAAACACTTTGTGTCCTTTTAAGGCAATGCAAAGGCTGGGACTGGAAGGATCAGACTGGAAGGGAGGGATTTGGCACGGCTTGGGCCGTGGTGGGAAGCCCCAGCCTCCAGGGCCTTCAGCAAAGAGACTTCCCGGCAGCTGGGGTCACACCCCAGACACAGCTCCCGGGGTCCCTGGGGCCAGCACAGCCCCCCCAGCCCCCGCAGCTCCATCTGTCTGTCCCGTGCTGGGACCCTCTGGGCATCCAGGAGCTGGGAGCTGCAGCTGGGCTAGAGCAGGGCCAGTGCCTGCCCTGCCTGCTGTTAGAACCACCTCGAGATCGATTTCCCTTTCGTGTTGCCTGGCAAATGCTCTTACCCAGGGAAGAGCTCGGCTTTCCCCGGTGCTGGAAGGCACAAGGACCTGGCTGTGCCCATGAGCCGAGGGTTTGCAGCCCTTCACCCTCCTCATCTGTCTGATGTCTGCACAGCCCCCAGCCCTGTGTGTTCAGTGTCCATCTCCCTGGCTGCTGCGTGGGACTGGAGACCCAGAGCTGGTTGGACTTGATGATCATAGAATCATAGAATCATAGAATCATTATGGTTGGAAGGGACCTCCACGGTCATCAAGTCCAACCTTTATCCCATCATATTCCTGACCATCAGACCATCAGACCATGGCCTCAAGTGCCTCATCAACCCGTTTGTTGAACACCCCCAGGGACGGTGACTCCACCACCTCCCTGGGCAGCCCATTCCAGTGCCCAACCACCCTCTCAGTAAAGAACTTCTTCCTAATCTCCAACCTAAACTTCCCCTGACAGAACTTGAGGCCATTTCCTCTCGTCCTGTCATCAGCAACTGGGGAGAAGAGACCAACACCAGCCTCACTACAACCTCCCTTTAGGTAGTTGTAGAGGGCAATAAGGTCTCCTCTCAGTCTCCTCTTCTCCAGGCTAAAGGTCTCTTCCAACCCAATGATTCTGTGATTCAGCTGCCCGTGGTGACCATGGGACTGGGAGCTGCTGCAAGGAGTGGGCTCGAAGGCTGTGCCCAGCACACCCAGCTCCTTCCTGTGCTGTAGCAGCTGAGCCGAGGGAGGTGAGGAGCTCCTGTGGGTGCTGTGGGGTGGCACATGGCATGGTGAGATAACGGTGTTTGGTTTTGGGGACCTTGTCCTGCTGCTTTAGCTGTTCAGGAGTCAGGAAGCACGTGGCTGTGCCTGCAGCAGGGAGGGTGACTCCTGCTGCCTGTCCCCACACGGGAGCAGGATGGACAATTACAGAAGTGTTGATGGACAGAGGCCTCTGGGGACCTCCCAAGCTGCAGCCTGTGTCCATTGACCCTTCTCATCATTGGGCACCACCAAAAAGTGCTGTGTTTTGTTGTCTTTGTAGCAACCCTAGGTTGCTGTTAGCTCCTCCTCTTGGCCACACTCAGCCAGCTGCTCCCTCAGCATCTCCTTGTAGGACTTAGTTGTTTGAATGTCTTGAGGTTTATGTTGGCTCCATCTTCAAAAGCTTCAAGGCCCCTCTGGTTTGGAGCTCTACCACTTGTGTTAGCTGCTCCCAGTATTTTGGGGTTATCTGCAAATTTCCAGATCAAGGGGCCTCTTGATCATGTCTCATCAGATACATCTCAGGAGAGAGGAGAGAGAAAGAGGCAGTGAGGTCCTGCCAAGGAGCTGCACAGCAGCTTCGGTTGGTGCTCAGGTGTTTGCCCTGCACGTGAGCCTGTGTCCCTGGGGCTGCTGAATTCCCAGTCTCCGTGACTGTACCTGCAGCCCTGGAGGACACTGAGGTGCCTGACCACATGGGAGACCCGTGAGCAGTTGGCCAGGTTGACAATGCTATGGGGTGCCAGAGCCTGCTGGGTTTGGGCTCAGCTCCTGCCCTTTGGGCAACCCTGACTATGCCCCTGCCCTGTGGTGGCAGAAATGGAAGAGATGTTTGGGGAGGAGAAGCTGGAACTGTTTCCAGCCAGGGTGGTGACCTGTACACTCTCCAGCACCAAGGGTTGGTCACCTTGGCCGTTGCTGCGTTCCCCTCTTGAGGGGTGATAGCAGGGCTGGGATCTAACGGGGTGCTGGGGCCATGGGTACCTCTGTGAGTGCTGTCTCCCAGCATTGTCCTGCTTCCTGCCTTTCCCTGGCACTGGAAGGAGCTGGGAGATCCCATGGCTTCCAGGACAGGGGGTTTCTGCTGCTCCAGGCTCTCAGGATGGGTGGTCGGGAAGCAGCTGGTGCTGCTGGGTGCTCTAAGGATGGGTCCTGTGGGCATCCTGAATTCTGGTGTTTACCAGCTCCATGAATCCGTGCTACCAGCAAACATCTGTGGGTGGTCTCTGCATGTGTGGGTGTGGAATGGCTGCTGGAGCACTGCTGGTGGGCCCCATCCCTGCCCCATCCCTGCCCCATCCCTACCCCATCCCTGCCCCATCCCTGCCCCCTACCCTAATGCTGCTCCTGCCCGTGTTTCTTCTGCAGGATGCCCAACTGGGGAGGAGGGAAGAAGTGTGGCGTGTGCCAGAAGGCCGTGTACTTCGCCGAGGAGGTGCAATGTGAAGGCAGCAGCTTCCACAAGTCCTGCTTCTTGTGCAGTGAGTACCAGCCCTCCCCCACCCCCCNGGCTCCCCGCCGGCCGGGCGCCCGTCATGTCCTGTTTATGGGCTGTGTAAGCACTCGTGTGGATTCATCTGCAACCAGCCCGGCTGGGGGAGCCCCGTGGCAGAGCTTCTGCTGTTCTCCACACTTGGAAGTCAGTTCTGCTGAAGGAACACAAATCATCCCAGGACACCAGGGGGTATCTAAGCTGTCAGGGCTGACCTCAGCCAGCACCCACGCAAAGACTGGGGCTGTCCCTACACCACAAAAAGGCCAGGCTGGGTCCTCTGGGCTATCTCCAGATGTTCAAGACTGGGGTGTGAGACAGGGACTCTCCAAACAGTGGTGGCAGGAGGTGGCACATCCCATGCAATGCTTTGGGGTGATGCTAGCTTTAGTCTTCTAAGTGGCTTTGGTTGGGCCTTGGGAGCTGACATGGGATCTGTCCCTGTGTCTCAGGAGGTGATGGGAAGACGATGAGGTCTTGTCCTGAGCCTTCTGCTGGTGGAAGGCCTACTGTGAAGTGCTAAATCATCACCTTCAGCCTGCCTGGCAATCTGCTATCACAGAGGGTGTCTCTCATATGTTTGGACCCAAGTATCACCTCTGGGGAGGGCAGCAGAGCAGGATCTGGCTGTGGGTTAGCTGAGTGCAGAGGTCCCTTCCTCTGCCTGCTCTGCAGGATCCCACAAACCCTCTTGGGTTCATCCTGCAGGTCCCCCCCCACTTTTCCTCGTCCCTTTGGGGATCCCAGGGCAGTGGTGCAGGGACAGGCGAGCAGTGCTACAGCTCCTTAAACCTGGGGCATCCACACCCAGGGGGGCTGCAGGACCTTTGAACACCTTCTCAGCCTGTGGTTTACCACATTTCTGACCCTGCCCTTGAAGACCACCACAGAGCAGACCCAGTTACCAGGAGTGTCCATGTTGCTTGTGTCCACTGATGGCTCATCAGCACCCTCCTGCTGCTCTGTGGCATCTCCAGAGCTGTTCCTGCAGCACGGTCCCACTGAGGTTGACATTTTCTCGGCAGCTCCCTGTGCCCTGTTCCCAGTCTCCCCATCCCACTGGAGCAGGGAGCATGGGTGTGATCCTTCCCAGACGGGCAGCAAGCAGAGCTATGGTCTGTAACTGGGCACACAGCTAGAACTAATCCCAGTGGACCCATTCCAGCAGGGAAATTCCAGTGTCCTCGTGGGGCTGATCCCTGCTGTGCTCCTGTGTCCACCTGGCATGGATACTGGATACTTCTTGGCCAGTGTGCTGGGGCTGTTGGTGGATGCAGATGTGAGGGGCTGTTGGTGGATGCAGATGTGAGGGGCTGTTGGTGGATGCAGATGTGAGGCTGTTGCCACGTCTGCTCCCTGTACACTGTGGCCAGCGTGGCTGGTAGCTCTGGTGAGAGTTTCCAGGCTGGAAACCTGGCTTGGGCTTGGAAGGGCTCAGCAGGGGAGCTGTGGAGAGGCTTCCCCCAGGCCGTGTCCTTACTGCAGCCGTGCTCTGCAGCAGGAAGCTGTGTTTCTTCTGCAGCCTCAGATAAGGAGGGTGGGCAATGTCACCATCTCCACCTCACTACTGGCTTTCACAGTCTGAATCCACATCAATGAAGGAACTCGGTGTGGGGATGAAGGCCCCATGGCAACTGCCCCTGGCCCTTCCCCACAGCCCCTCTGCCCACAGCTGGGCTTCATAGGGAAAGCTTCTGCCATGTGATGCTGGCACCAAGGGCACAGGGCAGGCCTCCAGCACCTATAAAATCAGGCAAAAGGCATTGCTGTGAGAAGGGAACACCCATGAGAAGGTCATCCCATATCTGCTCCTGGGAGCAAGTCACCAGGGAGTGGTCCAGAGCTGACCACAGATGGGGCTCCTCTCCCTGGGCTTTGCAGATGTCCATTATCATGCTTCACATGTCCCCCAGCAGTTCTGCCTGTCCTGGCTGTGGGTTCCCCAGTTCAGGCTGTGGCTCACGTGCCAACCCCCAGTGCTGCCTGCTGTTCCCATCCCACCACAGGCTGCAGGTGGTGCTGAGCTGCACCACACTCCTGTGTTCCCAGCTTGTCTGTACAATCATCAGGTTGTTTTGGTTGGAAAAGACCTTTAAGGTCATTGAGTCCAACCGTTAACCCAGCACTGCCAAGGCCACCACTTCCCCGTGGCCCTCAGCACCACATCTCCACGGCTTTGAAACCCCTCCAGGGATTGTTCCCCTGTGCTGTGTTTGGGCCTTATCAGGGAGCTCGAAGCCGTTATCTTTAGGGGAGAAAAATAAATACTTGGACCTGATCTGCCCAAAAAATAATCAAACAGGAGCCAAACCTACCACGGTGCATTAGGACTGGGGATTGGCTCAGGAAGCCACTCGGGATTGAGTCGGTGGCATCGATCCAGGCGAGTCAATAGTACATGGCAGGAATGTGCTGTAATGAGGCTGTTTGGCCTCTGAAGGTAGCAGCAGCTCTTGTCTAATTGCTCTGTGGAGCAGCTCAGCTGCTCTTAGGAAAACAAAGGGTCCTTAACTCGGTGAGGGCGGAGTGCTGGAATTTCTGCAATGCAGAAACCCGGGAGCTGGGGCTGATTTCTAGGAAGCACAACGGGAAAGAATTCTTCTGTTGCCTCTCAAAGTGCCTGTGGCTCATGCAGATGAGGGACTGTGAAAGCTTAGCTTAGACCTCTAAATCTGCCCAGCACAGTAGGAGGGAAAGACAGATGCCACTGGGATCATTCACTGCCACCCCTAGGACAAAGCTCTTTAAACCTGCCAGTAAAGTGCCCAAATCCCCCTCCTGGAGGGTCTGTTTGAATGCAGCTTTGCTCCTGATGAGCTCCAGGTAATGCAGAGAACCCCAACCCCAGCTTGGCAGAGGTGGGAACACTTAACCAGAGCTGGTCTTTCTCAACAGGGAGGTGTGGTCCATCCCCAGCTCCTGCTGTGGTGGGATGGGGGAGCCCGTAGCCAGAAGAAGACCCTGCCAGCTCCTCTTTAGGTGGCAGATGTTTCCCTTTGCACCTCCCTCTCCCAGCAGCAGCACACTGGGTTCTCCTCATCCTGGAGGAGAAGCACCATATTTAGTAGTGGGGCTGAGGAGGTCGCCTTGCCCCCACGCTGAGCGCTGCTCCGCGGGCAGAGCCCGGCTCTGTTTGCATTCCTGCGATGGTGGTGGAGGCCAAGAAACTTCCCCGCTGGCCAAGAGGGAGCCTTGACATTTAAGGCGTGTGAGCGGGCTGGGGGAAGGCTGTGTCACAGCTGGAACAGGAGCTGTTTGGGGCCTGGCTGCCAGCTCCATGGACTCTGCCCCAGGCGCCTGGATCCAGCAGTGGGGTGGATAAACACTGGGTGCTGCTCCCCTCCTGCTCCGGCTTGCTGGGCAGTGTGTTCCAGGAAGGGTTGGGAAGCTGACGTGGAGACTGAGATCAGAGCTGGGACAGGAGTCAGGAAAGCATAAAAATCAGGAGAAAAGCCTGTGTGGCCTGAGCCCACCACCAAGCTCAAGCTCTGGATGGGCTCAGCTGGGACCCCGAGCCTGGCTGCTGTCTCCTTCTGTCCCACCTTACATCCCATATTGATCCCCAAGGCTTGAACACCCATCCATGTTCGTGTTCCTCTCCTGAGACCACCCTGTGTTCACACCTGAATCATGGCCTGAGCCAGGGGTGACACAGCATGAACTCTTCCATCAGGACCTCAGGGTCTGGAGAGGGAGCTGTGTGCCATGGCATGATGTGCCAAACATCTCCCAGTGGCTGCAGGTCTGCTCTTGGGCTGTCCAGACACAAGGAGGAATCTCCTTGCTGATGTTGCTTTCCCCCGAGTGGCTGTTGCTGGGCTTATGCACGCCAGGAGTGGGTAGAACCCATGGTGGGGCAGGGACCTCCATCCCCATGCTTGTCAGTCCTGCAGTGACTCCTAGGGAAAGCTCAGCCCTGCTGGTTTAGGAGCATCTCCAGGCTTGCCAGCATCGAGAGGGTTAACAGAGCTTTTTCTTAGTATCAACCTTGCAGCTTTGGTGGTTGCTTCCTTTTAAAGCCAGACGTGTTCTTGTCCTGATCCTTATCTCCTCTGGTTTGCATGTGCTCCCTTCAACGTGGCTGGGGTTTCCTTGCTCCTTGAAAGCTGAGCTCTGCTCTCCCTTGTGAGGACTTGTTTTCTCCAGCTAATTAGCGAGCGCAGGCTGATGGCACGGCCCTCCCTTCTTTTCTAGTGGTCTGCAAGAAGAACTTGGACAGCACCACCGTTGCTGTGCATGGAGAGGAGATCTACTGCAAGTCCTGCTATGGCAAGAAGTACGGCCCCAAGGGCTATGGATATGGGCAGGGAGCAGGGACCCTGAGCACTGACAAGGGCGAGTCCCTGGGAATCAAATATGAAGAGTGAGTGAAAGTCTTGTTTTCGAAACTGGGGCTGTTGTGGGCACCTTCTCCCCCACATCTGTCTGCTTGGCTGTGTAGCCCATGTTGAACCTCCAGCGGTGGCCAATCTGGAGCGTGCTGTGGGCTGCCTTTCTACTCCTCGGGGGAAACCCTGTGAGCCCCATTTGCAGGGTGGGATGGGGCTTGATGGGACACGTCCCCACTGCCTGAGCATGCTGCCCACCCCCTCCTACCACGCAGCCCTGAAGCTGAAGTTTCCGTGGGCCTCAACACATTGTGCCTAAAGCTCTGGGCCCTTCAAAACTGGGTTGGGATTTGTGATCCCATAGCTTTACCCTCCTCCACCTTGCTTGTGCAGCCCTGATTGTGAATTGCCTCCTGTGCACAGGGGCCAGCCCCACCAACCCACCAACCCAAACGCGTCCAGAATGGCCCAGAAGGTGGGAGGTGCTGATGGGTGCCCTCGCTGTGGCCAAGCAGTGTATGCAGCCGAGAAGGTGATTGGAGCTGGAAAGGTAAGAAGGGAGATAGAGTGGATGGGGCATGCACATGCCACAATTGCTGTGTGGCCAGGAGACCTTCAGAGAAGGTCTGGACTTGACCCACAGGCTGCTGCAGGCTGGGCTGCCAGTGCCTCCAGCCAGGGCTGGATGATCTTGAAGGTCTTTTCCAACCCAGTTGATTCTGTGATTCTGTGACTTGGGGTCTGGTGGCCATGCTCACCAGGAAGCCTGGCACCAAAATGAGAGCTGGGCATGTCTGGATACCAGGTTCTCCAGGCTGCATCGCCCTTACACACTTGTAGATGGGAGAGGAAACCTTTGATACTGAATATCTGGAGCACTGCTCAGCAGAGGTCACAGTGGGTGCCCCTGCTGCTGCCTGTGTTGGGAGGCTGAGCAGTGAGGTGGGACATGGCCACTGTCACTGGTACCTGAACAAGTGCAATGTCCAGTGAGCCTTCTCCTCCCTCTGCTGCAGGCTGGGACGCCGCAGCCCAGATCTGGGGCAGGAGATGGGTTCCAGTGGTCAGCACTGCCCACAGGCAGGGCAGGGTGGTTGGAGGTGTGGGCATGGGCTCGGGGCACCTCTCTTGGGCTGTTCTGCTGGTGGACGGAGTGTGCTCAGGGTCAGATGTAAAGGACACTCTGCAACAGCCCTGATACTTCCTAAGTCAAGTTCATCACCTCACCAGGGTGTCCTTGAGTTGTGACCTTGTCCTAGCCCAGCTCTGGGAAGCCTGGTAAGTCATGGGGACACCTGCTCAGTCAGCCCTGGCCTGTGGGTGAGGTCCCTTTGCTCTGAGGTCGGGTACCAGTGCAGAGCTCACTGAGGCAGCAGGGTCAGTGCTTGGCTTTGTGTCATAGGGGATGGGATGGCCATGCTGGGAGAGCCTCACCACCTCGTTGGTGGTGCTGGGTCACCCCTGCTGTCCCCGTCCTCCCGGGGGTTTCTGTGTTTGTCACCAGAGTAAGGAAAGGAGGCATCTAGTCATGAGAAAGGACCTCCCAGCATCACCATACCCTAGCTGGCAGCACAGGGAGGGGTGATGGACATGTTGAGGGTCAGCCCAGGGTCAGAAGCTGAACTTACCCTTAAAATCATGATCTGAGCTTCCTGGGAGGCTGCTGGGGTCGATGTTTATGGGGAACCAAAACTGGCAAAGCAATTACACTCAAGCAAACCCGGAGAGGATTCCAGAGCATGTATTTCATGTGCTCATGTTTGCGGGATGACTCCATCTGCCACCTCCTCCTCCAGCCCCCTTAATTTCACATTTTCTTCCAAAAAAGGTTTCCTGTTTTCCATAGTGTTTATTTAAATTCCTCCGTGAGCAGCTCTGGCTACTCCAGGTCGGCACAAAGGCTGTGAGCTCATTTATCCCCAGAGGACTGATGGAGCTGTGTGTGGGGGGGTGGTGTTATTTTTAAACACTGGCTGATTTCTGCATTCTTAGCATCCGTTTGCTGCCTTCCTTGGAGCTGTTGTTGTGTCCCAACCCTGCTGCCCCCCCCAGCCTCGTGCAGAGCTGCTGTGGATCTCAGCTGAATAACTTGGGGGATTTCTCGTGCTGCCTCTGAGAGGACAATCCCCAAAGAGGAGGGAGATTGCTCCTTACCAATTATTGTACAAATTGTTGTACAAATGACTCCTGCGAGCGGGGTGGAAGCTCTCTGAAACCAGGTGAACATGGGAACAGTGGCCACGCCTGGTGTCTCCTCTCTGTTCTTCCCCCCCTGGGCTGGGAGGGCCCTTGCTTTTTCCAGAGCAAAGCTTTCATCCCGTTCAAGTCCTCTTTGCCAAGTGCTTTGGGTCAGAAAGGGAAAAGTGATCCCATTTGGTAGCCAAAGCAGCGCTGCCCTGTGCCCGGGGTTGTCTGACCGTGCTCTGCTCTCACCCACAGTCCTGGCACAAGTCCTGCTTCCGCTGTGCCAAGTGTGGCAAAAGCCTGGAGTCCACCACCCTGGCAGACAAAGACGGGGAGATCTACTGCAAAGGTGAGTGCCACCTTCCCCTGGCCTTGTCCTGGGCTCTGAAGGGTGAGGGTGGGGGGTGAGAACCCATCTGCAGGGAACCAGGCTGGGGCTGAGGTTGGTGGAGGTGGTGGCCCCAGCAGATGCTGGGGGGGGGGGCTGGCTGTGCCAGCTGGCCACCAAGCCAGGGGTTTTCCTGCTGCACCCAGGGCCTCTCTGTTTGTCCAAACCAGATACAGCAAACCCTGTCTGGTTTGGGCAGTGCCTGCTTCAAGAGGAGGACTGACAGTGTGTTGGTAACCAGAATTAAAATCTGACATGACAGTCATGTAGGGATAGGATCTCTTGAAGAAATACAGGTGCTGCTGCCTCAGATGGCTCTGAAACTGGTAAAACCCAAAACTGCATGTGGTTCTGGCTGCCCAGAGAGGCTGTGGAGTCTCCTTGGCTGGAGACATTCAAACCCCGCCTGGATGCGTTCCTGTGTGATGGACTCTGGGTGAC
>VZRW01012085.1:241240-253748 GCA_013398125.1 Aegotheles bennettii
GGCCCGGCGGGGCCGGGGCTGTGCGTGCAGGTGGCGGGGCGGCAGGAGGGGCCAGGCGAGGCGGGCAGGAATGCGAGTGGGAGAGCGGCCGGGCGTGTAGCGACAGCTCCCGGGGCGCCGCGCCGGGATCCCACACGCGGCACGGGCAGGGAGCGCAGCCGGCATGGGGCACCCCGCTGCGCACCCCCGCTGAGACACCCAGCCCGCGGTGCCAGCACGGCCCCCCCGGGGGTCCTGCGCCTGGGGAGCTCAGCTCCCACCTGGAGGGGTTGGGGGTCCCCGGTGGGTGATGCCCGGCTGCACCCGCGGCGCTCGCTGAGGGCCCCGGGGAGCCGAGGAGCAGCGATGACCCCCGAGAAGGTGCTGAGGGAGGGGGTGCTGGAGAAGCGGAGCGGGGGGCTGCTGCAGCTCTGGAAGAAGAAGCGATGCCTGCTGACCGAGAAGGGGCTGCAGCTCTTCGAGCCCAAGGGCTCGCGGCGCAAGGAGCTGAGCTTCGCCCGCATGCGAGCGGTGGAGTGCGTGGAGTGGAAGGAGAGGCACATCTACTTCACCGTGGTGATGGACGACAGCCACGAGATCGACTTCCGCTGCGCCCAGGAGGACCCGGGCTGGAACGCCGAGATCACCATGGGCCTCGTCCGCTTCAAGAACCAGCAGGCCATCCAGGTCGTGCGCGCCCGGCACAGCTGCAGAGCAGGTACCGACCCCCCTGTGCCATGGGCTGGGGCAGCACCCACCAGAGGATGAGGTCCCTGCCCACTGGGTCCCATCTCCGAGGGGTTTGACCTCCTAATGGGAGCCACAGAGGGGGTCCCGTGGGTGGGGATGGGTCTGCAGGGTGGTGGTCCCCCACTCCATGGTGCTGGAGAGAGACTTTGTAGCACCTATCCGGGGTGGCCCTGAGTGACACGGGGCTCTTTGCCATCCTACACGTGGGATGTAGGGCCGGATCCTGCCCCAGGTCCCGGTGTGGCTGCGGGGTAACAGGCACCTTCTCTCTGCAGTGGTGCAGTTCGACGCAGCCCCGGTGGGACAGCCCGGCGCGGACACACAGCATCCCAAGAGCAGGATGGAGATGGCCCTCAGCTCAGCGGGCGGTGGGGAGAACGGGATCCCAGCGGGCAAGTGAGGCCACCCCTGGCTGCAGCCCAGGGGTGGGGATGGTGGCCCCAGGGAGGTCAGTGCAGGCACTGCCCATCCTGGGGCAGGACAGAGGCGCTGCAGGAGCCACATCATCTTGGCATGACGGGGCAAAGGACACAGTCAGGGTCACCACCTGGGCCTCTGGGCATGGCAAGAGGTGACATCCCTGCCTGGGGACCCATCACCCTTCAGCCGACATGGCCAGGATCTTGGTGGATGGGGGATCCCCGGGCCTCTCCTGCAGGACAGGGGATGGAACGGATGGGGTTGAGCCTGAAGGAAGCAGTGTGATGGTGAGCTCTGCCTGAATGACACCGGGACAGATGGATATGGTGGGGACACAGCTACCCCTGAGTCCCCACGTGGAAAAGGGGCTGGAGAGCTGCTGCTGCAGCAGGGACCCCTCTGGACACCGCACCTGGATGGCACGGTGACATGGCCATGCTGCTGGACACCATCCTGCCCTGGGCTGTCCTTGGGCTAATGGGGGACAGTGGGGAGGGCAGTGGAGACCCCGACTCCCTGTACCAAAAGTGTCCCCAAACAGGACCTTCTGCTGCTTAGCTCAGTGTTGCTTTGATTTGTGGGGCCCCTCAGGGTATGGGAGAGCACCAATCCTGCCCTGTCATTGGCACCCCCTAAATCTGCCAGCGTTTCACAGCCGGGCTCCAAACCCCCCAGTGCCACCCCGAGCCTCTGCAGTCCCCCACCCCGCCGTGCCCGTGTCCCCGGGGATTCCCACGGTGCTCCGTGGTGACCGGGAGCAGCACTGCCTGGCTCTGCAGGGGGGGAAGGGACGCCTCTGCCTCGACAGGCAGCGCTGCCGCCAGCGCCTGGAGCCACCGAGCTCCGCAAGCCGGAGCCTGAGCCCCAGCCCCGCGGCCGGAGGCGCTGCCGATGCGCTCGGAGATCGCCCGGCTGCGTGGGAACCGGCCAGCGCTGGGCCCTGGCCCCCTGGGCTGTGGCCACTGGCCCCAACCTGCACATGGCCACCTCCACCAGACCCCACCAGGGCCCAACCATAGTCATAGAATCATAGAATCATTCTGGTTGGAAGGGACCTTGATAGGACAAGGGGCAATGGATGCAAACTGGAGCACAGGAGGTTCCATGTGAATCTCAGGAAGAACTTCTTTCCTGTGAGAGTGCCAGAGCACTGGACCAGGCTGCCCAGAGAGGTTGTGGAGTCTCCTTGGGTGGAGACATTCAAACCCCGCCTGGATGCGTTCCTGTGTGATGGACTCTAGGTGACCCTGCTCTGGCAGGGGGGTTGGACTGGATGAGCTTTCGAGGTCCCTTCCAACCCCTAGGATTCTGTGATTCTGTGATTCTGTGCCAGGGCTGCTCCGGGGTGGCTCCGGTGACATGGAGGGACAGAGGGACCGACACTGATGTGACCTGGTCCCTTACCCATAGGGACAAGCTCTAGGCATGGAGCCCTGCCTGGACAAGCCCCTCAAACCACGTCCCCACACAGGTTTCGGGAGGGAATGGGGTTATCAGTGGTTGGAGGGAGGTGCTGGTTGGCCACACAGCATTTCCATGGAAAGGGTCTCCATCCTGGGGTTTCTCATAAATCCCCAGCTCCTGGAGTCAGGGGATTCAGTGAGGCTGAAAGCTCTGCAAGCATCGTGAGCCTACAGGAGCAGCACCTGGGGGTGGGGAGCACCCAGTGTGAGACATTTCCCAAAATCTTCTGGATTTTGAGCTGGTTTTGGACATCCTGACTCCTCATTTTCATCTTTTCTGCTCTTTTACACACTGGAAATAGATCCACTGTAAATGGTCAAGTTGGGTGTGTGCAAGCACCAACCCTGTCCCTGGACATGTCCACTGTGCACTGATGGATGAGGCAGCAGAGGGGCCACAGTACTGGTGAGCTGGGGAGAAATTTAGGCTGTTAATAGAGGGAGAAGGGCAGGAAGAGCATGGCAGATGGCTCTGTTGGTGTTTGAGGTCTGGGAATGGGGAAAGCCAAGGTTTTCCACCTCCATCCTGAGCTCCTCATCACTCTGCAGCGAGAGAAGCAGCCGGACCCCTGCCTGCACTGCACAACCCCCCCCAGGCTGGGGATTCCTTCTGCACAGACACCCAAATCCACCTGATCCACCATCACCAGTAACCCAGTGCCACAGTGGGCTCAGTGTGGGAAGGGGACAGGAGCTCAGGGAGAGGTTGGGTTTGCATGGGAAAGGCAGCGTGGGGTGGGGTGAGAAGGACCCTGGGAGCATTGCAGGAGGCCAAGCACTGTGGAAATATTTTGAGTTGACTGTTTGCACAGTTAGGGATGCGAGGGAGCACGCAGGGAGCTTCCAGCCAGCCTGGAAAGCAGGGAGAGGACCCACGGGAAGCATTCCTAATGGCCTTGGGGGTGGGGAAACTGAGGCACGGCAGAAGGTTGGTAGCCCCTCTCTCAGCATGCCAGCTCCTGCTGTGGGGAGGGGCTGGCTCCTGGGGACCCCTGTGCCAGGGACACCAAGCAGAGCTGGGGCTGAGCCCCAGGATGGAGCGAGGTGCCCCGGAGCTGCCCGAGTTCAAAGGCAGAAGCCTGAAAATCCGGCTCTGCTGCTCCCAGCCCCGAGGTGCCCCCGTTCCACCGACCCTCCCGCACTGCTCCGAGGGTGGTTTGGTGCTGGGGTGCACCTGGGGCCAAGGGCCCTGCCAGCACCCATGGGTGCTGGGGCTGGCACCCTTCGTGCAGTGTCACGAGGGGGAGGTGGCAGAGGAAACCTCATGGCCCTTTTTCCATCCAATGAAATCCCAGCACCCAGTCTTGGCTTGGGGGTCAGTTTGGGTCTGGCTGAACCCCCCTGACAGCTGGTGACGGAGGGGGGGCTCGTGCTGCTGAGATGAACGTTTGGACCGTGATGGTACCAATGCTTTTGGGCAGGTGTGTCCATCCTCCACCCTCGGGTGCCCTACGGAGAGGCTGGCAGTGCCTCACTCCTCCTGCAAACATCCGTGGAGTTTGGGGCTGGATTTTCCTCAGATAAAAATGAAAATAAAAAAAAAATTCCCAGTTGTAGCCAGCAGTACTTTTTTTACCATTGGGTTAAGTGTCCGGCTTCCTTCAGGTGCTCCTGAAGTTATTTCATTGCTGACCACCCTTAATTATAATCCCTAAATCACTGGACTTGGCTTTGGAACCCAGGAGCTGTCCTGGGCAGTGCCAGGCTGGGAAGCTGCCCCGTGCCCACTGCGGCTGTGTGGCCACGCTCTGGGGACATCCACACCACTGCTGGGGTGAGTTTGGCCACCTCCAATGAAGTCCTCTTGTGCTTGAGTGTAGGAAGGAACCTTGTGATCCATACAGCAGAGTTTGGGATGCTGAGGGGGATCCAGCAGGAAGAAGTTCTTTACTGGGAGGGTGGTTGGGCACTGGAATGGGCTGCCCAGGGAGGTGGTGGAGTCACCGTCCCTGGGGGGGTTCAACAAACGGGTGGATGAGGCACTGGAGGCCATGGTCTGATGGTCTAATGGTCAGGAATATGATAGGATAAAGGTTGGACTTGATGACCCTGGAGGTCCCTTCCAACCACAATGATTCTGTGATTCCATGATTCCATGCAGCAGAGGGGGATGTGGAGATGCATCGAGTGTCTCAGAGACAGATGGGAGGGCCTGGAGCCTGTCTGGGCCGGAAGTTTTGGAATTGTCTTTTTTTCTCTTTCCCTGTGAAGGGTTTTGCCTCAGGCTGAGAACCAGGCTGGGGTTTAGGAGATTCAAACTGACATCGCTGCTGAACCGTGTCAGCCCATTGGCACGGCCAGAACAGCTGATCTCCTCCTCTGCTTTATAAGAGCTGACAAGACCAACATTGGGAAGGTCTCCTGTGTCAAAACCATGGAAAGATTAAAGCCTTCAGTGGGTGCTCAGCTCCACATTATTAAGATCTTTTCCCTATGCCAAAGTAGATCATTCCTCCTCATTTTCTGTGTGCCAATGGCACGAGGCTGGAAGCATGTGCTGTTGGTAAAGAACCCATCAGCTTTGAGGGACCCTCCTCAGCTGTGGCACCTTCTGCAAACATTTCAAGTCTCCCCAGAGCCTTCAAGCTGAGAAGAACAACTTGTCCCCCAGTATTTCTAGAAGTGGAAGGTATTTCTAGAAGTGGAAGGTCTTTCTCCTGGTTTGTGAAGGTTGTCCTGATTCTGGATCCAGCCTCACAGCTGCTTCCACACAGATTTACTCCCTGCAGCCGTGCAAGGTGGGAAAGGTCTCATGGCCATGGATGGAGAGGCTGAACACCAGCACCATCCCCAGTTACACCATGTGTAAGATGGTGTCTAGCCAGGTAGGGATTTCCAGAGCAGGAGGCCGGAGAAGATGACTCTCCAGCTGCAGGAGCAGCTGTGCTCCCCCTGGGAGCCCAGGACGTGGAGCAGCAGATCCAAATGGATGAGGAGCCTCTGCCCCAAAGGCTGGTGGGAGCCGTGGGTGTCCTGGTGGTGCTGATGCAATGGGGTGAAGATCAGGGCAGAGACTTGAGCTGGGAGAGGTCTCTCAGCTGCACAGGCCATGTCTGGGGTCTGGCCTGGGGCTTCTCTTGTTCTCAGGTTGGGCTGTGACCATCATCCAGATTCTGGTCCATCTCCATGGCTGTCCCCACTGCCAGCTCCACTTTGATGTCTTGGGGCATCACCCAGGGTTGGTGAGGCTCACAGATGCAGCAGGCTGAGGAAATCCTTTGCAGGGCTACAGAAATCATTGGTTGTTGGAGAGCGTCTGCAGGAGAATGTCACCTTCTGCTGTCCCAAATCGACAGAGCAGTTGGGACTATCTGGATCCCTTCTGGCAGCTCATGAGGGGTGAGAGCTGCTGGATGATCTGCAGGAGAAATATCCAGGCAGGGACCATTTGATCAGGACAAGTCCCATGGACCCTCACAACTTCACTGCAGTCCCCCACCCTTGCAAACACCTTGCTTGTAGGAGCTGACCTTGGTGTCCCCATGTCTCTGAGCTTCTCCACAGAGGGAAAACCTTCTCCTGCTCCGTGGTGAGTCTGAGGGGCATCCTTTGTGCCAGCCCCGTGAGAAACCTGAGGCAGCTGGTGGGCTCCTGCCATCTGCCCTGGCATTTGGGCTGGCTCTGAACGTGGCAGCCAAGGGGTAGGATCAATGTGTGAGGTCCCAAAGGACAACAGAGGCTCAGCTGTTGTTTCTAAGTTGGTCCTGGATGCCCTGGGAAGCCCGTTGTTTTTGTGAATGCCATCAGGGGTGATGGAATGAGGATGGTGCTCCATGGAAGAGGGCAAGGACAGGAGGGATGGGATGGCTCCAGGGCCACGAGGAGGGAGAAGGATCCCTCCAGCACTGCTGCAAGTCTGCTTCTTCAGGGAAAGAGGCTTCACATGGGGCAACCAAACTGCTTAAAAGGGGTCAGATACCTTGGAATTTGGAGCCAGGGACCATTGTGGCCCCAGTGCAGTCCTCCTGAAGCCAGAGGGCAGATGTGGTAGCCCCTGCCATACTTGTGGGGCTGATGCCCAAGGACAAGGAATCACCAACACCCTCCAGGAATTGAGCATGTCCAGAGGAGAGAGGAAACTGCCCACATCCACCTAAACACTTGCAAGGTTGTCCACTCAGACAGAACACAGGTGACCTGTAGGACCACTGGGACCTTTAGGGACAAGCGGGCTGTCCCTGAGGACTTGGTCCCAGGTGGGTCTGGCCTCCCCTTAGAACTCTCTGTGAATTTTCTGGTGCCATCCATCCATCCATCCATCCATCCATCCATCCATCCATCCATCCATCCCTCCCCTCGGTGCCAGCCCCTGGCAAACACTTTGCTTGAATCAGTGGCTCCCAGGAACTGGGGGATATTTTTGCTTTGAATTTGGCCTCAGCACTGCTCTGCCCCATAGATTTCCAGCCTGTCCCCTTCTCACTTGCCAGCAGCTCAGAGGGGTGCCCACAACCCAGTAAAACAACCCCTCTCTTTGAGACAGCTCATTGCAGTTTGCAAGCCAGGTATGGAGACCCAAAATGCCCTCACCATTGGAGAGGAGGGATGGGGAGCTCCTGGGCTTAGAATGAGAGAATCATAGAATTGTTTTGGTTGGAAAAGAACTTTAGGATCATCGAGTCCAACAGTTAATCACTGCCAAGGCCACCACTGACCCATGGCCCTCAGCACCACATCTCCACGGCTTTGAGATCCCTCCAGGGATGGGGACCCCACCACTGCCCTGGGCAGCCTGGGTGAGGCCCTGACAGCCCTTTGGGGAAGGAATTGTTCCTCAGATCCAACCTAAACCTCCCCTGGCACAACTTGAGGCCATTCCCTCTTGTCCCATCACTTGTTCCTTGGGAGAAGAGACCGACCCCCCCTGGCTCCAACCTCCTCTTGGGGAGCTGCAGAGAGCAGAAGGTCTCCCCTCAGCCTCCTTCTCTCCAGGCTGAGCACCCCCAGCTCCCTCAGCTGCTCCTCCTGTGACTTGTGCTTCTGCCAGTCCTTCTGCTGCCTGTCCCACCCTGGCAGCACTGGGGCTTCGCTGCCTCCCCGAATCGAGGGGTCCTGCGACCCCAACCCTCTCCTGCCCTTTCCTCTTCCTCCTCCTCCTCACTCCAGGTCCCAGCAGAAACCCGAGACTGGAGCAAATGGCATCGGAGGCAGCCCCGTGCTCGGGTCCCTGGGGCAGGGCTGTCAGGGAATGCGGCGCCTTTGTCACGGGCTAATTTTGGCTCCTCTGTGCTTGGAAAACAATCCCAAGGCAGGCAGCCGGGAGGAAAGATGCTGGAGGCACTGCCCCGCGAGGGCTTTTGCCTTATAAAGGTCTAACGGGTTGGTATAAAGTTGCCTCCTCCTCCTCCTCCTCTTCCTCTCGGAGCCTGGGAGCAAACCCACTGTGCTGGTGCTTGGAGCTGGGGCAGGGGGAACATCTTTGCAGGGGCCCCGAGGGCACAGGGGAGCTCTCCTGGGCTTGCTGGGGAGGGTGGTCAGTCACTGGACCAGGCTCCCTGAGGAGGTGGTCGTGCCACCAAGCCTGTCAGAGTTCAAGGAGCTCTTGGTTTGGTTTCAAGTAGTCCTGCAGGGAGTTGGGCTTGGTGATCCTTATGGGTCCATTCCAACTCCAGATACTCTGTGGCCAGTGCAGGTCAGACCAGGGTGGCACTGCTGCTGCCATTGCCACTGTCACCATCGCTGACTTTGCACTGGTTTCACAGAATCCCAGAATCCCAGAATCCTAGGGGTTGGAAGGGACCTCGAAAGATCATCCAGTCCAACCCCCCTGCCAGAGCTTTGGGGTAGTTTGGGGTAGTTTGGGGTAGTTTGGGGTATTTTGGGGTACATTGTCCCTCCCTGGCTGCTCTCTTGGTGTCCAGGTGGGGGGCAAGGAGCTGGGGAAGGCAGCCAAGCATCCCCTGCTCTGCAAGACCTGGGGGGGCTTTCTTTGCTCCCCCCCTGGGAGCTTGCAGCTGCGTGTCCCTCCCTGACCATAACACCTCGGGATTAACATTCCAGGCATTGTCCCTGCCGGGCTGCACGCTGGGAATTGTTTGCTCCTAAACTTGCCCCTAAAAATATCCCCGGGAACAGGTGTCCCCTGCCCCAGGCTCCTCTGCACGAAGCCTCCCTCTGTGGGGACACTGGGGAAGGGGCTCTGTGGGGTGCAGGGGGGGCGAGGTGGCAGCTTTTTTGCTGCTTTTCAGGAATTTCATGGGGAAAACATCAGGGCTTGTGAGGAGCTGGAAGTTGCTCGAGCATCCCAACCCGCTGTGCTGTGCAGGGTGAGCCTGGATGGTTCTGCTCCCATCTTGGGTACCAACCCACCACGTGGCCCAATGCTGTGACCCCACCTTTGCTCTTTCACCCCATCACCCCCTGGCAGCCTGGCCCAGGGGGGTTTGCCCTCTTGTTCTCCAGCTCTGGTGGCTCCAGCACTTCCATGGGGACATGGCTCTGCGCTTGCAGCACGTGTGCTCCATCATGGTCACTCTGCATCAGCTCTCCAGGCTGCTCACACCCCCACTGCCCCTTCAGAGACTTTCTGTGAAAGACAAGAAGAAGATAAATAAAATTTAAAAAATAGTAATAATAAAAAAATACATTTTCTGCAAAGAAAAAAAGCACTGCAGTGTTTGGGCTTATGGTTTCTGCCTCCTGGGGCTTTTGCAGCAGCTCTGATGCTGCTTTCCAACAGCGAGGAGGAAGGCAGATGTGCCGTGAGGAGTCACAGAATCCCAGAATCCTAGGGGTTGGAAGGGACCTCGAAAGCTCATCCAGTCCAACCCCCCTGCCAGAGCAGGGTCACCTAGAGTCCATCACACAGGAACGCATCCAGGCGGGGTTTGAATGTCTCCAGCCAAGGAGACTCCACAACCTCTCTGGGCAGTCCACTGTGTCTGCACAGGCACTGCCATTGCCACCCTGACCTGGCACATCCGTGTGCTGGCACCCCCCCTCCCCCTCTATTCTGCCTTGGTGAGGCCACATCTGGAGTCCTGTGTCCAGTTCAAGAAGGACATGGAACTGCTTGAGAGAGTCCAGCGCAGAGCCACTAAGATGATGAAGGGAGTGGAACATCTCCCTTACGAGGAGAGGCTGAGGGAGCTGGGGCTCTTCAGCTTGGAGAAAAGGAGACTGAGGGGGGACCTCATCCATGGTTACAAATATGTAAAGGGTGAGGGGCAGGACGATGGAGCCAAGCTTTTTACAGTGATGACCAATGACAGGACAAGGGGCAATGGATGCAAACTGGAGCCCAGGAGGTTCCATGTGAATCTCAGGAAGAACTTCTTTCCTGTGAGAGTGCCAGAGCACTGGACCAGGCTGCCCAGAGAGGCTGTGGAGTCTCCTTGGCTGGAGACATTCAAACCCCGCCTGGATGCGTTCCTGTGTGATGGACTCTAGGTGACCCTGCTCTGGCAGGGGGGTTGGACTGGATGAGCTTTCGAGGTCCCTTCCAGAATCCTAGGGGTCTAGGATTCTGTGATTCTGTGGGGCCACCGGTGCTGCCCCAGCTGGGGTGATTCCCACGCCAGCAGCTCTGGGATTCAGGGGTGCCATGGAGCAGGGGTGCACCAACACACGGGTGATGGGTGTGCATCACCCCAGGTGGTGCCCCAGGTATGTGGCACGTCACGGGGTGCCGGGGCTCACAGCAGCCATGTCCCTGCACACCAGAGGGGATTTGTGCTATTTTTACTGACCACTTGCAGGCAGGCTGTGGTTTCATACTCCCCCTCAGCCACCGGTCCCCGGCAGTGCGTGACGCTCCGGAGCCCAGGCATCACCTCCCTCCGGCACAGCCCCGAGGTAAGGCACTGCCCCGGGTCCCCCTGCCCGTGACCCCCAGGGGTGCTGGGATGTGGTGAGACCACTGGTGCTGGCACGTGGCGAGCCCCCAGCACATGAATTTCTCCCGATTTCTGCCCTCATTTGAGGTTGCTCAGACTTTTTTGCTCTTGGAGAGAGGATCGGTGAGACTGCCATGGGGAGAAAAGCCACTAAAACCCCAGCCAGGCTTTGGAGCTGAGAGCTGCTCCATTTTTATGGCAGAGAGGGACCTTTCGGGGAGTCCCATGTGTCTGAGCCTGACTGCTCAGGGTCAGTGGTGTGAGCAGGGAGGTGAGGTTCCAAGTGGGAGCAGCATGTGTGTGGCAGTGTGTTAGCTGAGTATGTGCTGGTGGTGTGACTCCGATCTCCCAGTTTGGGGGACGATGTCAGGACTGTGTTATGGGGCTATTTCTTTGAAGGATTTCCATGATCTAATGGCTTAATAAGCTTTTTAAACTTTTCATGGCTGGGAAAGTGCAGAATTAGCTTGTCCAGACCCTCTTATCCCCACCCGAGAGCTAAGTCTCTTGTGGATGCTCCAGATCCAGCTGGAGCCCCAAAAATCCCAGCACAAGATTGCTGGGGATGTCTCACTGGCACAGCTACGCCTCAGCTTTCCTCTGGGAAGCCAATTTAGAACTCTCTGGCCCCAAAAATGGACTGACCTTGGTAGAGGTCGTCAGCCTCAGGTGCAGTGTGTGTCCCACCTCCTAGGGATGCCACGCTTCGCTTCAACTGGGAACACTGGAGATGCTGAGTGGCTTCACCCAGCCCTCGCTCAGCTCCAGAGAGCAAAAAGCTTTTCTACCTCCCCCAAAACAAACTGGAGGGGTGCAGCTGGGACCTGACCTGCTCAATGCACCAGTGTGAGGCAAGAGGAGCCTCTTCCCTGCAAGTCCTCGGGGATGTTTGTCTTATCACCAAAATCCTCCCCCAAGGCACAAAACCGGTGGCTCTGGCTGTGTCTGACTGACGTGGCTTGGGGGAGAAAAAAAATCCCAGTCTTGGGATTCTTTTTTTTTTCGTAAATCCAGGGATCTGGCAGGCTCCGAGGGAGATGATTCCTGCTGGGATTTTATGACATTTTCCCCTCAAACTCCATTTCTTCAGGCATGGGACGTGGGGAGGGGACGGGGACAAGCAGTTGGAGCCGGGAGGTGCACTGAGATTTGCTTGGCACAGGCTCCACGCACGCCTGGGAGCAGCTGTTTGAGACCTTCATTGTTCCTTTTTCTTTCCCCTGGCAGGAATCTTAGGGGTTTAAAACAGTTTTCAACTTTAGGAGGGAATGCAAAGAGGTTCAAGGCTAAAAATCCCAGCTTTGCCATTTCTGTTGTAAGGAAAAGAACTAAACCCACCCCTGGAAAAGGCTGATTCTTTGTGAAATCCAGCACTGAGTTGTAACTCCTGCTTGGAAAGAGGAAAAATAAATTGATTGGCATTTTCCCACACGTTTTTGTATTCCTCAGACTTACCCGGTGCCCTGGCTTCTTGGCAAGAGAGTGTCAAAGGCAGTGAAGGGGAAGCAGTGTGTTCTGGAGCAGCTGCCAGGTCCTAGGGTTACCCAGGGAATTTAAAACACGGAGCCGGGAGTGTTTCTGCTCCCCAGGTGGATTTTGGCTTCACCATCCCCGTGGCTGCCCTCGGGGAGCTACGGGATGGGACTCCCCGAGCCGACACAGTGGGGGGGCTCTGGGGTGCCCCATTTCTCCTGGGCTTTCCAGCCGTGCTCGTCTCCAACCCCTCGCCCCCAGCTGGGGTGGGCGATGGAGCCGCCGGGGAGCAGCTCGGTGCTTGGGAAAACCCCCGGGGAGCAGGAGAGCAAAGTCCCGCGGGGGCGGCTGGAGGCAGGCTGGAGCCTGCCCGGAATAAATTCCCCATGGAGCCAGGAGGTTGGGCTTGGTGTTTCCCAGCGGGATGGCGAGACTGCGGAGCCTCTTCCCTCTGCCGACAGCACGGGGCAGCACCGGACCTCTGGAGCATCCATCTCCCCGCTGCTTCATGGGTGCGGGTGGATTTGGGATTGGCTCCTTTGTTTCAGCTTCTTTCTTTTTTATTTTATTTTATTTTATTTTATTTTA
>VZRW01012085.1:253858-271290 GCA_013398125.1 Aegotheles bennettii
TATTTTATTTCATTTTATTTTATTTTTTCCAGGCAAACAGCACAGCACAGCAATGCCAGAGCCGTAAGTAGCACGAGTTTCCCTCGGATTTCATGAACTCCTCACCTGGCTGCTCATGCCAGCTGAGCTTATTCCTTTTTGGAAGTGTCCAGCTGGGAGACCAGCCCGTGCTCCAGCCATCTGTTCCATTCCCCTCGCAAAACCCAGCTTTAAATAAAAATTGGTACTGATTTCAATGTCCTGATTCAAACCTTGGAGCTTTGTTAGGTCCTGAAATCGGAATCCGAGGTCAGCAGCACCACCCACCTTGCTGCCAGACTCTTTGTAGCACATTGTTCAAAGAAAACCTCCCTGCAAGGCTTTCACCAAGCGGTGACACGGAGGTGCCCCAAACCTGAGCACCAGGTCCAAGCACCCTGGGAGGGTCAGGGCATGGCTGAGTGACATTTTTGGCTTTCTGAGCAGTGGCCCTGAGCTCCCACTGCCTTTCCAGAGAGCACCAACACCTCAGACCCAGCTCAGTTCCTATTAGACACAGGAATAGGGGAACCAAGTGAAATGGCAGGAGATGTTTTTCTTGACCATCACCTTTTTTTGACTCATTCACTGATGCCCTGTTCTCTTCTCTTGTTCCTCCTTGCTCCTTCTGACCACTGCCTGCAGGGAGGTGAGTGCCTTTCCTTTCAGCAGTGCTCTTGATGTTACTCTGCAGCTGCTCTGGGTTTGTTTTCAAAGTATTTTTGTGTTTTTTTCCCCCTCCCCTTTCCCCTAGAGAAAATCCAAGATCACAGCTTCACGCAAACTCTTGTTGAAGGTGAGTCCCGAGGGTTGGAAACTCCCTGGGGTTTGTCTTGCTGGGGAGAAGGAGCCAGTCTTGAAGTGCGTGGTTGGTGGGACAGTGATGAGGAATGGCAGAAGAATGGGCCTTGGGGAGCAGCTCCCGTTCCCACCTCTTGTCTTCTCCAAAACCCTCACTCATGTGGGCTCCGTGGTCCATGCACCAAACAAACCTCCACTTCACTAAGGTGGGGAGAGACTCCAACGCCTCCAGCTTTAAAGCCACAGAGGTCGTGTTGGTGCACCAGCAGCTCTGCAGCACAAGCTTGGGAGCTCCCCGTGTTGTGGCTTGAGAAAATCATTCACTGCCACAGCAGAGCAAACCAACATGATGAAAGTGCTGATGTCAGCATCCATCGGGACCACCACAGCCTCACAGCACCTTCAGCCATGCTGTTCCTCCCACCTCCAGGGCCACCACACAAAAGGTCTAGGGAGTTTTTGATGTGTGTTGCAGCAGCACGGTGATTTGGGGAGGGCAGCTACAGCGGGGAGGAGGTCTGGGGTCAGGCAGGACTGTCCCATCCCACAGACCTTGCACAAGGAGGCTCAGGTGGAGTGGAGGAGCCCGCCCGTTCACACTTGTGCCATTTACTTGTGCTCGTAGAGTTTGATGCTGGCAAAAGCGAAGGAGGAGTGGGAGCAGGAGATCGTGGACAGGCAATCAGAGAAGGAAAGATACCTGTCGGAGCGGATCACACCACTGCACACCAGTGGGCTTTCCTTGAGCCAGCTCCAGGTACTGCTCAGGTCCGAGGGAGGAGTGAGCTCCTCGGGAGCATGGAGGGGCATCACTCACGGCTCCTCTGTTGTGCTTGGCCCCCAGGACCTGTGCAGGGAGCTGCACGAGAAGGTTGAGATTGTGGATGAAGAGAGATACGACATTGAGGCCAAATGCAACCATAACACTCGGGAGGTAGGAGGCAGGAGAGGCTGTTTGCCCAAGTTCTCTCCCTCCCAGATGGCAGCTTCAGCTTCAATGGGGATCCGTCATGGACTGGGCTGAGCTTGAATGTGGGACATCCACCCGGGTTACCTAAGGATTGATATTTGCTCTGCAAAGCATCTCTCAGCACAAGGTTCATCCCTGTCTAGGGGAACTCAAATTGTCCACTGGGTCCATAGGCAACCTTCTTGCTCTCCTGGTCACCCCTGGTGTGTCTGAGAGCTCCTTCTCATGGTTCTGCTGCCATCTGAGCAGGCTGGGACAAGGCAATGCCAACAGCTCTGTGCTCAGGTGGACTGTCCTTTGGTGAAGGTTGTCCTCATGGCTGCAGGAGAGGTGCAGACCCCTCTGAGGCTCAGTGTTGGCAGAGACTCTGGCTTCACACAGCCATGTGATGACCTCCCACTCCCCTTCCTTCCCTCAACCTGCAGATTAAAGATCTGAAAATCAAAGTCCTTGATCTCCGAGGAAAGTTCAAGCGACCTCCCCTGCGACGAGTCCGCGTCTCTGCTGATGCCATGCTGAGGGCTCTGCTGGGCTCCAAACACAAGGTGTCCATGGATCTCAGAGCCAACCTGAAGTCTGTCAAGAAGGAGGACACAGAGAAGGTGGGTAACTCTTCCAGAAGCCAGAGATGGAGACACCTCCTAGGGGTGTCCCTGACCTTCTCCAAGGTCCCCTGTGAAGCCTGTGTGGACTGTGCTCATCCCTTGCAAGCCTCAGAGATAACACAGGGCCGTGCTTGTGAGTCACTGCCCATTGTGGGATGTTGTAGGACCAGGTGGGAGCAGTTTGACTGGGCCAGGTAACTGGTGGATGATAACATGTGAGATTTAGGGCTGTGTCCATGATGCTCTTCCCTCCCAGACCATGTGGGG
The DNA here is from genome assembly GCA_013398125.1 of Aegotheles bennettii. Classification (NCBI taxonomy): domain Eukaryota; kingdom Metazoa; phylum Chordata; class Aves; order Caprimulgiformes; family Aegothelidae; genus Aegotheles; species Aegotheles bennettii. The sequence continues at coordinate 256,520 of VZRW01012085.1, forward strand.
GTCTTGCAGCCGGGGTCCCCTTGGCCTCTATGTTGAGCTGCACTTGCAGGGAGTTTGCTTTTTGGTCTTCTAGGGAACCAGGAGAGCTCCTATTTGGAGCAAACACTCCCAGAAAACACTCAGGAAACTGCCAGACCCAGATTAGATAAGAGAGAGCAAGCCCAGCAGGCCCAGCTTGGCCTGAGATAAGTGGCCCAGTTCACACCAGCTTGCAGAGATGGGAAGAAATTTCAGCTGGGGGAAGAGTCTCAGAGAGGACAAAGTCTCAGTACCAGAGATGGAGAGTGATGCCCAAACCCCCCTGGGGTGTGCAGGCACCCCACAGCAAGAGTTGTGCCACTTTCCTAGGGCTTCTCCCCAGAGGGGTTTCACCCTCTGGTCCAAGCTCAGCAGATTGGGTGAGAATCTCAATTTTTGATTATTTTTCCACTTTTCCTCTGTTGCCAGTCCAGCACATTTCCAGTCCTTGGGATAGAAAACTGTTTACAGTTCTCAGTGCCAGGTGGTGAATAGATCTGAGTTTATTTTAGCTGTCGTGAGATGATTTTGGGGCATGGTTTGTAATCTCTGGATGCTCATGGGCTGGCAGAGCAGACCCCCGGGCACACTCCCAGGGCTGCTGTCATCTCCCCTTTCTGTTCTGGAAGCAGCTGCCAGGCTCTCACTGTCACACCAGCAACCCCAGTCCCCTCCAAAAGCTTGGAGAAGGTGGAGATGGGTTTGATGTGGCTGGGAGGTCTATGCAGAAAGTGGTTTTGCTCTGCCCTGGTGTTCTGGTATAAATGTGGAGTAAGTCCCCTGTGCTCATTCTTCTTCCTAAAGAAATTTTCTGGGGTTTTTGTGCTTTCTAGTGCATGAATGCAGCTCAGCCAGGCTTTGGGGTGGTACCCACATGAATCCAGATGTCCCTGTTGGGATCAAACCCCCATCTTCCTGGTCAGGGACACAGGGGAGAGTTGGCTCTGAGGGACAGGAGCTGCTTTCCCCAGGGAGGTTGTAGTGAGGGTGGTGTTGGTCTCTTCTCCCCAATTGCTGATGACAGGACGAGAGGAAATGGCCTCAAGTTCCATCAGGGGAAGTTTAGGTTGGAGATTAGGAAGAAGTTCTTTACTGAGAGGGTGGTTGGGCACTGGAATGGGCTGCCCAGGGAGGTGGTGGAGTCACCGTCCCTGGGGGGGTTCAAAAAACAGGTTGATGAGGCACTGGAGGCCATGGTCTGATGGTCTGATGGTCAGGAATATGATGGGCTAAAGGTTGGACTTGATGACCCTGGAGGTCCCTTCCAACCAGAATGATTCTATGATTCTACTGGGAATACTGGGGATACTGGGACACATGGTCTGATGGTCTAATGGTCAAGAATATGATGGGATAAAGGTTGGACTGATGACCCTGGAGGTCCCTTCCAACCAGAATGATTCTATGATTCTATGCTGCTCATGCACCAGGGCCAAGGGCTCTGCACGTGGGGCTGGTGGCCACCCCAAACTTGGCCCTCACAACCCTCATCCCTGTCCCTCCCGGCAGGAGCGTCCCGTGGAGGTGGGCGACTGGCGCAAGAACGTGGAAGCCATGTCTGGGATGGAGGGGAGAAAGAAGATGTTTGATGCTGCCAAGTCCCCCACGGGCCAGTGAGAGGTAGGGGATGGCTCCTCCTTGCCCTGCCGTGCCCCATCCCCCCCCTCCCAATGCAGACACCGCCCAGACTCGTTACAGAGAAAGCCCACACATGTCCCATCTCCCACCCCACACCTGGGACCTGCCCACCATGGAGGCCCTGCCAGCAGCTGTCCTCCTCTCCCAGCTTGTCCTCCCCGGCTCTCCAGGGTCTGCTGCCCACGCCACGCTGGTCCTGCACAGCATGGGCATTGCTGGCACCAACTCTGGGCTGATTTCAGCAGCTCCTCCACTGCCTCACTGCTCTGCTCTCTTTCTTTCCCACAGGAGCATCAAGAAGAAGAGTCCCCCCACCCCTGCTGCTCCCCTGTCCCTTGCTGCCCCTCCGTACTCTTTACACCCTCACCCTGAACTCACCACTGAGCTGAAACACATGGACAACGGTGTGGGAAGGAGACCTGAGCTTCCTTCTCCCAGCACTGCCCTCAACCCTGCTCCTGCATGGCCCCAGCACAGCAGCTCCCTGACATCACCTGCACAGGCCACGCTGTCTCCAAGGGGCCACCGGCCATCCCTCCCCTCCCACCAGTGCAGAGAAGCCCTGGAGATGGCTGCTGGTCCTCCCACCCCCCTGTGGGCACAGCCTGGGATGTCGCCGCGTGGCTCTGTGTGTATTAAAGGAAGATGTCCCAGGCAGAGTGTGGGCTCCTCACTCTGGGACCATTGGCTGGGGGCAAGTGCTGCTCCACAGCTTGGTGGGGAAGACACCCTGGTCCTTTTCTGCCACCCTGCAATGCCCCGTGCAGACACTCAGGCCAGCAGCATGCCCTGGGATCAGACTTGCTTTAGGTTCATGTCTTCCAGCCCCCCCACGCTGCTCCCTGGTGTCCCTGGTGCCCCACCAGCTCTGCTGAGACCTCCTGGCCCCATGCATGGGCCACCCATCTCCCCTCCCATAGACCTCAGCCCTTGCTGGGCTCCAGCCAGGCACTGCCCCCTTGATCAGCAAGACCTGGGGCTCAGGGTGCAGATGGCTGTCTGCAGGCTCCCCCCACCCCTCCTTCTCCTTCTTCACCCTCAGAGCTTGCTCACCCAGGCACCAGCTCTCCCACCCCATCACAGGCTCCGGAGCTGTGGGCACTGGGGCAGCTGCATTTCAAGGCTGAACTGGGGCAATGTTTCAGAGCAGGAGATGAATTCACCTTTCAGGCCAAACTGCTCGTTGTTCCCCACTCATCCCATCATGTTCTACATCACAACCCCCAAACTGCAGCCGGCTGAGTGCAAGGGGCTGGGAATGTGCCAGCTCATCCCCAGAGCTGGGCTGGAGGGGAGAACTGGAGTGAGTCCAGAGGAAGCCACGGAGATGCTGCGAGGGCTGGAGCAGCTCTGCTCTGGGGACAGGCTGAGAGAGTTGGGGGTGTTCAGCCTGGAGAAGAGAAGGCTCCAGGGAGACCTCAGAGCACCTTCCAGTGCCTGAAGGGGCTCCAGAAAAGCTGGAGAGGGACTGGTGCCAAGGGCAGGGAGTGATGGGACGAGGGGGAACGGGTTCCAAGTGCCAGAGGGGAGATGGAGATGGGATGGGAGGGAGAAATTGTTTGGTGTGAGGGTGGTGAGAGCCTGGCCCAGGGTGCCCAGAGAAGCTGTGGCTGCCCCTGCCTGGCAGTGTTGAAGGCCAGGTTGGCTGGGGCTTGGAGCAGCCTGGTGTGGTGGGAGGTGTCCCTGCCCATGGCAGAGGGTGGCACTGGGTGAGCTTTAAGGTCCCTTCCACCCAAACCAGTCTGGGATTCCATGATCATATGAACTGGGGAGAATCTGCACCAAACTGGGTCTTCTGCCTCATTGCCTTGAGGGGAATGCTGAGGCTCAGCTCTCCTAGGGTGCTCTTGGTGGTTGTAGCAGTGCCTTGTCCATGTCCCCAAGGTATCCAGAGGAATACCTGTCCCACACATGAGTGTTCTGCAGCGTCCCCTGTCCCTGCATGGTGAGCTCATAGAGTACAGAAAATGCAATGGGCTGGGATCAAAGCACAGATGTCCAGACAGGCACCAGGTCTGGATGGAAAGAGCATCAAAAAGTGCATGGCTTCCAACAGAGCTCAGTCTTCCCAGGAAAGGTGACTCCATGAGTCGGCTCTTGCAGGACTTTAGGGCAGACTCGGGTGGCTCCATGGCTGGTGGTGCAAGTGAGGGGGAGCCATGGTAGGGAGGTGGGCTTGGGTTTGGGCTCCAAACCACCAAGACAGTTGGATTGCTCTGGGCATCACATCCCCTCCTCTGGCCAGTTCAGGGATACTGAGCTGAGCTGCTCACTCTGTCCCTGGGCAAGGAGGGTGAGGGCAGATGGTGCCTGATGGGAACACTTATCTCTAGTGTGGTCATTAGCACTCGAGCTGCCACAACACCCAGCAGCTCCTTACAGAGGATTTAAGACTCAATGTGAAAACTCTTCCCAAAATCAGGGTTAGATCAGAGGTGGCTGGAAAATACACATCTGCTCCCTGAGCAAGCCCAGATGCTCAGTCCTTGTCTTTCCACCTGACCCCCATCCCATCAGCATCCTGCTGCCTGGGGCCAGGGGCACCCCCTGCATCAGCTGAGCAGTTGCACACCACACAGAGCTTTTTCCACCCATTTTTTCCTTTCCAAGCTGAATTTGGTGGAGCAGCCTCAGCCCAGCACGGCACCAGGATCTGCTGGCCACTTGTCCTCATGGGCTCTGGAAGGAGAGTCTCATCTTGGCCAACCCAAGTGATTGCTCTCAGATGTGATTGGGCACCATGTGTGGTGAGATCCCAAGATGCCACCATGACCCAACCTGCCCCAGGTGGGGAGGCAAAAGGTTTAGGCTGGGATCTGGCCCCGCCGAGGTCGCTGCCCAAGCAGGAGCCGTGCTGAGGCAGCGTCCTGGGATCTCACCACTCACACTGTCCCCAGGGGGAACTCACACACTCGGCAGAGATCCTGGCAGAGGAAGAAAGGTGTGCGGGGAGAGGTAATAACTGTGACCTGACCAACTGGTATAGCTGGAAAATGCAAGAGAGGTTTCAGGGAAACAAAGCCTTCTTCAGACCTGGGACAGAAGCAGAGAACAGTGAGACAAGTCCAGGTCGAGAACAGTTGCTCTGAACTTAGTGCAATTATGTTAATTGGATAATTAAAAATAAAAGGGGTGGTGTTTGTGTGGCGGGGAGGGATGGTGGTGAGATGAAAGGCAATATGGGTGATGGGTGCTGTGGGATCAGGCTCCGGTCAATGCTCAGCAGCCAGCCTGTGCCCAGCTCGTTGACAGATCCTGTGCACCAAGACACGTGAAACTTCTGTGGAGCAAACCCTTGGGGCTCCCCAACACATCCCTGCAGCCAGTCAGAGCCAGCCAGGTGTGCTTAGCAAGGTCCCAACATCCATGTGCACCTATCATGGGCTATAGATGACTTTCCATGGCTGCCTTGTGCTTTAGATTGAGGGGGGGAGAGACAAATCCAACCCCAAAGCTCTTCATTCAGCAAGTTCCCCTACTACTTCAAAGTATGATGCTCCCTAGTCATCATGGCCCAAGTTCATCCTTCTCTGGTGGAAAACCACATTGGTTGGTCATGGGAAAACAAGAGTTTATGGATTTCAGTTTTATCAGAAACACAGAAAAACCCCAGCTCTTCACAGGGATTGCACCTTGAGGGGAAAATGCAGCTGTCCACTCTGAGCACAAGGCTCTCCTGGTTGGATCAGGAGACTGGGAGCCAAGTCTTCTCCTCCACCTCCTCTCTGGAGCTGCTTCTTGTGGCTCTGGGCCACGGGGGAGCCCAGCTCTCCCCTTGCCAAAAGGGCAGGTTGAGCCTTTCCTCCCAGGAGGTGCCTGGTGTCCCTTGCACCAGCCCAGCTCTGCAGTCCCCTGATGCTTCCCTCCTACGTGACGACAACCCCAACTTCTTCTCTCCAAATCACAAGGGAACTCTACAGTCATCCCTTTTTACTGAAAATGAGGGACTTGCAAGGCTCTTCTTAGGTAAAGAAGCTGATGCTGGAGCAGTCACTAATGAAATTGTATTTACTGGAGGAAGAACTGCATGAGCCAGTCCTGTGTCCTCCAGCTGAGCAGAGTCCTGTCTCTGCTGTCCTCCAGGTTGATCCATTGAACTCAAGAGCCCCCAAAGCAAAGCAAAGCAAAGCAGAGAAAAGCAAAGGCTGGAAGCTTGAAATTGCAGAAAGTACAAATTATATTGACCAGTAGAAAAGAATATTAATCATCCCAATGATGTTCTACTGGAAAGGTCTTGGGCTGCATCAAAACCAGCAGGTTGAGGGAGAGGATTCTCCCCCTCTGCTCCACTCTCATGATACTCCTCCTGCAGTGCTGGGTCCAGTTCTGGGGTCCCCAACACCAGAAGGACACGGAGCTGTTGGAGAGAGTCCAGAGGAGGCCACGGAGATGCTCCAAGGGCTGGAGCAGCTCTGCTCTGGGGACAGGCTGAGAGAGTTGGGGGTGTTCAGCCTGGAGAAGAGAAGGCTCCAGGGAGATCTCAGAGCACCTTCCAGTGCCTGAAGGGGCTCCAGGAAAGCTGGAGAGGGACTGGTGCCAAGGGCAGGGAGCGATGGGACGAGGGGGAACGGGTTCCAAGTGCCAGAGGGGAGATGGAGATGGGATGGGAGGGAGAAATTGTTTGGTGTGAGGGTGGTGAGAGCCTGGCCCAGGGTGCCCAGAGAAGCTGTGGCTGCCCCTGCCTGGCAGTGTTGAAGGCCAGGTTGGCTGGGGCTTGGAGCAGCCTGGTGTGGTGGGAGGTGTCCCTGCCCATGGCAGGGGGTTGGGCTAGATGATCTTTAAGGTCTCTTCCAACCCAAACCAGTCTGGAATTCTATGATAGCCTCACCGACTCAGCAGGGTTATAACAAAACCACCCAGCACCCTGGGCACCATCACTGCAGGTCCTGTGTGTCATCTGCAGTATAAAATGAGGACAAATGGGTTTCTTCACCCCCATTTTCCAGGCTTGGGTCCTGCAGCTCCTGGGAGGGTCAAGGGCTGGGATGGAGTAGAGCTCTTGGTGTGAGTGGGGTACATCCCCCTTGTTCACCTTCACTTCCTGGGGCCTGTGCCCTCTCACTCACTGCTCAGCTTAGAGGGGATTTCTCATTAATCACAAGTAATTTCATGTGCTATGAGGGATGCAGTCTGACATACAGCTGCTGTCACACTTATTCTATCCATGACCTGCACCATTTTGGGGGGATCTCCAGGAATCCTGTTAGACCTGGGACATCACAGGAGATAACATCTAATGAGGAAGCTGATCTGCAGAAGAGAATTAGAACCTGAAGAACACTTCATGGGGCACTAGGGTGGCATTTCTGAATAAGAATGTGTCTAAAATACAGGGTGTTTCAAAAGGTGGACCCATTAGAAGCGAACCTTCAATTGAAATTGGGTCCATCTTTTTGAAACACTCTGTATTTCTTTTTCTATTTTTTTTTTAAATAGTTAAATTATAAATGAAAGCAAGCCCTCTGCTAGCTGGTGCAAGGCAGTTTGGACAATGGTTCTTCCCTTCCTACAGAAGGTTTGTGGTCTACATTGAAGGTCTACATTGGTCTGCGGTTGGGTTTTGTTCAGTTTCGGGGCACACACTCATCAATCTCAGACACTTTTGGGCTTTCTTGGCACAGCAGAGGTATCTCCGTGCTATCAGTTTCTAGTGCAGGACATGCATCTTCCCAAAATCCAAAGGAATTGTAGCTGGGGAAGGACAGCCCTGGACCATCTCATCCCTGTGGACAGCTGTGGAACCCAGGGAGGAGCTGATCTGGCCGATTCTGGGGGACCTTCAGGGGCAAAAAGGGTGGAGGTGGAGGTGAAGGTGGAGGTGGAGGTGGAGGTGGGGGGTTCCCTGCTGGGCCCAGGAGCAAGGTTGAGGAATTACAGCACAGTGTGGAAACTGGAAGCTCTCCACTGCCCTGTAGCCAAAGAAACAGGCTCTGCATAGGGATGAGACACAGGACAGTTCCCAAGGGAAAAAAAAAAACCTGCTGGTGCTGGTCTGGCTCCTTAGTGGATATAAATGGGTGTCTTCTGCTGATCTGCATAAGTTGAAGACCTGGCTTCCCTGAGCTCCTTGGGCAGATGCAGGTCTGCTGGCATGGCTGGAAGGGCATCCCCGGGCAGAGCTGGTACCCGGAGCAAGGGTGGGTTTGCACCACAGCAACACAACTCCCTCAGCCAGGAGCACTCAGCTTTCCTCTCCTGGTTGTAGATCCGAGACAGCAGATAGGACAGCCTGGTGCATGGGGCAGAGCTGGAGAAGTGTCTCAGACTGGTTCCTATGAGCATCCCTTCCCTGCATGGACTCATGCCCCCACCTAATTTCATCACCTTCAGCTTCATGGACCTGCAGTTGGGTCTGGGCTTTGGTGGTGACTTCGAGGTGGTAAAATAGAAGTCTGGTGTCCCAAAGTGTCTGGTGTTTGCTGAAGGCATCAACGAGCTTATGGATAAGGGCAACCTAGTAGATAGGAATTTTCTGGGATTTCCAGAAGCAAAGGCCTTTAGGTCAGCCACAGCTGAGAGGGAAAGTCCAAGCAGAGGTAAATTATCAATTAGCAGATAGGAAACAACTTGAGATAACAAACCCTACTGATAATTTTTGCATATTCAGCATAGCAGAAATGAAGGCTGCTGATGCAGATGTTCAGAAGGATCTTGCAGGACTTGGCAGGAGATGTTTGGGAGAGTATAAAGTGACACACAGAGGGAAAAATCCAACGTGACTTCATATATAAGGTGGTGGGGTCTGGGTTGGCTGTAGCCAACTCAGGAGTGATAGTTTGGGATCATGGTAGGCGTGAAAAAACATGAGGAATATCAGGGAAAACACGAGGAAAAATCTCAAAGCATGAGAAATCCACACTTGGTGCTGCCAAACAGCTCAGCAGGACCCCATCCAAACTAAAGGAGAGGTGGGAGCTTTTCTGGCAGTGAGGAACAGACTTGGGGAACTCCTTGTTGAAGGAAGTTTCTTACGCGATTGATTTTCCTGGGTTTGAAGGAAACTGGGTAAGTCCACCGATGGGTCTTAAATAAACCACGTGAAGCTCAAAAGGTCGCAGAGCTGAAAATAAAGACCAGGGCAGTGTGAGGGGGGCAAGTGTCATCAAGGCTGGTCCTCTGCCTAATCCCCAGCATTAAACACCAGTCTAGAACTTCTTCATCTTAATAATAAGAGGAATCACCAACTGTGAGGTTCCTTTGCCGGGTAGATCCTAGCTGGGGGTGTTCTTTCACTATGTTCAATCTAATCCTTGGTAAAACCCTGTTAAGTCCTGTGCTTCAGTGATATCCTTTGGCAACGAGTTTTGCAAATAAAGTGCTTGCCGTGCATTAGTCAGGAAGGTTTATTGCTTTATAGGAGCTTGTTGATGCTGTACTGCTATATATAGTTGGGCAGCAATTAGCAGGACATTTGCAAGGTTATTTAAGTCATTTTGATTTTCCTTATGCCACAACTTGCTGAATTTTCTGTACCTATGAAAACACTTGAAAGACACCCGGTGACTGCAAGAAGAAATAAAACCAGAGAACAAGGGCAGCTTGGAGCGGATGGCTCGTTCGACAGGGCTACCTCTTAGAAATGGGATTTTAATCAGGAACCTTTGATTAAAATAGTTGCTTTGATTGCTCAGGTCCCGGACACACCCTTGTGGGTTGGAGGTATGCGTGGCAAGCCCAGCCTTATAACCAGTCCCTCGGGCTGGCAGAGAGGTGGATCTCAGCAGGATCAGAGACTGAGTCTGTACTCAAGGGGTCCCAGATGACTTTTGCTGCAGATTCTTGCCCAGCTGTCCCCGGCAGTGGGAGTACTGGGGTCCTGGTCATGCTGGGTGCCAGGCCTAGCCCTAGGTAAAAACCAGGTTTGGACTTGACTCTGCTGTGTCTGAGTGTCCCCATCACCCTGGTGAGATGGTCCCCCCATTGCCTTCACACCTGCCCTTTGAAGGAGAGGGTTCCCTGTGTGAGCAGGGGGGGAACCAGCCTGGGGGGACGATAGGTTTGATAGACTGAGTCCAGGCATGGGATGAGCTTGGCACACAACCCCCCTCTGGCCCAGGGCTTCAGCACCCAGACATCAGACCCCCTCCATACTTCAACCACCTCCTCTAAGACTTTGTGAGTACTTTCTACTGCAGCAAACTCACAACATCGAGGAGGCTGTGATGGCTGAACCCAAGACGTGCAGAAAAGTCTGATAGGAGCAGGGCACCCTCCCTGGCTCTTTGGAAAGGGTGGACTGCACCCAGCCGGAGGTGTTTAATGACTGTTTTGGATCCCTGGGAGCCAGCCTCCTCCCACTCAGCCCAAGGTAATTCACCTCCTCCACCCGTGTCGGAGGAGTTGTTGACTGGTGGAGAGCGGCTGGTAGAACAGGTTCTCTGCAGGGAGTTGTCTCTGAAACCCTGGGAGACCTGGATGGATCGAGCCCCGAGCATGGGTCTCTGCTCGAACCCTGGCACGGCAAGAGGCCAGAAGTGATTGGGTTTTGCCTGGCACTGCTGGGCAGGGCGGCTTTCGCACGGCGCCGCTAGTAGACAAATTACAGCCTTGCCTCTGTCAAGGTAGATAAGGAACCATGTGATGCAGCGTGGTGGTAAACGGGCTGCGGGCAGGGTAAAGGTGCACAGGGAAATAACCTTGCAGGGAGTTCTTCCCTCCTCAGGGAGCAGAGTCTCCAGGCAGAACTGATCCGGCAGCACCTTGGCCTTGATGCTTGGACGAGTTCTGGGGGCTCTCTGAATCCCACGGAATGTCTTTTAGCAGAAGGAACTGGTCGGATCTCTCCAGGTGAGTGCCGTGGTTTAATGCTTAACCCTTTCCAGCGGTGGGAGGGAGGGGATGAGGGTGGGCTGCCGNGCGCTGCTGGGGGTTCTCGTGGGTGGGCAAGATCTGAGGCAGGATTCTTTCTTCTGCCTGGGGAAGGTGAGCACTGCAGAGGAACATGGCTCTGGAAACGCAGCCTTGTCCCATGTTGGCTTGGAGCAACCTGGTGTAGTGGGAGGTTTCCCTGCCCATGGCATGGGGGTTGGAACTAGATGGGCTTTAAGGTCCCTTCAAACCCAAACCACTCAATGATTCTATCATTCTCTATTTTGGTCTGGTTTGCCTTTCATTGGTAGGGGCTGGCTGGGCTGTGCCTCCAGCCTTGCTCCGGAGCTGGCTGTGGGGTTTTTGCACTTGCCCCATCTCCATACAGCCCCTGGGTGTGTGTCCCAGCTCCATCATGAGGAGGTTGCAGCCTCTGCCCATCCGGTGCTGAGCAAGCCCTGATTCATCGGCAGTCGCTGAGCGATCCCACAGCCCCGTGGCCAACTCAGTCTTCCCTAAAAAGTGATTTTGGCTCCGATGGGAGCCGGGGCAGGTGGGGCTCCTGGGCATTGCAGGGTGAGTCAGGGGCTCACACAAAGCCTGGGTGATGTGGGGATCACTCCTGATGTCCCACAGATCCCAGGGCAAGCACCACCAACGTCAGCTGCACAGACAGTGACTCAAATGCAACCATGCTTTCCCACAAAACTGAGCAGAAATCCCAGTTTGAGTGGGTGTGATGGCTCCAAGACTTAATTGCAAACTTTGGGTAAGACACCTACCATGGCCAGCCCAGAAATGAAGAGGAATTCCGTTGCTGGGAGGTTGCCAGCTCACATCCTGCCTTCATCATGGATGGGATGGATCCAGAGGGCATCCCAACCCCATCCAGATGGATCCAGAGGGCATCTCAATCCCATCAGATGGATCCAGAGGGCATCCCAACCCCATCCAGGTGGATCCAGAGGGTGTCTCAACCCCATCCAGATGGATCCAGAGGGCATCCCAACCCCATCCAGATGCACCTCCTCTGATCCCAGCAGGGTCCTGCACCCAGGCTGTTTCACAACCCAGGAAGGCCATCTCTGTGATCTCGGATGGGACAGCATTCCCTGAAACAGCAGAAATGTCAGATACCTCAGCACTAATGATTAACAGGGCAGGAAAGGACAAGGCAGGGGGAGAATCGCCAACCAAGATGAATATCTCTTTGAGGTTAAAAAGGGTAAGAGGGTGAAAAATAAATCCCTCTTTGAAAAGAGGAGAGAGAGACTGGCAAAACAATTCCGTAGCCTAATGGGTGGATTGCTTAATTACAAATAACGAGAAACTGCACGTTGGCAACGCCGGGCTTGAGCCAAGCAAATTCAAGGCAGGAAAATCTCATTTTCATTTCCAAGGAGCCCGTGCATGCAAAAACAAGAAGTAACTGGCTGTCACGTGGGTTTAAGCCGGCGTCAGTGCCCCACGCTGTCACTGCTGGAGGGATGGCACCACCTGGCCAAGGGACCAGTGTGTGTCTGTCCGCACACGAGTGTTGACCTTGCTGGGTGGGAGTGTGGGTGCAGTGATTGCAGCGCTGGGAAATCACCCCGTGCCCTGCAAACAGAGCCCTGCTGCCATCCCAGGGAAGCTAAGCCCTGTCCAAATATTTACAGGTCAGGCCCGTGGAGGCGAGCACAGCCGGAAGGACCTGAACGTGGGGTGGGGCGAGAGGTGGCTGGGGATGCTCCCTAGGGCAGGTCACAGCCTTCTCCATCCCTGTCTCTCCCAATGCCCAGCTTGGCATCAGGGACCACCTGGAGCCTCCCAGCAGTGGATCCAATTGCTGTTGGGGTGGGAAGGCTGCTGGGGGGGTCTCAGGAATGATGGGAATAAAAGTTGGACTTGATGACCCTGGAAGTCCCTTCCAACCATAACGATTCTATGATTCTATGATTCTATGGATGGGAAGGAAGAGAGCACAGCCCTGGCATTGCCCTGTCCCCAAACAGGCGCTGAGCTCTCAGCCAGGTTCCGTCCCCCCTTTGCTCTCCGTTCTGCTCTGCTGACCCTTTCGTGCTCCACGGCCTCCCTTGAACAGGAAGAACAGAAGCCACAAATAGTCGTGGGGGGTAATGTGGTTTAATTTATGACCCAGCTTTCATTACACAGTAACTCACAAACCCTGCTGTGAGTCCCCGTGCTGGCCACGACGCTGGCGATGCCTCCAGCCCAGACCTGGGCTGACTTTCACCTTCTTACAGAGCACTGGAACAGGCTACAGAGCACTGGACCAGGCTGCCCAGAGAGGCTGTGGAGTCTCCTTGGCTGGAGACATTCAAACCCCGCCTGGATGCGTTCCTGTGTGATGGACTCTAGGTGACCCTGCTCTGGCAGGGGGGTTGGACTGGATGAGCTTTCGAGGTCCCTTCCAACCCCTAGGATTCTGGGATTCTGGGATTCTGTGATTCTGTGATTCTTGGGAGTCAAATTCAAAGTAAACCCCGAGTTTGAGTGAAACCAGGGTGCCAGCTCCAGAGCTGGGGTGCTGCAATGGGACAGGTCCCATACGGGGAGGGCTCTGCCCATTGGGAGCAGCGCTGGGACCCCTGGTGTGTTCGCAGGTTGAGGACTAACGCTGTAGGTAAATGAACACTGCTGGGAAAAGCTCAAGCCAGCCAATAAAAATATTTTCCAACAGGGTTCGTGCACGGGCAGGGAGGGCGGGCAGGTTTTGTGCAGAGGAAGGAAGGGAAAGGTGGTGTTTTCCAAACAACTTTTTATTCAGGGTGGCGTTTTATTAAAAAAAAAATTATAGATTTGGCTTGTGCAAAATAAAATCTCTAAGGATGACTCTTTAAAGGTGATTACAAACCTTGCTTTTTTGCTACAACCTGTGAGGATAAACAATTCCCATTCCCAGCCACATGCAGGGAGTAAGAGGAGCTCCTGCCTGCCCTGTTCCCAGGCAGAGCTTGTCAGCAGGTGCCTTCTCAATCTCTGATGCTTTTGCATCTGAGGCTTTTTGCTCAATAAAAATTAAAATGCCATTGCCACAACTTGCACTGGGGCTAAAATCTTCTGCCACTAGTGGTTACCCTTCCAGTTCATGTGGTTGAGATCTACGTGGTGGCTTTAGGGTCCTGGTCTTGCTGAGTTAGAAGTTAAATATCCTTGCCCAGGAAGGTTTGCTTAATGTAGGGATTCCTTTGAAATGAGTGCTCCCTCCAACCAAAGAAATTAGGAGTTGTAAAGTCAAGTGGTTGTGTTGGGCAACGCCTGCATGAGCTGGGTGGAGTGAGAGGGCTTTGCGACACCTGGCTCACGTTGGCGTCCCTCTCCTCCAGCCCTGTGCACAGCTGGGGAAGGGAACCTCCACCAGCCCCTCAGCCCTTGCCCCAGGGTGTTTCAGTCTCCTTTCTCATCTGGCATCAGGGCTGCAAGCTCCCCGTGTCCTGGTGTTTCAAAAAGCTGGGAGCAGCTGTGTGGGGTGAGCAGGGAGAGGAGCTGCTCAGGTGAGGGACATGGCTGTAGGATGAAGGACACAGGCTGCAGGAGGAACTAAAAGGGCTTAGAAGTGTTAGGAAGGCTGAAATGGAGAGAGACTGGTGGGGTCAGGTTCTGCCTGTGCTGCAGCAGAGATGTGAGCAGCGCTCAGGTAGTGCCCAGGACCAAGGGCTACTGGATCCTGCCCCCATCAGCCAGAAGATGGAAGCCTCAATGGAAGGGGGGAGTGGAGGCAGGTTGGTGGCTGTGGCAGAAGGTGAGTGTCCTCCTTGCCTGCCTCGCCTCCCCAGGTGCCCCTGAGAAATGGGTTGGAGGTCCCACTGGAAAAGGGCCAGTCTAATGGGGATGCAGGTGATGGGCAACCCATGCCAGAGGGCTCACCACAGCCAGGGAGGCTTCCAGGCACAGAACAACATCTTCCACAAGAGAGAAGAGAAAAGTCAGAGTTGTTGGTGACTCACTCCTGAAGGGAACAGAGGGCCCGATATGCTGGGTTGATGCTCATCAAAGGGGTCTGTAGTCTTCCTGGTGCCCGGATCAGAGACATCACCAGGAACCTCCCCAGCCTGGTGAGGCCATCGGTCCATTACCCTTTATTGATCTTCCAGACAGGTGGGGAGGAAGGTGCATCCCATAGTCTGAGGAGATTGAAGAGGGACTTCAAGGTCCTGGGATGGTTGGTGAAAGAGTCTGGGGTGCAAGTTATCTTCTCTTCCCTCCTTCCACTTGTAGGTAATGGTGTGGGGTGGGGTAGGATCCAGTCCATGAACACCTGGCTCTGAAGCCAGGTTTGGAAACTATGGACTGGTCAGCCTCAC
>VZRW01012087.1:0-33698 GCA_013398125.1 Aegotheles bennettii
AAAAAGAATAATAAAAGCCCATTGTTCCGAAATACACACTTGTTAAAAGAGGAATGAGACCGGTGTCCCTACAGAGTGTTTTAATATATTTCTAAGTACAATTCGTGTCTGATTTTGGAAATACAAATACATTTCGAATGGTTAAAAACAAAAATTAAAAAAATATTTTGAACATCAGCCAGCTGAAAATATATTTATCTAGTAAATCATCTCTCAAAGCTTTTATATATTTAATTATCCTAACTAAACACAGTACCCTTAAAAAACAAGTTCATAAAAATGTAGAAATGAAATCGTGGAATAAGATTACTGGGATATACACACACACACGTTCGATGCATACACGGAGTTACAAGGGGGTTTGGTTGGTTTTTGTCTCGTTTTTAAGGTTTGGAAGGTTGTTAGAAGTAGTAAGCGACGCTCAACTCCTGAGTTCCTCAACCAAGGTAACCATAGGCGAATTTTTTAATCGTTTTTATCTTTTTTTTTATACACAAGATATTCCATGTAAAGCAGCAACAGCAGTGCAGCTACTGGTAGCAACATCTCCAAAGTAATAAAAAACCCATACATCCGGACAGTAGTACATTGCACACACACGTGATCCTCACACACCCATCAACAATTGGTCAGAGTAGTAAATCAGTGTACAAATTAAATATTTCCAAAAATGTGCAAAAAAGTCAACATCGATAGAAAAAAACACCTTTGTGTACATACATTACAAACTGTGCCCAGCATTCAACTGAGAGTAAAAACATTTACAGTGAGAAACTGATAGATTAAATAGAGAATTTAATGGCTACATAAAAATGTACATTAGATCGAGAGTAAATTTACAAATTTTTATTCATAGCTCCATGAAAACTGAAAGCCTACGCTCCGATTCGCCTAAGCCTCCTCCTCCAGGGTATTTACAGGGATATTCCCTACACGACTCTGGCTGGGTCTGAGATGGCAGTGCCCCAACAGACCACTCCAATGGTAGGATGGTACCACCTCTGAGCCCGGCATCGACGAGGAACACACACCAGGGAACCCACAATCTAATGTCTCTTCAGAAAGGAAAACACAGTCCTTGTTCTTAAATCCACACTACATAACCTCTGGCGAAAAGGATGGTCTTGTATTGGGGTAAAAGACATGAAAAACCTCAGAAATGTTTCACTCTGGAGTTAGAGCATCCTTCTCCTGATCTCTCAGCAGAAGGCCCTGACCTCCAGTCCTCATCGGTGGATGCAACCAACGCAAGGGCTGAACCATGAGATACAATTTTTATGTGTTTTAATCCAGTTCCTCTCCCTTTAGAGTAAGTTTATGAAAAGTGAGACTTAGCCAAGGTGTGACTGAGAGCATTGGTGCTTTCAAACATGAGAAATTTCATTCCCTCCATCCCACCTACCCCTCAAACACAGCTGCTAGAGACAACCCGAGGGTTGCTGTGCGCGGCCCAGAGCTGCAGAGGTGGGCAGAAGGGTGCCACGGGGGGGGGCAGCTGGGCAGGGTGGCCAGCAGCATCCCTCAGGAAGCCCTGCACCTGGGTGCAAGTGATGGGACCTGGGGATAAAGCTGTATGTTAACTCGTACCTTATCTGGGAGCTGCCAGAGGCCACCACTACTCCAGTATTTAGGTTATGCTGCCTAGAAAGAAACATGAAACTGTGCAGGCCAAGTGAGGGAAATAAAAAGAGAAAGGAGCTCCTTTGTTTCTGATCAAGGATTTTGATTCAGAAGCCCCAGGCTGGTGGTGATTCTGTCTGCCCCCTTTGGTGTTCATTTGTGGCTCCTCCCGAAGGCAGCACTGACACCCTGGTAACTGCAGGTGCCATTTGGCTGTCACACCAAGCAGGCTGCTTCCCAGCAGCTGTGAAACGTTCTCACTATGGCACACAGGGCAGTTCAGGTCACAAATCTACTTATCTTCAGGGCATTCCTCAACTGTCCCAAAGCTCACACCTGGCTGTAAAAGTCACCAGGTTTAGTCACCAAGCTTATGCATTAATTTCAGAATGACAGTAAGATTAAGTTAAAAAGAGTTTTAAAAAGCAAACTCTTCACTTTAATGCTGGCATGAGTTTTGCGCATCAAAACACCAACTGTGAACACCCGAATCACTCAAACACGGGCGGTGTCTATCACTTTTTACTAGTACCTGCTGTATTCAGTCAGCAATAGCTTACTGATGGATATAGATGCATCTATAAGTAACAGTACTAACCCATGAAACATCACTTTTGGCTATACGTATATGGGATAGAAAAGCTTTGGTAATTGTATGTGATTTTACACTGCAGACTTGTCATTAACACAAGACAGTAAGTTACCAGCAAGAAGAAATGATACTGGCAGTAATACTTCTGCTTTTCCAGGAACACCATAGGGATTTACATTCAAGCACACACATTATGCTTTTCTATATGCGTGACAAAGAATTTCAAGATTAAAAAAGTAAGAAATCGGTTATAAATAACTGTAGATCTGACCAATTTGCTCAGGTCTCTGAAGCTGCAGTTAAGACATTGCTCTATGTTGTCCCAAAGAATGGCTTGCTGTACTGCGCTGTACCTACAGGTGCTACAGGGCTTTCAGTCAGAACAACGGCAGGATTAGGATTATCCAAAAGGCACAGGAAAGAACTTCATGAGCTTCACTGAGAAAGCATTTGATTTCCTTAGACACATCATATTCCTGTGTACTAAAAGCAAACAGCTTTTAAGAAAGTACCATGTTTATAAATGTACCTACCATAATCTTATTTATGACAATGGACCAAGTCCATTAAGAACCGTGCTGTGGTCTCTACAGTAAACCCAAGGTTCAGTACCCAGAGCTAGGAAGCTAAATCTCAATGCTAACAGTATTCCTGTGAGTGCAGAAAAGTCCTTTTCCTGCTATGCTCATCAGTGTCCAATCTCCAAAACACAAAGACAAACCCTGCATTAGCATGGGAAGCCTTTGGGAAGTGCTCAAAAAAATCACTTTTTAAAATTCTCAATTTAAATGTCTGCAGCAGATTGTAGCCAGAGCACACTTCTCAATGCAGTTCAATGAATTCTGGTTTGGGCACTTGGAAAAAAAACCCATACCCTGGGACTGTTCTGGTGACATGGAATTGTATGACATATTTAAATACGTTTTTTAAATATGAACAAAATTAAGGCATGCAGTTAAAAAGGCACTAGTAAAAAAACCCCCAACAAATAACTTTTCATTTCGTTATACTGAAAGGACTGCTTAGCTACAATTTGAATTGCAAATCAAATTAAAATGTTAAGACTGTGTTTGAACTGTCAAGAAAAAAGTCTATGTGGATTTAACTTTGCAGTTGCCATAGCTTTTAAAGTCCTTGCATGGATATTTCTATCACCCAAATTACAAATAAACAACTTGCTCTAACACGACTGAAACTTTCAGTCGCAATCTAATTAGTTACACCATTAAAACCATACTACAGAAGTAGCTTAACTTTTGTTATTTAATATATGCAACAAACAGAATAATAAAATTCATTAGCAGATAAGCAAGTCCTTTGAGAATACACATACTCACTGTGAACCTTGATCCTTATGTTTTGAGAGCATAACTTCATCGTGGCATTTTCAGAAAAGCAAAACAACCCTGCAACAGTATTGCTTTCATTGGCATTTTCTAGTAATTGGATTAAACAATTAAGAAGAATTCATGATTCTAAAATGCTAGGATCTTTGTCAGTAAGATATTAGAAGCTGTGAGCAGGGATCTTGGCTCTGCATGCAATTCCATGCACCCTCTCAAATGCTAGAGTTAGGGTTTGTTCCTATCATGCCAGTAGTCACTTTAAGTGCTTTACAGAGAATGTTATTTAATGCAGCTTGTTTTACTACATTACCTCAGCAGGGCATAAATATTAGCCAACCTTTTGGTGAAAGTCTGATTTAGCTTCGTAATTATTTCTAGCTCAAAACACTATGTTAATAACCATCTCATTTACTGTAAGTTGCTTAAGTCAGCAGAAAAAATTGCCATAGGGTGGGAAAAAAACCCAAAACAGCTCAAGCCTAATCTTGGTTAAATTAATAACGTTTTACTAGAATCACTGGAACTGGCAAATGTTATCTTCAGCTAAGAAGCACTCGCTGTCTTTGACATACCAGGAAGCCGCCAGCATAAAGAAATTAAGGGAGATGCATTCTGCAAATTCTTTTTTTCCTGGCTCCAAAATGCTCACCGTTGTCATGACTGAATGCCATTTGTTTAGAAAAGGCACAAAAGCAGCAAACTTGATTATTTAGTTATTAAAAAAATCACACTGAGGAAGTGATATTGCAATATACATACATCACTGTCTCACAAAAAGGACATGTTATAAGAAAACTAGATTCTGAGAATTTTCAAGCTTCAGAGAGTGCAGTTTCTTTTTAGAATAGTATATTTAAATGTTATGTATGCTACAGATAAACCTGGTTACATTTTCCCTTTAATGTCCTTTTTTGGTAATATAGAATTTCCTTACCTTTTCAGATATCACTGTCCACTACTGATTTTTATATGCATTTTCACCATGGTTTTGGTACCTTCTTAATCTGTTTGAATGAATCATTTTAATTATATGATCTTTAAATTACCTACATCCTCACCTACCACAGGCTCTACATTAAGATTCCCATCCCTGCTGTCACTGAATTTGGCTTACAAAGCAAAGGTCCTTTACAGCAGAGTACATACCAATTCTTCTTAAAGGCTGCTTTCATAGCTTTTATAAGTGAAAAAAACAGTCAGTACAAGCTGACTTTCCTTCCAGCCTTCTGCTTTCCCTGGTCTGACTAGTTCTTCCCGTGCTCAGAAAACCTTACAAAGCTGTGTACCCTGACTGAGAAAATAATAAGCTAGATAAAATACATAAACCAAAGAGGTCACCACTCTCAGTTACAGGAGAGATGGCTTCAAAAAAATCATCCTTACTCCACTACAGGTAAAGCGATTAAGATGGATCCACACTCCTGCTTATGCTCTGGTGCAAAATTTGGAAGTTGGCAGAATAAATTCAGAAATGTCATGAGTGAACTACCATGGGAATGGATAAGCTTACTGCTCTATTTCCATGCACTTCACAATTCTGATAGTCCTCTAAAGATGCAAAACAGGTAGAGAGCCTTGTCAGGGCAGACAAGGCTCACAGTACCAGCCCACTCTGCCTTTACAAAACAACAGAAGCAAGCAATGAATCACCCAAACCAGTAGGCATTATTTCAGTTCTGTAGTCCAATGGTTTATTTCAAAATGCCCTTTGAAATTATTTGTGTTCTTCTACAAAAATATCAGAGTTTGACTTTTCTGCTGTGAAAAGTCAGTTATTCACTACTCCTGATCAGTACCTGGACTTCTCGACTAAGAAGCAGTATTTCAGAGTTTGACTTTTGTTCTTTTATTATACTCTTTCAAAAATGGAAAAGGTGACTTACGTATGTTTTATGACAGTTGGAAATCTGACAAACACCAATCATCTTGATTATCAGGCTGGAGTAATTACGCTCATGCTATTTAATTGCTGGCTCTCTTCGTGCTCTTGGCCTGTTGTTCATATGCTGTGCCTCCTTGTTCATGCAGATTTATCACTGCTACCTTATTAAAAATGTAACTGGAGTCTTACCTTTATCAGTGACTTATTCCTGGTGTTAAAAGATGTTTAACTTTATTTCAGGAATTTTCAACACATCCTAGATGACTGACCTGTGTTACTAAAACAATTTTTTGAGTGCATAATGGGAAAAAATTCATATTATTCAGGCACTTGATGTTGACATACATTCCATTCTAGCGCCTCTGGACAGCTTTGAAAACATTGTTTCTCATAGCTCATTCCGAATTAAGTAACTCATATACTGCACAAGGATTAGTCACTTCCCTTCCCCTCCCAGCCATTCATGGGATCGTGGAGGAGAACCGACTCTCAACATCACTATTTTTTCTTATCTAAGATAACCGTCTTCCCTCCAAGCTTATGCAACAGAGGTTCTCTTTGGCAGATACAGCAGGAGGCGTTCTCCTAACTATTTACATCCAACAGCTGACCCTTGCCTATCACAGAAATTTTTCCCTTGCAGTATAGTAGTTCCTAGGTCCATAACCTGTTTACCTGTTATTATTTTCCTATTAAGATAATACAATAGTTCTACACCAAAACCTCTAACAAGTACATCAGCACTGAGTTCTTTTTTTGTTATTTTCTTTTGGTCACATAGAAGTACCGGTGAGACACAACGCTGTACAAAGAGTTTCAAGTTCTTCCAGCTTCATCGTCAGCTCTCAGAACCACGTGTTCCAGCTTCAACTGTAAAATCCAGAAACTGATTTAAACGCTAAAATACAGTAAGAACTTAGAACTCTCTGCCACAAGTACCTACAATATGAAGAAGAATCACAGAGAAGTAATCTTCTTGTCCTTTAGCTGCATGTCTGTTTTCCCCTGCACCCTGAGTCAGTCAGTGGTGTCAGAAAAAGTCACGCAGTACCTGACTGTCCAAGCATTTGTCTTTTTTTTTTTCCCCCCTTTAAATAAGGAACAAATATGTACTAAAGTGCTTTATCTACATGAACCACATCAGTACATCATATAAACAAAAAGTTCTAGTCCTGGTAGGAGCGGGGGAGAGAAGATTCTCATTTTAGATACAAAATTTAGATTGTTTACAATCTAAGTGAAACAAAGATTCAAGAGAATATTCTCCCTCTTGTCTTTTTTTCTCTTTTTTTGTAAAAAATAAAAATAAAAGTGCAGTCAAATAGAAAATAAATGCAGTAGATGCAAGGTGAGTTGAGGCAGGCTGTTAGTGATAGTGTGCAAATGTGTGTCTTAGCAGTTCATCTGCAAACGGTCGCAGCTTGGCCTCAATAAAAATCCGTTTCAAGAAATCCCGAGCGTGGTCGGAGACATGAGGTGGTAGCTGGGGGTTGGTTGGCTGAGTGGCAATTTTAAAGATGGCAGCCATTGCTTCGAACTCTGCCCACGGGGGCTTCTCAGTGAGCATTTCTACCACTGTACAACCTACGCTCCTGAAACAGAGGCAGAAGTGAAACAGCAGGTTACAACAGAGTCATGGCCTTCTAGGAAAACAAGAAATAGCAGAGAGCAACTAAAATCCCACAGACGAGTAGTGTCCACTTAACTCTACAGAGCAACTTTAGCAGAAAACAGGTGTTTAAAGAGATTGCATGTACAGCTGTAGGCTTTATCTCAGAAAGTTACACAAATCACTACCTGCACCTCCACTTTATTACTTCACTGAGCCAAAAGCTACCACCCCAGGGAAGGGATAATTAGCTATTTCTCCAGGCAGTACCAGCTGTGTTGTGGCACCACTGCTTCTCAGTGCTCAGCAGGCAAGTGCTGCAGAACCCTCGTACCTCAGCTCTTCAGACACCTGCAGGATTTGAATGCACTTGAAAGCTTTCTTGTTTATTAAGGCCTAATGGAAACGCAAAGCAAGAGGAATGCTTTGACATGAGAGTGTACTGTGTATTTTGCTAGCTCATTAGAAATGCACAAATCATCACCAATGAATAATGCATGAACATGATACAGAAGCTGAAAAGTTTAAAACCACACTTCAGTGCTACCTTTTAGTTAAAAATACTAAAAAAGTACTTAGATTGCCAAACAAAGTTTTAAGATCCTAAACAATCTTTGTATACAAAGCTTATGTTCGAAGGGTTTAGGAAGGTAGAAGGGCAGACACGTGGCCAGAAAAACTTTGTTCTGTAGGTCCTGAAAGATCAGTCTCTTTCAATAACAAGCAAATGATATTGCGAAATGGATATGCTGGAGTAATTTCCCAGTTTTCAGAAAGTTTCAGCATTTTTCAAGATGCTTGCAAGGAGTTTGACTGTTAGACAGAGGTATCTTTCTTTACACAATAAGAATTCACTGAACGACAGAAGTCAAACTTCATTATTTTTTCTTAGTTTTAACCAGGGTTTTCTCCATCTAAAACCATGTCCAAATACTTCAAAGTTCAACAAGTCAACTGCCTAAAATTTGTAAGGTTGTTCTATTATTCAAATATACCAGAATAATTACTAAATTATCTGAAATGGCTAAATTCATTTCCATGACGTCAAAAGTATTGCCATTGGTTGGATATAACATGGTTTGGTTTTAAACACACAAAGTGTTACTACTCCTTCATACCTACTGTTTCCTACCCATTATTCTGTGTTCACAGATCACCTGCAGTGCAAGAAGAATAAAGGCTAAAATCCTCTGTCCATTGCACTGGAGCTATGTTAGGCTGTGCCATATCACACTTTTGAAATTTACCCTTCCTCATTCTTAAATATTTAATAACAACTTAAACCAAATTATTTTTGATACTTCCCATTTAAATCTGGCTAATTCATTCTCACGTGTTCATCTTTTCTAGGACCAGCATTTCATTTTCTGCCTTGCATTGAAGGTATTTCAGTTTCATTACAGGACATTGACTTAAATGATGCTTCAAAGCTTCACATGTTGCTTTTATGCAGTACCTCTCCAGGATTTAGAGTCTGGCAATCCTAACTTCATGCAAGGTCAGTTCAAATGATCTCTCTTATCAATGGGCTGAGGAATTGCCAAATGAAAAATTCCCAAATTTCAGTATTATACCCTCCAAATATGACTGGTGCTCACACTTACCACCTCCTTTGGCTTAAAGGTTGGGATATGGTCATCATGGGTTAAACCCCACAATGAGAGACTCTACTTCTGATAATGAACACTTACACTCTGTTGAAAAAGAGCCCATTCTGAAATGACACCTTTCAGTAGAGAAGGATTTTTTTAACATACCAGATATCTGCTTTTCTGCCGTACCCTTCTCCACTAATAACTTCTGGACTCATCCAGTATGGAGTTCCTGTGACAGACTTCATTCCTGTACCAGAGAGACAGATAGTCTGGAGTCGTTTGCTGGCACCAAAGTCTCCGAGCTTCACATTGCCTGCTGAATCTCGCAGAATATTTGCTCCTGGAAGGAAAGGAACACAGTGTTACATTCATGAAAGGGCCATTAGCATTTCGGTGTGAAAAACAGTAGCAAAAATTCGGATTCAGTGACACAATGCAAGATCAGGCCAGTGTTTCAAGCCAGAGAACTTACTTTCTCTACTCATTCCTATTACTTTATTCCAAGGTTCAGAAAATAATGAATTGTAAACATTGATTTGCATCCTAGGCCTTTTCTGGGAAGTGCTAGTCATTTTGTAAAGCCTTCCCGACAAAAGAAGGAATGTGTCATGCAAGGGAAATCAAAAGGAATGGGAAAGAAGTTTCCACACAACTGAGAATGTCTTCATACTATATTAAAGCAGTATCTCAAACTGTGTTACAGATTTGTTCAAAACACTTACCTGCATAAGCATCTACAAACTGACCATGATATCTCAACATTTTTTGGAACAAAACACCATTGATACAAAGCAACAGGAAAACTGTAGAAGTTTTAGGGAATACAACAGCGTTGTGTTCAACACACCTATTTTGCACATCACCACTTTCCTACATGTTTGTAACTTGCTTTTATGCAGCACTTGCAAGTCACCTGTATCTATCTCTAAGAAGTATGTCTGTTTCTTCAGGTTTCCTGGCAGTAAAATGGAAGAAGTCTGAGCCATTTGGTCAGGCAAGTCACCTCTGCCAGTCATTTTTTGTGTCAGTGAAATGCTGCATAATTTCTACATAAGTGGTAGAAACAAAGTTCTAAAAATAAACTTTTGAGTCATGATTTTTTTCTCTGTACGTTCTATCTATTTGTAAAGACACCATTTTTTGATACATTACCTTTAATATCTCGATGGACAATCATATTACTGTGCAAATAGTGAACTCCTTCCAAAATCTGCCGCGTATATTTACGAGTCACATTCTCTGTGAGTGCTCCATATGATTTCAATTGGTCTTTGATGGAACCCTGTGGCAGACAAGAAGTATAAACCACTAACATTTCTAGACTCACAAGTGGGCTTCACAGTTGAACTTAAATGAAATTTATGCCTGAAATGCAGACATTTAAAGTTGCAGTACTTCTCTAGATTAACTCAAAAGCACAAATAGATTTTTACCTCCACTGAGAAAAATACACACTTTGACAAAAAAGAGGCTGGACAGAGAAGTCCTATATGGAAATGTTAAGCTATTAATTTTAAAACTGTCAAGCAGCTGAGTAGTTCCAGTGTGAGGTACAGAAGAAGAGAACAGCAGTACTTTCACTCAAACACCACTCAACTCTTTTGATGATTAAATGGTGATACTCAAGTTGGCCAAAACAGATGCTGTTTACCCTTGTTATTTTATACTTGGGGGAAATAAAAAAAAAAGGTTGTCAAGAAAAAAAACCACAACATGCTGGAGGATAGTATTTGATGTAAAAATTAAGAGGTAAGCAAGTCCTGGCTTAAAATGAGATCAAATAAAAAATTCATGGTTTAGTAACTATTTTGGTATAACCTGGCTTTGTCACACGTAGTTACAAACTAAGATTACTTCTGTGACACTGTCCTTCAAATCTCAGAAAAATTCAAAAAGCCCCCCAGTACAAAGTCCAGAATTGATGTAAAAAAAGCAAACAAAGAAACAAAAAACCCACCACCCACAAAAAAAAACAAAACAAAACCTGCTTTTCTTCTGTGGAGTTTCACAGTAAAGTAGAATGCTGTAACGATTCAGAAATACGGAGCCTCTGTTTTTATATAAGCATGTTATTCAGCTCTGCTGACACCACTTGGTGAGAAAATTAAAATCTACAGTTTTCTGACCTTATAGTATTTCTTAACAGAACAGCAGAACAGTTCAGCATATACTTAGGTGCCACACCAAAAAAAGCACCAAGATTATTTTCTGTATGAACTTATTCCCATGACCATTTTAGCTACTTTTTGTTTTCCTGAAATAACTGAGCACTTGATATCATGACTATGCAACAGCACAAGTTGAAGCGTGGCAATAAAACATTAAAATTAATGAAGATCCATGAGTTTACTAATGATAATAGTGTCTTTTCAAAGACAATGCCAGGCACTTTTTATGCCAAAACCAAATGCAAAAGCTTTTGTACAAACCACTGTAATTCCAAAAATCCAAACAAGCAATGGAAGAAGACAGGATGCTGTAAGCACTTGTCAGTACTCATCTTGGGCTACTGTTTTAACTTGGACATTCCTTTAATATCTGTGTGCCCTTCTGCAAAAGCTTTCTACTTGGGTGCTCAAAACATTGTGCAGAAAACATGGTTGAAGTGGACTGGCTCTCTTGCTTACCCCAGGCATATATTCCATGAATATAGAGAGTGTTCTTTCGGGTGGGTCTCTCAAGAAGCCATAATACTGAACAATTCTTTCATGCAGCAGATTTTTCAGCAACTGAATCTCACATTCAAGTGCATTTACTTCCTAAAAGGAAAAAACAAACAAAATTTTTGTTAAATTTTTTTTTTGTTAAAATTTTTGTTAAAAACAAAAATAGCTTATGTAAAGTTTATACATTTTATAACATGAAAATACCACTATTAGATGGAGGGAAGTTAAAAAAAAAACTATGGCTTTTCTATAAATCGACTTCGGGATGATTTTGCTGTTATTTGTTTCTCTTATTTTGAAGTTATGTTTGTTACAGAGCACAGCAGATATCAGTATGTATATGAAGTCAGTGATCATTATGCAACAAGCCTCCAATTGGGTAAAAAAAAGCTTTAAATCTTTGTAGTGGAATAATTAGCATTAACTCTTAACTTTTCCAGGATGACAGACCATACTTTTAAAATACCTTTGAGGACCACTGAGTATCGTAATAATGAAATACAACAAAGAAAAACATTAACGCATATGCTGCTTTCTAGAGAGTTATCTGAAATACTACAGATTTTGCAAACAGGAAGCAAGATATTTTGAAATGGACTGTACAGTAAGAAGCTGGAAAAATACTAACCCACAAATTCAAACTTGACTGGATTCTAAATTTCACCTAGAAGTCTTTTATCAAAACTTACTTTATATCCATCCAGATTTTTTGACACTAAGTGGCATATATTACAAAATGCTATGGCAAGTGAGGTCACAAAATTATTGCTACAGGAAAGGCTACAGTATCTTATATTTAGTATTTCCAAAGAATAATCAGTTGTTCTGTTATATTTTAAAGAAGCAACAACTACACTAGAAATCTACAGCACAAATGATTCTTGGCTTTTTTCCTTGATCCTACATCACTAGTAGCAGCAACTATAACTGGCAGCCACTGTAATCTGTAATCATGCTTACACCCAGTGTTTCCCCGGCCTTGCTCCCCACAGTGCAGAATGCAGTCCTAATGCAGGAAAAGTAATAATTCCTTTTCTATCCTGTAAAAAGCAGCAAGTACAGTTTGGGAAAAAAAGAAATAGAATCGATGCTACTTTTAAACAGTTCCTCTCCTCAAGTGTCCAGTATTTAAAGAAGGACAAGTTCAATTTTAGAGAGAGAATAAACTGACAACAAAACTTTTGCTCATCAGAGAGAAACACAGTGAATAACAGTAGCTAGCCCTGATGCCCGAAGTTTTATCAAAAAACCCCAACATATCCCCCCCAAAAAGATAAAAAAAGATAAGACTCTCAAACTGTCTTCATAGCCAAACAAAATATTCTCGATAATTTATTTTCAGGAACACTTAAATTAGCACAGATTTTTCTGTTTATAAATGGAACTTGTTCCAATTCCTTTAAGTATAAATAATTGTCTATTTCAGAGCACACTTCTTCATGGATTGTTTAATTTTAGAGACTGAGACGGCCCCGAATTAAATTATGTTCATTGCAGAAGGATACGTCTGAAAATTAAAAAATGGGATGCAACATTAAAATCAGGAAACCAAACTAACAAAACAGAATTCCTAACAAGGACATGAACAGGATGATGTTGTCTTAAAACATGTTTTCAAGGAAAGGAACATCAGTCTAGTCTAGAACACAGCACTTCAGCAGAAGCCCTTTACAAAATCTCTATTTAGTATGGCTTACCTTGCTGGTTTCTGGACTATCAGGATCAAACTGAACTTGTTTAACAGCCAATTCTCTTCCGGTATCAGCATCATAACACAGATACACTCTGCCAAATGCACCTTGACCCAGCAGTTTACCACGTCTCCAGTTAGTTGGAGCTCGTGGTGCTGAAAATACAAGTATGTTTTGGTTTTCAAATGAGCTTGTTATTCAAGTTGATCGAGAAAAACTGGAATACATAGAAAATAATTTTTTACAAGACTACACTTTTCAACAACAGAGCCTGTGCGTCCTAAACCTTCCCATATAAATGACAAAGATCAAAAAAACTTCCTACAAGATGGAAAACAGGAGCTACTTAAATTTATGCACAAAATAATGTGGTAGAGATACACATACTTAAAACAACTAGCAACAGCTAATCTGAAAAACAGAAAAAGGATGTTAAACAAACTTAGTAACATTTTTTTAAAAAATTGAAGCACGATTAAAATGTACCAACCACTCAAATCATCAGAGTATATTTGCTCCTGAAAGGCCACCAGAGACATAAATCAGTACTGCTAAGGTCTACAATTTATCAGAAAACTTGACCAACATCTGCAAAATTAAATAGTAACTGCAACCTACATAACCCTTCTCGGGTCCTCAAGAGGCTAATGTGATCAAAAATATTTTCACAGTGGTTTGCTATCACATATGCAAATTTCATGTGAAAATCTGCCTGAAGGTTGGCACAGTAAGCAATGAAAAAACTTAGGAAAAGTTAAGGCTGTATGCTCTTACTAGAGAGATAAAAACATACTATTCAGTTGCATGTATTTTGATAGCACACTTATTGTCGACATGATATACTTGAAAGGCAAGAGTTTTAGAGTGGAGTTCACAAAATGCCTTAACTTACAGCGACTGGGTGGGCTGATGTCCATCACGGACAAGGTAGGATTGTCTATGTCACTGCCCCTCCTCCTCATTCTGTTATCTTCATACTCTGGTGTGAAGACACTGCTGCCACTGCTGGTGCTCAGTGAGTGATCAGTGGGACTGAAACTGACTGGTGATCGGAAGCTGTTCCCCTGAGTCCTTCTGGCTCTTGGAAAAGTTTTACGACCTTCAGTGACATACAAAGAATACTGATGTTACACCACAAAAAAATACTGCTGTGCAGTGTGTGTGTGTGTGAAAATGCTTTATGAATTCCACATAATGCAATTCACATCTTCCACAGTGCATGGCATGATGTAATGAACATGAAATTTACTGGTTTAACTTTCCACCTAGGAAAAAACAAACATTCATCACAGGTGTATGCAAGGATTAGCCTGAATCGAAAACAGATTTATATTTAAGTGACTGAAACTGGGACCAAACTCTGGCACTGTTCTGAAATGTACTCAGCGTGCTCCAGAAACCCAGAGGGCTGTGAGACGAGAAAGGAAAATGCCCTGCCTCTACTTTTATTGCTCTATTAAGGTCAAAATACCAATTTTCTGATAAGTAGGAGGGTAAGAGATATGTTTACATTCCAGTGGTGCTCAGGATGGCATCTTCATCCTGTAAACTAACAAGAACTGAAAGCAGAGAAAGACCTACACATGGAATCAACATGAAGACAATAAAACTATTAAAAAAAATTAAAAAATAATAAAGAAAATTAAAACGCACAATGTATAATTCAAAGATGGCTACAGCATTAGAATAAACAAAAAAAAAGGCATTGATCTTCAAAAAGGTTAATTACAATCAGACCATTAATAAAATCCATGTTAATTCATTTAGATAAACATTTTTAGGTCAGCATAGCTTGACCAAATTTCATCCTACAGAACTCTGAATAGCTGAAGGAGTCTCCAATTCATTAGGTATTACACTGGAGGAGGAGCTCCCAGAGGACTGAACACAGCAAGCAGATAAAGCATCTTTGAAAAAGTAGACTCAGATTTATATACTAGTATGGCCAATTTAAATTCCAAGAAAGATATGCAAACAAATTATTAAGCAGTTTTATAAACCACTGAGAAGATAATAAGGTGATAGACCAGCCATAACTGGTTTGTCACATGTAGGTAATCCAATTTCCCCATTTCATCAAGACATTTTCATAAGCTAAATAGTGAAGTGTTGCACAGACCAATTTACTATGTCAAGTATGCCCAAGACAGATTCAGAGCAGTTATCAGTGATTTCTCATCAAAGGGGAGAGCAATTTAAAGTGGACACTCACAGTAGTTTACCTTCAGTCCACTTCCATACACTATTTTAACTAACGATGTATGAAACTTATGATGGTACATAATACACTGAAATATTAAAGCTGACATCAAGTTAAGTGTGGCTGGAAGTCTGTTTCAAGACAAAAATCAAAATTCACAATGGTATTAGTAAACTGGAGATTATTCAGAAATCAACAAGATGAAATTCAGTAAGGAACTACAAGGTATGTACTTAAAGAGAAAACAAATGCAGAAACCACAAATTGTAAAGTAATTGGTTGGCTAAAAGCCATGTAGAAAAGATATAGGAACTATAACAGACCACAGAGTGAACAGCAGTCAGTATGGTGACTATGAAAAATTAAAGTGTCATTTTAGAATGTATTAACATGACTGTTACATACCAAGTTACGGCTATATGCTACATTATACATAAAGTAGGCCTAAGAAAAGTGTCAGCTAGAGAGCTAGAACACTGCACTGAGTTTTGGCCACTACAAGAATGGAGAAGAGAAAGGAGGGGAAAAAAAATAAATAAAAAAAAACTTGCAAAAATGTCTGAGGTAAGGCTTAAGGCTTGAAAGAAGAAAACTAAGGAGAGAAAACAGATGTGTGTGTGATGTAGTGTGATGTATGGGCAGTGAGCAACTTTTCACTGTGTTAAAATGGAGTAACCAGTTAGTAGTTTCATTTGCAGGAAAATTTTTTTGAAAACAGAGAAAGTTAAGTTATAAGACAAGCTATCTTCAAAGTTAGTTATGTGAAGAAAATTTGTATCTCTTCTCTTAAAGTCAATTTAGTTTGCTTAAAACTTGGCATGTCAGATCTTTGCTTCTTTAATCTTGTCTTAGAGCAAAGGACTGGACCAAAGATGCCTTGGGGTCCCTCAGTTTGGTATTTCTGTGATTTCTGTAACAGAACTCCATGTATTGCTGTGCTCATTCCATACTGCAAATGAAACCACCTGGTCTTTGAAGAAGTTTCTTCTTAACACTTCTCAACTAGTGCTTGACACACCCTCAAGTCAAACCTTCAGCTGTTCCTCTTTCCTTCATTTGGAAATTTAACACGTGTTAAATTTACACCAGTGTTACTGCTGTCCAAATGAGTTTTGTGGCCACAAGAGCAGGTGCTGTCTTGCATTCCAACAATAGATTTCACCAGCTAATTGTTATTCTCTTGATCTAAATCACTGCTCTTCAATTTTATTTAATCTTTTAATCTGACAAATTGTTCAGAGGAAATCCACTGTACTTAGGGTTTTTCTAAGCAAAACAAGAAATGACAAACTAACTGACATACCTACTCTGGACAGAAAAAGGTGACAAAGGTCAAAAGCTTATACTGGGTGACTTGTGCATGGCCAAAGATAGAGAACATTTTCATAGCTGTGCATGTGAGTCATGAATTCCTTAATCCATAACTCTACCAGAGATAAGACTACTCAGCAGATTTATCAATCATTACTAGTTTTGCAAGTGAGTTTGGGAAAGAAGTTAAGCTTTCAATTTCTTCAATAGTTGCATTCATTAAAGATTTTGCAATCTAAATTTTCTTCCTTAACTTTTTAAGAAGAGAAAAAAAAAGATTAAGAAAATAGAACTCTTGCAGTATTCACACTTACCATCATTGTAGTCTTGTTGATGATATGAAATATGGTATCTTCGGGGATAAGTCCCCCCCTTTCCAAATTTCTCAAATATTGGGATATCGTACTCTACTAGAAAATAAAGAGATACATTTCAAAATTTAAAATATGACAAAAGCATATTAAACTAACCAGTTTGGTATTATACACTTAAACTTGGGGGAACATATCAGAGAATATTCTTCAAGTTGAAGCATTAGAGCAAAAGAAGATTATAGAACAAAAGCCACAAATCTGACAAATCACAAGAACTAAAAGGACATTCAGCCAAAAGTTCCAAAGGATCAAGAACTCAATAGCTCAAGTGATTTGTAATATCTTCCTTAAAAGAATGTCAGAGGACTACAGCATGTCTAATTACTCCAGTTTTAAAAATAGTTTCTAGAGGACTTCCGAGAAATTAGTTCACCAGGAAAATTGGCAGAAATTATTACAAAGAATAAAACTTAAAGATCCATAAATCTGAAAAGTTGGTGAATGAGCCAACACAGCTTGAATTACCAAAACACACTGGATAGGTCCTGTTAAATATTACTAAAGGAGAAAAGTATTCATAAGACAAAACGAAAAGTCCCTCATGCATAAGTAATTAGTTAAAAGATAAGTACATAAGATGGGAGTAAATGGTCAACAGTTCCATAGGAACTGGGCTACAACTTATGCATTTTAATTATGCATGAATTCCCTGGATGGAACAATAAATAGTGAAATGACAAAATGATTTGAAGAAATAAAGCCAACAGAAGAATTACAGAAAGCCCTTAGGAGTTTACATGACTGGATGTTAACACGGCAGATGAAATTCAGTGTAGGCTAGTGTAAAGGATGGTGATAGAGAGTTCCAATAAAGCAGCAGCTGAACCCTCTGTTGGCTAAGCAGCAAATTAAATGCTATAAATCATTAAGACATACGAAACAAAGTTTTGGTCTACTCCATTCAAAGGATTTAGTAAAACTGGTAAAGATTTAGAAGTACAGAGATGATGAAAGATACAGAATGGCTTCTCCATAAGGAATGGAGGCCTCTATAGACTAGAAAAGCAATAGCTCAAAGGGACATAAAGAGGTCTATAAAAAAAAAACAAACCAAAACACAAAGGGCATACTTCTTCACAAACCACAGTAAGTTGCACAACTTCTTGTCACAAGAGTATCTGTCACACAGTATCCGTTGATACTGAAAAAGCTTATGCAAATTGAAATAGGGACTGGAAAAAAATGTGGAAGGAAAAAAATCATCCATCAAATCACAGAAGAGCATCTTGCATTTGCAGAACCCTTAAGCTATACAGGTCTAGGAACATATTCTGAGGAAGGAATACTACACTGTCCCCTACAGAAACCTGGTACTGATTGTGGCAGGGGAGGGACTAGGCCAGATTGACATCTTTTCCTACTCTGTATACTATTCTGCTTTTGCTACACATCGAATAATGAGAATAAACATTGAATATGGAATTAATGATTGCTGTCTATCTCATTGTTAAAATACCAGAGCATCCCACAGGAAAAAGAGATACCTACTTTCATTTAAAAATGGTGCAATTTGTTAAGCACTCTAGAATCCTTAGAAGAAAAAACAACACCATCACACAGTTATCTGGCTAAAGCTTCACAAACAAAATAAAAAGAAGCCTTGAAGTATACAGTACAGGATGTTTCAAAAAGATGGACCCAATTTCAATGACAAGAGGCCTTGAAATTCGGTCCATCTTTGTGAAACACCCTGTAGACC
Source organism: Aegotheles bennettii (assembly GCA_013398125.1). Classification (NCBI taxonomy): domain Eukaryota; kingdom Metazoa; phylum Chordata; class Aves; order Caprimulgiformes; family Aegothelidae; genus Aegotheles; species Aegotheles bennettii. Next base: position 18,586 of record VZRW01012087.1, read on the forward strand.
AAAAAAACACCCCAAGATTCACTGGAAGCTAATTATTGTTCAACAGCAATATTACGTAGTGAGGCATGTCCATGAGAGACAATTCAAGGCACTTTCAAGGTTACCCATTGCATTTCATATCCTGAACCATGGACAACAACTTGGATTCAAGCTAGATTATCGGATGAAAACAACATTGTTGGTGGTGACTAATTTATAGGCACAGCACAAAGTTCTCCTCCATCCTTTCACTGTGTGCTTTCCATTCCAGAAGGCATGAGTACTTCAAATTGATCTTCATTTCACATAGGAGAAAATGAAGGCTCTGTGTACTGGTTTTGGCTTGGATGGAGTTGATTTTCTTCATAGCAGCTGATATGGTGCTATGTTTTGGATTTGCAACCAAAACAGCGTTGATAACATAGGGACGTTTTAGTTATTTCTGAGCCCTGTTTACACAGCATGAAGGTTTTTTTTTTGTTTCTCACACTGTCCCACCAGCCAGTAGGCTGAGGGTGTACCAGAAGTTGGGAAGGGACACAGCTGGGACAGCTGACTCCAACTGACCAAAGGAATATCCCATACCATACAAGACTGTACTCAGCAATAACAGCTGGGAGAAAGGGAGGACATTTGGAGTTAGGGCATTTGTCTTCCCAGGTAACTGTTAGGTGTGAAGTCCTGCTCTCCTGGAAATAGCCAAACATCTGCCTGCTGATGGGAAGCAGCAAATGAATTCTTTGTTTTGATTTGCTTGCATGCAGAGATTTTGCTTTACCTATTAAACTGTCTTTATCTCAACTCACAACTTTTCTCATTTTTACTCTTCCAATTCTCTCCCCCAACCCACTGTGAGGGAGGAGTGAGAAAGCAGCTGTGTGGTGCCTATGTGGGTTAATCCACAACACTCAAAAATGAAAGAAATTTAAGTTGGTGCATAACCTTGTTTGCAATGGGTATTACAGTCCAGTTTAACAAACTGCTGTGTGTCCCTACCCACTGCACCGTTTGCTTTTTTCAGAGAAGTACATAAACTATACCATGCATACCAACAGTGGTGTTACACACAATAATCTAGAAGAAAACATTCGGAAGATCTTATATTTCATTGTATCTTTTACTGTGTGCATTTGGACTGGATTTTGCTGCTTTGTTTTCTTCTACCATATTAAGTTTGTGTAATACAATACCTCTCGATACAAACTTCCCTTTTAAGCTCTATTATTTCCAAGAGGAAGAGTTCTGGGAAGCTAGTATGTCCATTGATTTTGCCTACCTGAGAATTCCTGATGATTATCTGGATAGCTCTGTGCTCTTGGCATCCGAGATTTGGGATAGTTGTCTCTGGAAGTGTAAAAACATACAGCATCTAAAAATTGCTGTTAGTCTAGTACTTAAACATTTAATCTTACTGTCTCACAATTCTTATAACTGATGAAAAGTTATTGCTATACCAGTTGCTGCACCAGTTTACAAATGTGGAACTCAATTTTGAAAGTCAAATCTAAGAGGTATCAATAACAATTCAAGGTCAGCAACAATGGAAAAGCTTGCTTATTGAGCTTAATGTAGTAGGAAAGCAACAGACTGTTAATGAGCAATGACATTAGTAAAAACATGAATTATCACAATTAAAGCCACAAAGGAGCACTGTTACATTTAACACCTTTGTGGCTAAACACAAAGGTTTATAGACTGGCAAAATCTCTCATACAGCCTACAAAAACTCATGAGGAAATTTAACTAAAGAAAAGCAGGACCTTTTAATGTCTCAAAATATTTCCTCTTGTCTCCTTGGAAGTTATAGGATTAAGAGAGCAATTTTATTGAGTTATAGAATGATTAAGAATTTTTTGGTTCTTACACGATCACATTGTTTCTTACCTACTGTTGGTATGTAACTCCCAGCCACCAAAAGGAATGGATGGGATTGCCAGTCAGAGCAACCGATTACAGTATATTTCCATAAACATACCAAAACAGTGTCCTCCTTTTTCTGGTAAGAATTTCTCTAATAGGTAACAGAAGCTAAATGGAGACACAAAACCTACATCTTTGTAGGAAAAATTTGAATGGAGGAAAAAAAAAAAGGAAAACAAACTAAGTAGAGGTGACAACTGAAGTAAATCAAAAACAACCACAAGAAGTTTAGAAGGAGCCGCATGACTGGAATTAGGTTTGCTTTGTTTCCCCTTCTTCTGCTCATCCCTACTCCACAAAACCTAAAAATTTGGCATTTGGGAGAATTTATATCCTATGTAGCTACATTAAACACTGTGTGTATAACATATAGCACTCCAACCACAAAATACTTTTCATGTCTATTGTTTTGTTGCTTGTGAAATGAAGACTTATTACTTAACTCAAAATTTTATTTTTTAGACCAAATGTATTTGTGTCCTCGAATCATATTCTCAAACAAAATGGTACTATGGCATACCATAGCTCTGATTAATTCCCATAGGCAATGATTTCCAACATTTTACCTTTCTAAAAACAAAACAAATTATTTAATTAGCAGTATTATTTGTAAAGCAGTTCCAAACAAATGAAAAGCCAATCTGCACAACATAAGACCCAAGGTTATTTGCCAGACCAACCATAAGCCAAGCAGGAGTATGTTCTGTTTGGCTTACCTGGCCCCTGAGAAACTGTGGACAGTGACCCTCTCAAAACACATGAGTCTCCTAACAGGGCAATCAAAACAGATCTCCAGACCCACCACAGTACATGCTGCCTCTTGCTAACAGACAGGTATGAACAAGCAAAAACAAGTGGAAAGTCCACAATGGGAACAAGGGGATAGGAATGGACAGTAATTGTAAAGAAAAGGAGGGTACTGTCTGTTGAGGTCTTTAAATGATACTAAACTGTCTTGAATTGGGCACCCTCAATTTTAGAAAAGGGAAGAAGTACCTGAGAAATGTAAATTTGATGGGCTTGCTCACTGCCAGGGAATATACTTCACATATATGTAAGACTGGCAAAATTCAGTAAAAGTCTTCATTACATTTCTGTAGGATCTGAAGTCTACTTTTTGTGTTTTAAATGCAAATGGTATAAAAAAAAAAAAAAGAAAAAAACTACTTCTATTTTCCGTGCATTAGTAAGCAATTAAGTTCCAATAAGCTTCTATAAATGTTCTATAACTTACAGAGGACTTCCTGGAAGAAGTTCAGTAATAGCTGTCACTGGAGAGTTGTATGTTACAATTATGCAATCTAATAAACACAAATAACAAATGTAAGAAATTCTTACCCATCTAAAGGGCTGTCAAGTGAGGGACAGCTTCCCGAGCCAGAGTTTTCAGGACTGCTCAAAGACAATGGATCCAGCATCTAATAAATAGCAAGCAGAGAATGACCAACAAGTTCAATTTTTTGGTTCTGCTTTGAAATGCCTAATAAAAAACAAAACCAAACCAGAAATATTAATTACTAGAGAAAAAATTAGCTGCCATAGTTGAACCTGCATTACATTCCTTTCCCTGAAATGATTCTGTCATTTTTCTTGCATCTAGCTAGAATATAGCTAAGATATTCAATCCTGCATCATGCTTTGTACCTAACAAGTTGTACCCTACAGTCTTCCTGTATAGAACATTGTCTCTTAATGTTGTAGCAATATCTGCACGAGTAGCTTAACAGAGTAACAAAAATAAGGCCTTGAGAGGAAAAAAAGCTGAGACAGTTTAAAAAAAAATGTGGGTTTTGTCATCATCAACATACAGCACAAATTGTGATGAATGCAATTTACGTAATTTCTGTAGTGGTTTAAGTCTGGCCAACTCGAAGTCACAGAAAACAGCTAAAACGAAATACTGTAAAAAAAGCTTTTAAATATTTATCTCTAGTTAGGACTCCAGTTTCCAAAATTATGCAAATTTTAAATAGAACTGAAGAGAAAACGGAAGGAGAAAGAGGGAGAATACATAAAATTTATAAACACTCTCCCTTTTCACCCAACCCAGAATCCTATTCCAAATAAAATAAACTTCATGTGAAACTGGAGTTTACAAAACCACCAAAGACAGAATCTTTTTTTCCTAGTAATGACCTAGTACTTGATGCTCACGAGCTCTGCGAGATCTGCCATGTAGCAGTCTGAAGAAGCCATAAAACTGACTATCTAGGCCAGATCTATTACATAACAAAAACATTCATCAACACTTTACTCTGTTTCTTGAACTCTAATCCAGAGAAAAATAAATGGATTGATAATCAAGAGCATCCTCTTGATTACCAGCTATTTCTATTGGCTGACATTCATTTTGTTTGTCTCACACTACCACCCTTTAAAGTCTTAAGTTAATGACAGGCAAACATCACTCCCTTCTCTTTTGTTGTAAAGCAACCCGAAAGGTTTTACAGATTTATTTTTCAGAAGAAGTGGAAACAGAATCTAAATTTTGAATTATTGAATGCGACAATTTTACCAGCCTGCCCCCTAAAAGCAGAGTGGAAAGCTCCATCTGTTGTCTTAAAATGAGCTCCTTCCTACAATAAAAGTTTGTTTTGTTACATTATATAACATCTATTATTTTCTATGAACGGGACACAAGCCTTTTTGTTATAGATTAAGTGGTTGCCCCTCCAATTTTTATGGTCTATGCTGCATCTTAAAGGTCCTGGGTACATCCTTTGCCAAGCACCAATCAAGGACTTGAAGAAATACTGTCCAGAAAGTCAAACTCAGCCAATTAAGTGAACTCTGTATTGTGGAATGCTACATTTACCACAGGTTCAGCAATTGCATTCCTCTTTTCTCATGCTGAACAGTGGGTCCTGAAAGGGAATAAAAATCTCATCTGCTGCTGGGCAGACCATGGCCTACTTGTATGCACCCCATCATCTCTTCTGTAGAGAAGGCGTGCAGGTCTGCTGTGAGAGTGTGACTAGCTGTGCTCAGACAGTTCTCCGCTCCCAAATTCCCTTCTCTTTGTGGGGCAGGCTGTGGGAGATGCAGGCAGCATGCTCAACACTTGCCAAGGTTAACCTGGCAACTTAGAGTGAAGGGAACAAACAGAGGTTGTGAGTTCCAAACGCCTCAGTTCGGCCCTCAGGGCTGCTTCGGTTGAACTAACCTGGCTTCCTATAAAAGTAGAATTCCTGTATTTAAACCTTGCTGACAGTTTACCCAGCAATGCATACATGACAGGTTACATGTTTCACAGAATCACAGAATCCTAGGGGTTGGAAGGGACCTCGAAAGATCACCTAGTCCACCCCCCCTGCCAGAGCAGGGTCACCTAGAGTCCATCACACAGGAACCCATCCAGGCGGGGTTTGAATGTCTCCAGCCAAGGAGACTCCACAACCTCTCTGGGCAGCCTGTTCCAGTGCTCTGGCACTCTCACAGTAAAGAAGTTCTTCCTGAATGTTTGGAGTGAATAGTTAGTTCCTGATTAGTTTGGAGTTCCTGAATGTTTGGAGTGAAAGGACATCCTGGGCCTCAGCTCATCTGCCTGCTTCACCAGTCAGTGACCAAAAATGACTCTGCCCAGGCCAAAAGTATCACCATCATTTATTTCACTGAATGAATTCAGGCCTGGGCTGCATTTGACCACGTGCCTGTGTTAATGAATAGCACCCTGCTCTGGAAATTGGGAGATTCAGTCTCTATTCCCAGCTTAGTCATTAAAATTGTGTAACAAATTGCACAATCTCTTTGCCTCTATTTTTATTCTATCATCTGTCTCTCATTTTGTCAGCTCATAAAAACCACTGCCTCTTGCCATTAGTGAATACAGTGCCAATGTCAACAAGAACTTGAAGTGATTCGGGTAGGCAGCATTATTTATTTTTCCTCCTGAAAATATCTCTTTCTTCATTGCCAATTCTGTGAGCAGTTATATCCCTGCATCTTTTCCTACTGTTTTTAATGGCAATTTTGATACTCAGAGTGTTTCAGATCTTATTAATACCAGGTCCATTGCCATCCCCTTGCCACTACCTCAACACAGTATCAACTGAGTCGAAATATTTCTGACAGGTCCAAACTCTTCTTTAAAACCTCCTCTAATTACATGGGAAAGTTGTAAAACTGGTCTTGCTTACATATCCTTCTCATTAAAATAAAGAGGTTTGTGCTTTCTAATGTAGACATCTCTTGCTATAATTTAGATCTATCACTAACTCACTCAACTGTCACGGAAATTAAGAATATTATCTTTCTCCTTGTAGCAAGATATTTAAATAATTGAAGACTTACAGAGAAAAAACAGGTTCTACAATCACAATTATTTTAACCTTCTTTCTGCGATCCTGTTTTCCAGGGCTGTCATAATGTTTTTACCTGTTCTTTCTGACAATTCCATATCCATCTTCAACAGCAGTATTTCATAAATCAACCTAATTTTAATAAATCACACACATACCTGATCCATACTTTCTGGAATGAATTCACCCTCACTGTTGATACTGGTGAAGGACCCATTTCGGGCCACCTGATGCAGCTCATCTGGAATGTATCCTGGGGGAGGTGAACTCCTATCACGAGTATTAGAACCTTTAGAAAGAAAAGGGCCAGTCAGAGTCTCTTCACTAATCCAGAATCCATGGGCTTTATTCAAATGCTTCATAGGCTCCATGCCTGCCTGGATCATTTCTAGATTTAGAAATTTCCCAAATGCCTAGGCAATACAAAATTTACCTACAGCATTTAAAATCTGTAATCCAGGAATTATGAAAGACTTGGGGCAGGACTGTCTCAATGGTATGAAAAATAATTTTCATTATATAGGAACAGAAATATGATTTGCCCGCACATCTATCTGGCTAAGTTTCTTCTTTTGAAACAAAATGGAAATCCAAACTCTTCCACCCATGTCAACTAATCCTTTTGAACCTTTGAGAATTTCAGTTTTTCTTCGTCTGCAAGAACATGAATACCTCTATTCATAATAAATGCATAATAAATTAATTAAATTGTCTGGAAAATTATTCATTAAACTCTCTAGTTTTATAATAAAATGTGGAAGTTATCATCATGCCAACTTTGAAACATGAATAAACAAAAAGGTTATACCAATGCCAAAATAAATATCTGAAACAAATGTTCACACATTAAGATTAAAAACCACAAGAGTCCTAAATTGAGCAAGGAAACCCATTGTCATACAAATACATTTTTTAGTAACTCATTCCCAAATCTGAAAATAAAAGGGAGTACTAAAATCAACTTTTTAGGAAATTCATCATAGATTTATTTACTTGTGATTTTTTTTGGCTAATTTTCTGTATTATATCTATTTAAACCATCCCCGACTTAAAATTCAAAATCCACTCCTCCAAGTGCAAACTCTACAGTAGAGTCATCAATAAGTATGAGAAAATCAGTCTGTGTTGAGAGCAAAATCTTTATGATGAGAATATTACAAAAGAAAAGTTTTTACAATTAAAGCTATTGAAATATGTAGCTTACCTATTACAGACAGTCGCCTTTTTCTGTCTGTCACATCAAATGCTGTATTATCTAAATCTTCCAGTGAGGGCAAGGGTTCCACGTTATTTACACTGGGTGACTGAAAACGCATACGTATTACAAACTGCAGTTATTACTTCATGCTCCTGACAATGAAAATACTCCACAAACTTTTAAAGGCTTTGTGCAGCACATTGCTCTTTTAGAGCAGTCAAAAAGAAGTTTGTCAATGTATACCAAAGTTCATCTACTTTAGTAGTACAAAATTTTCAATATGTACTAGTATACAAATCCCAGCAACTTAATGGCTGTGATGTGTTAGATAATATCAAAATAAACCAGTATTTAGCATATAGTCCACTGCTAGTGTTTGCTACAACAAATATTCAATTTGCCACAGAGGAATGTCACCCAACATATGACTTAAGAACAGTTTTAGATAGCTACAGTTACTTAAATTCTATGTGCTTCTCAAATTTGTATCACGTCATCATCCTATTGGGAATATTTTTCTACCACTGTAGCGAAGGCAGACAAAGAGAGAGGAACAAGGTCTAGGAAAAAGTTAAAACCAAGTCAATCCAAAATGCTAACAGATTCTTAAAGTGAACTGAAGAAGCAATCCGTAATATCATCAACTGAAAAAATCTAATCTTTAAGATACAAATTATACTTCAATACGAAAACTGATGAAAAAGACAGTTAGCATGTCAACTCTTACCTGTGTATTTCCATGTATTACAAGCAATATCTTGAGACTCTTCATATGAACACTACGGTCAAGCAATTCAACAGCTTTGTCCAGGTCATCCTGTGTGGTTAATGGAATTACAAGCTACAAAAAAGGGGAAAACAAATAATAAAGAAAAGAAGTCTTAAACAGGACACAAGAAAGAAATGAGGAAGTCAAGTGCTGAGAAACAAATAAGTTGATGCCATCTTTCGTTTCATTCAAAACAGCTTGAAAATAAAATGTATTAAATGATGCCCCAAGTTAGCACCAAAATGTCTTAAGTTCAACCTTAACTCCTCCTTCAGATGCCTTCAACAGATACAGCATGGTGAAGTAAGTCTTCACAATGAAGGAACAACCCTTTTATATATGCACAACTTAATATCCTATAAGTTTCAGAGAAACAGGTGCAACAGTGTCAATGTACTTGTCATCACCTAAATTAATGTAAGTCTATAAGATAAAACTAAGCCCTATTTTATAAAGCAGAAAGCATGTTCCCGTATCTCACAATATTACAACAATTTGAAGAATTTTTCCACGAAAAACACAATTTGTTAAGGAAGTGTATCAGGCATGATGTGATCCACGTGGAACAACTGCAGTTCTCACTAGAATCTTACTTGGATCTAATTAATTAGAATTAACTTGGCATACATGGATCTTTAGAACAGAAAATGTTATGCCATTAAAGTGCAATTGGGATTTGAGTTCTATAACAATTAAAATTGGGCTTATGTTTCAGAAGTGTAAATTACAACTTCTGCTTGTAACAAAGGAACAGCACAATAAAGATTTTTTAAAGATCTATTCTAGTTGCAAACAGCCTCAGTTCGTGATGCTCAAATATAGCATCAGTTGAAATACAGTACTTTTATAAAAAAAGAAATGGGAATGAAAGAGGAAGGTATTGGTAACCAACGAGCATGCTCTCCATTTTAAGTTGCAGTCTTAATGCTAATGAAATGTTACCACCACCAAATTTCTGAAAGGTGATGGGATGACTTGCCAACTAGTGCAGAAGTTGACAAGCAGAAAACTTGCTCAAATATCTAAAAAAAAAAAATTTTTTAAAAAAAATCTATCAGAGGAAGTAGCTGAGGCTAAAGCATCATGAACAGCCATACAGCAATTACAGGCATTTTCTTCTGCAAAGATGCAGATCAGATACAGCAATTACGTTGTGCATAACCAAGCACACAAATGATCCTCCCTGCACTTTGCTGGCTCTAGGCAAAAACCAGAATTAACTCTTAAGGATGAATCCTGCGTCTGTTAAGTATATCTCCTATTGATAATTCCATCTCTGCTTCTAAAGGAAAGCTGGAAGCAATAATGATCAGGCGTAAGTGGCTTGACTGCACTAGCACTGTTCCCAAGAAATCTTTGTGAACTTGCCACTTTAAGAGGAGCAACAGTTAAGCCTAACTGTCCAATCTAAACATTACTAAATGCGGAATTTGAGCAATTACTTAATAAGATTAATCCTTAAAGAAAAAAAGTATACAAGAAAGGATAAACGTTATTTCAAATTTACAAACATGTCAAAGCTCAAAGAAATAAAAACCTATCCAAAGTCACGCAACAGGACTGAGGCAGAGCAGGAAGACAACTTATCCATCCCAATCAGGTCTTGAGACATAATTAAGACACAACTCGCCTCGTAAAACTTTTCATGCATCTCCTGTCTCTCCTAATTTAGGCAAGCCTTGCATATTTGAGAATACACACACACACTAGAAATCTGGGGTTTTGTCATAGGAGTAAGTTTTATCATGGAAGAGGTTCTCACTGTTTACAAGAGCAAATTTCAGTCTTAAAATAATCAATGCACAAGTTACTGAGAATTTATAAGACACAGAATATTACCTCATTATTGCTGTAATGTAAATCCATAGTCTGTCCAAAAGCAACTTTAGCTTTAGCTGCAAGATCTTCAAGTTTAACAGGCCTTGGTAATTGCAAGATCCTGAAACACAAGTTAAGTTGTAAAGAATTTCTGTCCATTACTGATGAAAATCTGGCAACTCATTACTTAAGAACAATCTTAGAATTGAATTTATTACTAAGACCACCATAAGAGGCTATGCTTTATTCACTGTCCTCCAGATTACGAGTCATTAAAAAGATAGAAAAGCAGTGCAAAAGTTACAAGGGATAATCATGCATAAAATTAGATCTCATTATATTTATTTCACTTGCTTGCATATGGCTTCTTTCTTAAATTCACGCTTTGCATGCCTCTATTCCAGAGACAAATTCTTAGAAACTTCTAAAATTTTCAACTTCAGAGAACTAAGACAATGGAGTACCCATAGGCTGACCAGTGTAAGTGTCAGAAAGGCACTACTCCTACAGTCCCCACTTTTTTTGAAATCCAAGACTATCTCATCTGAGCAAGGTAACTAAATGCCACTGTCTTTACCATAATGAATTGCATGCTCAATCTGCCGAGTCCATCACTAATGCACTTTAAGTGTGCTCCTGTAAAAATGGTGCAGTTGTAGGCCAGTAAGTCAGATTTTAACTCAATGTCAAACCACATAGTCCAAAATGCCTGGAATTGCCCTTTAACTGTAGAAAAATATTGTATTCCTTGAGACACGACACCATTAAACAAAAAATAGTTTTTAGAACTCAATAAGCTAGTGAGACAAATTCAATTCACATTCAAAAAAGAAACAGCACTCAAATTTTGCGAAACAGAAATTAGCAAAGGGTAACTATTGAGTGTTTCAGCTGGCACACTGGTTAGGGAACAGTATTTCTCACTGAAATGAGGCTAGAAGGCAGGCTACTTCCAATTAAAAATTATTTTGAAAAAATAAAATCTTAAAAAGAAACAACATCAATTCTCACTGTAGTTAACAATTTGTTTGGAAAGCCTGGAACTCTGCCCATCACACTGCACAGTCCTCGGTACAGAGCATCACATTCACTATTGAAAGAAACTCTGGAATCACTTCTCTTTTCTACTTCCCTTTTTAAAAACTAGTGAGAAATCCATTGCATAACTTATTTTTCTTGCATAATTTCATTATTTTATCTTTAGATCTGCACGCTCAGGCAGAAAAAGTATCATAAGTCATTCTGAGCAATGAGCCTGGGCTGCCCAGTACCCCTGGATAAGCAGGCTCAAATTATTTGGGACAGAGCTAGGCTCATCAGCATGAAAGCTTGGGAAAAGTTTTTTTCTACACACTTACTTTATGCTGCCATTCATATTGAATTGATTAACTTAGTCCACTGTGAAAGTGAATTAAGATAAACTGCAAAAATGCACTGCCCATGCAGACTGGCAGTGAATAAACAGTCCTCTCCTTTAAATGCATGCTCTGCTTATCTCACAAGAAATTGCTACGTAGAAGAGTCCTCAATTTTCAAAGCTTTTGAAAAGACTCCCTCCAAATTACTTATAGCACTCAGCCCTTCCTGATGCACTGTTACATGTTGTGTTCAGAAAAGTGATAGAAAGAAGCTGAAGAATGTTAATAAAGAGGGAACTTACTGCTGTTTTACTACTCCATGTAAAGAGAGGGCACATACTGTAACCAGCATGGATACACACTGATCTATTGCACATCACACTAAGGACTGGCCAGAAGCAGCACAGGTTTTATTCTGAAGCAATCTTTATTTTAGGAATTTACCATTTCTATTGACAAATCGCGTGATCAGGATATAATTTCCTTTTTCACTGGTTATTTTCAAAGATCTTGTTCTATAACCACTTCAATGTAGGTACAATTCAGAAAGAGACAGATAAAATGAGTTGTCAGCAAACTAGTCCTGCATGGAATTGTAGATTGGCTTCCATAAGAGCTTTTGAGCAGCCATCAGAGGAGAGATATACAGAGACAGATGTTTGTATAATTTAAGCATGTACATCATTCACCTCTCATACACAAAATTAAAATAAATTTTAACTGATTATTCAAAATTACCAACAAAAACAATCTAATTATGAAGTCTGATAATTTTTCCTTCTACAGTTCTCAGATTGGTTCCTCCATAGTACAATGCAATATTGAGCTTTAAGATCGAGGGTACTTCCCCTGGGTGTTACAGTAACAATCTATTATCATGCATTTACCATGCACATGATGCAGCAAAGAAATTATTTGCTGATCTAGTCATATTTGAGATCTATGCTAATGATCTAAGTGAGTGTTCTAGGCTATAAACATCTAACTGAAGGGTAAACAAATGAAGAATATTACACCAGACATAGCTGCAGTAAGGTATTTCTGTATTAATTCTCTTTAAATTGTGTTCATATAAAAATTAAATTTAAGCTCAAGCCAAACACGCTCAGGTATCTGAAAGACTTTGAACAGTTTATTTGAAACTTTATGATAGGAGCCCAACAAAATCCTATAAATAATTAAAAGACAAGACTGTTTCCTGTGTTCCCATCTTACCTTTTTTCACCTCGATGTTCAAATTTGACTCTAACATCGTTCTGTAAGAAGAGATTAAGGAACCAGTATTAGTTTGTTACTACCTCCTTTAATGAAGGCCTTAAAATCCCATTCAATAATCCCACGCCAGAAGTAAAACCCTTAAGCAGTCCATATTGATTTTCTGTCCTTTCTGATATGCCACACATTTTAGCAACCTACTTCAGCTGAGATGTCTGATAGAGGCTTAAAGTGTGCAAAACATACAGAAAATTATTCTCAAGTACAACGACTGCTCTGTAAGTAAACACATTATTTTCTATAAATATATTTTAATATTACAACAGATTCAAGATTTCAAATTCAGTGTGGAACTGATTACCAAAGAATTTTCCACCATGAGCAGGCAGGTGGATTTAGCTACCATAACAGGTCTTTATGTACACTTCAGAGCTGAGCATTCCAGGCTTAAGAAACATATCTTGTTTCATAAGCACTACCAGAGACACCCACACAAGTAATTAACCCAGCATTCATGCAGTCAATTTCCCAATAACAAAGACATCTGTAAATATCTGCAGTTACATGGAAATAAAATTGTTCTGCAAAATAGTAACTTTAAGAATCAAATTGTATTAGGAAATATTGTAGGGGAAAAAAGAAATGCATTCAGCCAGAGAGATTATATCCAAATAAGAGTGTTGTATCTTCCAAAAGAATTACTTGATTCACACGTGATTACTTTTGAAATTCACAAATTTAAACAGAACTACAAACACGTACTTCCCCCTCACCACTACTACATTTAAACCCAGAAATGGTTTAGCTATTTTTCTTCTAACTTCCTAAACAGGTATTATATTCAAATCATTCTAGATCATATATAGACCTTACTTCAGTGTCTAAAGGCTCAGCTCAGAAGTGAGTTTTATGACACAGGCTGAGAGAGTTGGGGTTGTTCAGCCTGGAGAAGGCTCCAGGGAAACCTTAGAGCACCTTCCAGTACCTGAAGGGGCTACAGGAAAGCTGGAGAGGGACTTTTGACAAGGGCACAGAGTGATAGAATAAGGGGGAAAGGTAGATGTAGACTGGATTTTAGGAAGAAATTCTTTCCTGTGAGGGTGGTGAGACACTGGCACAGGATGCCCAGAGCAGTTGCAGATGCAACTTTTCTAGCAGTGTTCAAGGCCAGGTTGGATGGGGTTTGGAGCACCCTGGTCTGGTGAAAGGTGTCCCTGCTCATGGCAGGGGGGTTGGGACTGGGTGATCTTTAAGGTCCCTTCCAACCCAAACCATTCTGTGACTTTATGACACTAACAAAGCATCACTGTATTTACATACTGAATGCAAAGCATTTAAAGCACAGAATGAAAAAGATGCAGCCATCTGTTTTTAACAGTTTAAGAGCCAAATATATTCAAATACTTTGATCTATGACAGGTTAAAACAAGACTGCACAAAATGAAGTTTCATGAAATACTGGACTGTCAATTAAGGATTCAATAAAATAAACATAAAGTTAATTCAACAATTACAATTTTGGCAAAAATCCACATCCTTTCCTCTCCTAATCCCCTCATATAGCAGTTTCAAACCTATCAACTAAGTATTTACTACTTTTCCACCTGTGTTCAGTACCTACAGAAAAATATTAGAGCCGAAAAGAACTCCTATTTCCAGCATATAAACAAATAAATAATTGAGGCCAAAGATGCAGTAAAGGAGCTTAAGTTCATTTCTGCTGCTGTACTGACAGTCTTTACTATGGTATAGCTGACACCTGGGCAATCTGGCGTACCTGTACAATTCATTCTAAAGAGGCATTCCAAATAAGAGATGCTAGCACACCTTGATACTCAATAGTCTAGTACCAATCTAATAAGAAAAACAACAACAATAATAAAATAGCTACATACAGTGTCAAAACACCCCTATAATTTTAATTTTATTAGGATCAGAGTTATTTAAGCATACACTATGATCTGGTCTGAAATGACACCATTTCATTTTGCTGCTAATTTAAGAACATGAACAAAGAAAATGGCAGCACACGTGGGAGAGTAATAGCTCATTCTGGTATGCTCACTGGTCTGGCAAGAAAAATAATTATAGAAGTCACAGCAGGACATTCTGTGTCCAGTAGGTTAGTAGAGATAGTAAGGATTACCTGTTTTTTAGGTGAAGATGACTTTGGTTTTCCTGTTTCTTGCTGAGGCAATACAGGACGACTAGCCTTATGAAGCACAGCCAGATCCTGCATGATTGAATTCAAAGCTTGCTGCTCATCTGCTCAGAGAAAAAGACCAGGTAAGAGTAGTGCAAATTACTTAAATCTGAGGTGCATTACTGTCTCATTTCACAATTAGGCAGGCATTACTCTAAAATCTAAAAGTCCGTATTACATTTCAATTCATTGCCAAATTAAAAATTACTACCATGTTTCAAACATTTTTGTTTATTTCCTCATGCACTGTTCATAATAAATAAAACAGCTTCATCATTAAACACACTGAAATGGCACATTTCAAAAACTGAAGTCATAACAGAGGGTGACAAGTCTGCAGAACTGCAAGCTGCAT
>VZRW01012087.1:33707-52983 GCA_013398125.1 Aegotheles bennettii
AGAGGAAGAGATGGGGGGGGGGGGGGGGGAATAGGTTTATCTGCTTAATTTCAAATAATGTCCATGGATGAGACATTAACTAGAAATCATACTCCCCTCCTCCAGTTCATAAAAGACAGACAAACAAAAGCAAGTGCTTTTGTATCATTTTTCCTCTGTCCTGAACAGGTATGGTTGTGCACATAGGACACGTACAAACTCCCAGAGGAACACCTCCACTGTTTGAGCCTCTGCCCACAGCTCACAGAGTAATTAAAAACTCCAAACAAACCCAAAACACCACAGCACCTTTCCAAGACTGCAAATGTAGGGGGTTTTAGTGCTTACAGGGGTAATTCACAAGGAAAATCAAAGCACTGAACCCAGGAGACAATTTTGGAGCAGGAGTGCTACGCAGCTTAGATTTCAAGGTCACACAAAATCCTAAATCCTGATGATCTGCAGCAGCTGTGGTGGCCTGAGGTCATGCTAGATGAGGATTGCCCTAGAACTGAGACACTCCTTTAGACAGGAAAGCACTTAGGAGTCCAAAAACCTGCACATGCATCACTAAGGGAAATTTATTTGTCACTAATATTAATTCCTTGCCACACAACAGTACTACATTCAACATGCATCTAGAACACTGGATAACAAAATTTATCTAAAAGTTGTTTATTGTATGCCTTCACATTAGTTAACACAGAATATGTTTGTTGAAGAACTTATTGCTAAGTGCTGTGATTTACAAAGAACAGTACTTCTCAAACGTGGACTTGGGAAAAAATCAGAATTAAAATCACCAAGTAAGCATTCCAGGTAGTCAGCAAAAATGAGAATTCCTTCACACTCTAATCAAATATAACCAAATATATTTGTCATATCAGGAAATTGTGGGGTTTCAGCATTCTAATGTAAGAGACTCCTAACAGACCAGAAAGCTGGCCTGAAATTGAGTCCCTTTGATCACCACTCATGCCGTCATTACTCCCAACTCTACTACGACATGCAAATATGTACAAGTGTTATAGTTTGAAGTTTCGTCCGTCTCGGGAACGAACGAGTTAAACGAGTTATTCCATATCAAGCCTTCTGCTGATAAACTGAGAAATACTGAGCTAAGTTTTTTTTTCCTTTTCTCTCTGTTTGGGTTTCGGAGCAGAGCAGAAGGCCTTATCAGTTTTTTTTCCCTTCGCCTATGAAGAGAGACTGTTTTTTTTTTTTCTTCTTCCCTCTTCGCTCCAGGCTTCGCAGCAGACCAGACGAGAGAGAAAAGCTCTTCCTTCCCTGGACTCCTGGTTTCGGGATTTTGTAAATATATTTATCCTTTTTCCCTCCAATTCCCTTTGTACCTGTTCCCTTTTTTCCCTGTTTTATTAAATTTGTATGGTTAGATTTTCTAAATCTCACAGCCGTGTGCTTTGTTTATTTTCTTCCCTTTGGGGAGAAGTAAGCAACAAAATTTATGTCTTGGGCTTGCAGTTCGCCCTAACTGCAGAAAACCAAGACAACAAGAAAGTTTTACTAGCAATATTTAATTCTTGCAGCTCAGTTATTCCTTCCTCACACTAAAACACCACAAAACTTGCCACAGTTAAAAAACTATTTTATTGTTATACCCTATTCTAGTGTTCAGCAACAAAAAACCCACTTGTTGTTCTAGCAGTTGCTTGGAGGAGGTTTAATTCCCAGTAGGCACTAGGTAGCACATTTCACGCAAAGAAAACAAAAGCATTGTGGCAAAGCATCTAAATTTTATTGATTATTCAATATAACTCAACAGTGATTTCTCTCACACAAAACATTGGACAATATTAGAAGTCTAAAGAATGCTGTATTCCTAGATTCAGCTGCTTTAATATTAAGCATGAGGTTAGAAAAGAAATAGCATAATGATAAAAGATAAACAAAAGCAAAGTTTTGGTTGGTTGATTTGTTGGGAATTTTTTTGAGAGTGATCACCTTAAGTGATTACAATAACAACATGGCCAACTTAAAAAATTGACACCAAATTTAAAGTAATACAAACATGCTACATATTTAGAAAAACACAGATCATGTACACAGTCCTGGCTTTGCACTGCAATAACACAAGACAATATGAGAAAATTCTTTAATACAGACTTGTGGGCTTTTTTTCCCCCACAGTTCCCATTAGCATTTGGAGCACAGTCAATACTGCTCAGTACCCTACCACCATGATTCTCAGTGTCCTATACTTGGATTTTCAAGTTACCACACAGTGAGGGAAAAGTGCTATATACCTGTGGAAAAAAAAAGTGTTTTGAATACTAGCAAAGCAGCTGAACACTGCTTTTCATGTAGTTGTTACACTGAGTTGCACAGCTAAAGCACACATTTCCTAAGAAAGGTTATTACCTTAATGCATTCGGTCTTCAATAGAAATGAAAAGTATCCAAATTAAATATTCATATACGTTACACACAAGACTTACCCATAATGGCAGTGAGCCTGAAAACTTGAACTTCAGGGAAATAGCTGCTTCATCAGCATTATTTTATTTCCTAAAATGCAAAATCAAAAATACACAATTATTGAAGTTGTCAAAACAATGTAAAACAGCCAACTCTTCATTGTTTACAGTTTTTCTAATATTCTACATATCAAATATGCATATAAACTACACACAAGATTGTGTATGTAGATATGACACGGGTAAAATGGGTATTGTCCCCAGAGCCTCACTGAGCTCTGAGCAACATATATGGATTTTCTGAAGACACAAAGCCCAAACTAAATATTCTTCTAGACTTAGCTGATTCTAGTCTCTATCTATACCCCCACATGACGATTTGTAGCTTAATTACCCATAACACTGCTACGTGGGATACCCACTACTCCAGGTAATTAAGAACCAATTCTTTTTTTACAGGTTTTTCTATCCATTGTTCCAAGTTCTGTGTTCAGAACTACATAGATATAGTTCATATATATATATATATTTATGTATGAAACTCACAGTATATATCAAGAGGCATCAATACCTTACTCATTATATAAACTAGAAAACTTCAATTTTTTTTTCATCATAGTTCAAGAGCATTACACAGAATTCCCAACACCCCTGAAAACAAATGCCTCTGGAAGACAGCAGCTATTACCTTTTAATATATAAGTCATCCAGAAAAGCAGAAGAAACACAGACAATGTTTGTTCATAAATGTGCTCCCTATCACAATATCTTGAACATCAGCCAATTAAAAAAACCCCCAATAATAAAGGACCAATTAAAATATTTTTTCTACGAGATGCTATTATGGAGCTTAAGAGCAAAAAACTAAAGACGTATCCCTAAATAGACAATGAGATTTGTTGTAACACAGGCTACAACAGGAAGAATTCAGAATTTTTAATGCAAGGCCATGGAAGAAAACTCTCTAATTTCTTCAGCAGTCACTGTGACCAAGTGGGGAGAGCCTATTCCCTCCTCCCTTCTCCGGGTCACAGTGAACCATCCATCCTTCTGACCCAGGGACAAAAGATCTACCCTACTCTGGTCAAACACGATTTCCCTGCAAGTTCATTGAAGGAGTCACACCAACAGAATATGACTCTTTTTTTTCCTTTCCCTTTTTTAAACAGAACTTGTTTTTTTCCACGGTTTAGTTCCTTACCAGTGTCAAATGAGCCCTTGGTACCATCACAGGGCTGAGAACAGAGGGGACGTGGGCCAGCTGTTTCAGCACCAGCCAGTCAGGCTTCCTTGTTTGAAAATTCCACCTAGTTTCTAGCTAACAACAAATCGATTACAATTTTCCAAAGGGTTTCTGAGCATCTTCAGTTAGGCATCTATGAGTTTCTGACACTGTCTTTTACATACTCATTTCATGAAAACAGCCTTTTTAAGCAACAGTAATTTCACCAGTGGAACTAGAATGCTTCAAGCACTTCTAGCACGTCTTTTAGAAAGAAATTTGGACTTGAAAGCCATGTAAAGGTCTCTGCTGTGTAATGCCTTTTACCTACATACTGGATGACTCATCTGCTATTGTCTATTTCAAGCTCCATAAGAAGGTATCAGGCTTTTAAAGAAGATCCAGTGGTCCCACTTGGCAATCAGAAATTAGTTTAATTGAGATGGCACACAAGGAAGCACATCCGAACTAAAACAAAGCTGAAAATATGATTCAAGTGTGTTCAGGGGTACATACTACCAAGTCTGTGGGCAGCCTCAAAACAGCACCTGAAACAGCTTCCAAGTGCTGTGAGAAAGAAACTCCTGTCTAATGTTCTGTAAAGTATTGAAGCCAGAAGTGTATCTGGCCCAGGCTGCCAAGACACGACCCCAGATTTTACTAACTAACATGGCCTCTCTACCCTCTTGATGCCATCTTAGCAGGAGACAGGAAAAAAAATAAAAAAGGAGAAGCTTTTGTTGCTCCATAACAGAAAAGGAAACCCATGAAGATACAAAAGAAAGGGATTTGTACTGATCTTCAGAGGAAAACAGGGGCTGAATTTTCATTTATTTGCTGAATGATAGTAGCCAAGATGACTCAAAACAAGGACAGAATCTTTGGGCCTTGCTCTCACACAAGATACCAGGAGATCTGGTTTACTTAGTGAACCAGGATTACCTTTATTGCCTTAAATCTAACTAACTTTTCCCCCCATACCTGATTCTTTGTATCTTTTGCATCCCTAAGAGTCAAAAAAGCAAAACAGAACACACAAAAAACATAGCATAGGAGATAATTGAATGTATCAGCAGTAGCCTTGGGGGATCTCTCACAGAATTATTCACTAAAGTGCTTATAAAATATTTTTTTAATTCTGTATTTGATCCAACTGTCTTAAAATGAGAGCTACTGTCATTTTCACAAGATGTCTGATTTAATTAGCTGGCTTAATACATTAAACATAAAAATGTGTTGCGTGACTTTGGACAAAGCACTTTTGTAATATATCCCTGTAAGCATTTCAAAGAATCACAGGAGTTCTGTGAGGCATTTTAAATCTTCTGCCACACTTCAAGAAAACAAGAACAAGTTATATCTCCAAACAAAAATACCCCAGATATTCTTTCTCAACCTAGCTGAAATAACTGAATGTGGAAGCTTAAGATATTTGAGCTGCAGGGCTCATATAGAAGCAGAAACATCTGCAAGTTCCTCCAGCTACAAGAATTCATTCTTTAGTATTAATCTGTGGTTTCTCTCATTAGAAGAATGTAAGCTAATGAGCGAGCATCCATTTCTTTTCCCTTCCATTTGCTTCTTACTTCTTAGAACAAAAAACAAACAAAAAAACCCCTACAAAAATAAAATTTCACTTAACAACTTAGGGACTTCTAATTTTATCATCCCTTTTAACCAAAATTCTTTCTGTTTGACTATAAAGTATAATTAATCATCAACTAAAGATCTTAATATTTTTGTTAGCATTTAATGTCATTTAAAATAAGCTAAAAACATAAAAATTTCAGTTAAATGTGTAACTAATCAAACTTTATGGAGACTTCACCTTTGTGAACTGAAAAAACACTTCTGGTTTTAACTGCTCATTTCTACACTGGACTACAACAACAGGGTCGCGGCTGAGAGAGAGTGAAAACAAGGTGACAAAAATCAACATTTTTTAAACAAACAAAAGAATTACATTCAGTAGAAAGGGGGAAAAAGTGTATCCTAATCCGTGGTTACAAAGTAGCATTAATAAAACACACACAGACACACACAGAGAATAGATGACAATCCAGGACAAAAAGGAAGGGAAATAGAGAAAACTGGAACTCGGATTCATGAGAAGCAAAGCCAACAAAACACAAGAGCTGATGCAAAGGTAGAATAAGATTATGTCAAGATCTTGCAGAGAAACACAAGCAGCTTGAATTTGAATGTAATTAAAGGAAGGGTGACATAGAGTGAATTTCAAAAAGGTGATGATGTGGTAGGGTTAGCAAACAAAGAATATCCTAGCAACAGCATTTTGGATATAAGGGTGGAGAGATGCTGATTCATATTCATGATTCACTTCCCATCAGCCACCTTCCACAGAGTCTGGAAATCTTTCAGAATCTGAGAAAGCCTCTGAAGGAAGAAAATATCCAGGTGATTCCTGGAAATTGCTTTTAGCTTTCTCATGGCAAATGACACAAAGCCTGAGGGCAAATAAGTCATGCAGACGATAACCTAGGTGTTCAAATCCTCTGTGCTAATTGCCCACACACATACACTTCTCCTATGATAAACACAACAGGGCTAAGCTGCCTCTTGGTTACTGAGATAAAAGTTCACACACCCTGGCATACATATTACATGTTCTCTCATGACTGACTTGGTCACATTAAAAAAACTAGGCTAGGGGAAAAAAAAGCTTTACCCTCATACAGTAGAGGAAGAAAGCAAGCAGACACTGTATGAGGTGAATACTCCCTGAGTTAGAAAGGGTGTTTTAGTTCTGACTATGGAGATATGCAGTGTGCAGAAATCGAACAGTTTCTACAGCATCCATCTTCATAGCAGAAATACAATTTTTAAAAAGCAAAATCAGCTCTAGCTACAATGAGAGCCATAAATTAATTATATGAGAATGGAAAAGGTAGTATATAAGCACTTAAGAACATAAACCAGCTATCATGCTGCCTCATATGTTAAAAATCAAGAAAAAAAATTCAGTGAAGCAAGTGCTCTTAGCCTGATTTTGTAGGGATTCAGACTTTATCTACACAGAAAGGTGCCTTACACCTCTGGAGTCCAATCATGTTCCAGTAGTGGGGCAGGAATCTCAAAGTTATCAATTCTCTACAAATTTTCACTAAAATAAATCAGTCTGAGGATACATAGTTCCCCATTCTTGCACCAAAGCAAAATGACACAGCGTGAACTCAGAAAAAAGAAAGATGCATTATAATTATTCCAATCACAAGCAAAGATTAATCTGGAGATTATAATATATTAGGCATAAGCAAGTTAAACCAAAATGACAAGAAATCAAAATTTGCTAGCATTGCTATTCAGAGACATACTTGTCTATAAAAAACCCCAGATGATACAAAGAGCCAGGAAAATTCTCAGGTAATTTTTCAGACTGTAGAATGGATAATCAGAATACAAAGTAAGACTACAAAAATTTATTTCATAGCAAGAAGAATGATCCAGACAGAATGTTTTTACACCCAGAGTGTTACTTTCAAACAATCAAATGCTTGGTCTCACAACACCAACCTCTTCTAAATCACAGTAAGCAAGGCTGACAAAACCTCAAGTGATCACCTAGTCAAATACACCTACTTAACCTTTACCAAAATAATGTGCAGCACTGCTTGTCATGGTTTTTTACATTGTAAATCAAAATAAAATAGCATCTGTGAACAAGGCAGGAAACAGTAATACCCAAATCTGAACTTCTACAGAATTTTTCATAGCTGAAAGCAATTGTCAGCATAAGTGACAGGAACTTACACAGCATGGCAAGAATAGAAGAAAATTCAGTATTGTTACAAGACATTAGCAGATATCTAAAAGAAGGTAACTCCATAGAAAAGAGTGTAAAGGAGAGGAATTTATATGGACATACACACAAATGAACACTGGACAAAAAGCTACCCTTTACAATAAAATATGAAAGCCACAGCAGTAACACAAAATCATGAAAGACACAAAAAAAAGAGAAGCAAAGAGCCATAACAAGTAAGATATTTAAGCAGGTAACAGAAAGGTCTCTTAATAATTGGAGTCCAACAATAACACATCACATGTGAGTTCAGTTTTAGAAAAATTCAGACCCTTAACATGTTGTAATAATACATAGAAAAAGGTGTTCACAGGGAAAGTACAAAAGGGAAAGATTAAATCAATCCAAATCAAAAGCCAGTGACACATTGATAAATTAAGGTAACATTTGGAAAACAAAACAAAACAAATTGGTCAAATTTGGAACAGTAGAAATTATGAATAAAATAGCAGAAATACTCTTCCTGCCACAGTACTATGGGATCTTTAAAAATTAAAAGATATTAGAGGAGAATGAATGGATAAAGTTTCTTAGAAAAAAAAACTGATAAAATGTTTTGGTTCCAGTTGCCTTTGCACACCTCAAGATATCTTAAGGTCTCAAAACCAGCAGGGAGGGATCTTGCCTATCAACATCAGCAAGGGGATGAGCCACAGAGCAGTACTATTCTCCTTCTTACTTCTTCCTCTGTCATGCGTCCCCTTCTATTCCAAAGCACTTTCTCCCCCCCTTAATTTATCCTGATAATGAGATTAATTGCACTGGACAGGATACACTGAGAGGGACCACCTAGTTCTGCTGTGCTAGGAAAGTGGCAAAACAGCAGAACCCGTCAAGCTCTGTCAGCTGATGTCCCACAGCAAGGAAGAAGGGACACAATCCAGAGCAGCATCTCCTGCAGCCAGCACAATAACTCAGCACTGAATACCTGTCCTGGCCTCAGCATCAGACACAAACTGCAGTTCCCTCTATTTTTCCCTTACTGCTTGCTTTTCCATAGTTACCACCATTCAATAATTCTATCCTGAACAGCTAAACCAAA
This sequence comes from Aegotheles bennettii, assembly GCA_013398125.1. Lineage (NCBI taxonomy): Eukaryota > Metazoa > Chordata > Aves > Caprimulgiformes > Aegothelidae > Aegotheles > Aegotheles bennettii. The sequence continues at coordinate 42,205 of VZRW01012087.1, forward strand.
CCCTTCCCACCACTAGAACAATGGTTTGTCAGGGTAAGGAACACAAGTGTCTTTGCAGAAAGAGCATTTCTGGTTTATTTCCTGCAAAAGTACTTGGGTTTGCTTTTAAAATAATTTAAGTCTTGTTCTACGCAGCTTAGTCAACATACTTCTAAACTTTGCCCTGCATTTCTCACTCTCTTGTAACTAAACCAGTTTATTCCGAACCCCAAGCTATTTTAATCTATTGTACAGAAACCTTAAACACACAGTACCATAAGCCAGCTAACACTATCAGCACAATGGGTTTCATAAAACAATAGCACCCAACTCATTCAAAGTTAGACTTTTTTTTATTAAATAAAACAAATATAAACATATTACGGAGGGGAAAAAAACCCTCAGGTACATGTTTACTGAATTTGGATGGTGAAATAGCAAGTGGTGATAAAAAAACAGGAAGAAATAGCATCCATTTTTTGTTCTGGTTTTGAAAAAAAATCAAGAGGATGCATCCAAACCACAGCACAGCGTTACTGGAATAGAAATTTCACCATCCACAAGAACAAATAGATACAATGCACTACTCGTAATAGACTTCAAACATTTTAAAGTAAAGATCCAGGGACTTGTCAGAGTCTAAGTAAGTCTCCTCACAAAATGAGTGGTTCAGTTTTCCGGGCCATTCTCACACATATTTGGAAATACCTGGAAAACAAGAAGGTTCTAGTGGACTGTAAATGTTGTATGAATAACAGAATGATAAAGGAGAAGGTCAAAGAGTTGCCGATTATTTATCTCCACATCAACTGAGAGTAAAATAATGTAATAATTAGCTTGGTTTCTACCATTGAATTGGAATCAAAAACACAGTAAACACCTTGATTTCAAGAATCATTATTACTGCCCAGCAAAATGATTACAGATTAGTTAATGGAACTAACTACAGCAATTACCCTACTTAGGTTTTTCCAATATATTTGGCTATACATCACATGAAATTTAATTATTTCCTTTAAAGTCTCAATTAACTAACAAAAAACCCAGTTGATGGATTAAAATAAAGTATTTTGAGATCCATATTTTATTTAGCAGAAAACCTCAAGGAACATGATTCCTAGGTGCAATCCCATTCAGACCAGCCACGATCAGGTAGGCATAGTGAGATACACAAGTTACAGTTTAAGCAAATTACCTGAATCCTGTTTAAAAACAGTCACAGTACAACAGAACGTATTCAAATACAGGTAAATATTTTAAATAGATATAACAATCTACTGCTCTTTTTTCCCATTTAATATTAATGTTCATTGTGTGCAATTTATTTTTTAAAGAGATGAGCTGCATTTATTGTGCTAAAACTGACAGGATTGCTTTTTCAACTTTTACCATCCCTGCAACCACCCGTGATTAGAAGTTGTATTTTATGCAAGTCTAAATATTGTGTTTTATTATGTTTATTCAATAATGTTTTTGGACTGAATGCATTTTGACATAAAGACAATCATTTAGGAAATTGGAAAGAAGTTGCAGCTGCAAGATTGGACAGTCTTAACAAGAGACAATTAAAAAGAATTATTAAATCATAATGTATAATTATCATAAGCACAACACAAAATTAAAGAGGGAAAATGCAATCCTTGTATGTATAAAAATGCAGTGTATGCAGAAGCCATCTTGCTTCTGTACACAACCTCCAGAAACACTGTTCAGTGCAAGAAAGACTGCAGACAGCAACTGTGGGATGGCTGAAGCATCAGTACCTTTATTGCTGTTACAGATGTATCAGGGATCTCCACAGTGTGCATACATGGAATTTTTTAAACTGAAGACTTTCTAAATCTTCCTGGCAAGCGAAAAAAAAAGTGAATTTATGTCTAATTTAGCACACAAGACCACACAGACTTACCTCATCTGTACAGCTACAGGCATGATTTGATATTTGTTTATTTTCTGAAAAGAATGGTTACTAGCTGTGCCCCTTCCAGAGTTCAATTAAGAAAAAAAAAAAGAGAGAGAGAAAACAGACTTGTACAAAATAGAACTTCCAATTATGGACGGTGCCCTCCCAGTTACAGGGAGGATAAAACCTCAGAAAGCAGTGCTGTCAGTTCTAGCACCATATATGCAGCTCATGTCTCAAAGTACTTCAAGAAACAGACTTCAGAATGAACCGAAGGATCCAACTTGCCCAGTGACAAAAGTAAAACTTCATCCTGCTCAGATTAAACCTTCAGTTCCTGCTGTTCTATAAACTGCAATTTGACACATTCATATAACATTTATCAGCTTGATGAACAATGATCTTGACTCGAAAAAGTTAAAAAGTGCTGGAAGGCTTGAGAATGCAAGGACCCGGTTTTTAATGATTATTCTCATAAAAATGCAAAGTAGCAGATAATTTAGTTCAAGATGAGTTTATAGTAAAATTATGCTTCTGAGATATCTTAACACTTACAGCAATATTCACAAAGAGTAACTGTAGTCTAGGAAAGCTAATCTCCCTACACTTCCTTTACAGTTGATAGGGAGAGATAAGCATATTTAGCGTTTCAAGGCACTTAAATGCAAGTTTCCTGCTCTGAATGAACCTCTCCTTTCCAAATGCTATCAAGAGCCTCTCTTGCCTAACCCTTCATAAGACCACTCTACTTCAAGTACACAGAAAAGATAAGACTGTAATTGGCCTCCAGCAGAAAAGCATCTACTTTCCTCAAAAAGCTCTTTCTTCACCTAATTCAAGTTTTACAGAACTTCTCTATTTCCTGTATCTGTTGTTGCCTCAGGAGCAAAGCACTCCCAGCAGCTCATTTCTCGACCTAACTAAAGAATGACTTTGTTGATACATCAAGCAAATCCGCCTTGAAAGTCATGATGCTTTCTTAAAACCTGTTAATGATTCCGAGAAAACAAAACAAAAAACCCTCAAACTCTCCCCAAAAACCTATTATGAAACAATAATACGCATTTCGAATTGAGGAAGGGCCACAACAGCTGAAACTTGCAGACAGACGCCACAGTGACACCTTGCAAAATATTGTAGTGTTGCCAATTTTGCAACAGAACATACTCACTAGAAATCGGCTACTCATACTCCTCTACTCTGATCCAAGTTGAGATTTTCTCACAGAAGTATGTTAAAAAGTAATAGAGCAGTTCACTGGGCTACAAATAACTGCACCACTGCCTCCAAATCACTCTGGCGTCTTGGAAATTTATCACCACCACCACTGTGGAAAGTCTCAGAGCACCACAACACTAGGAACAAAAAATTCCTTACCATTAACTAAGCTATGTGCTACACAAAGTGCACATCATGAAAGCACTTAAGGCTTACTTACTATATTAAGATAACATTATAGTGCCCACAAATACACAGAGTAAAACACTTTTGCGATGTTTGCAACTTCTTCCTAATTTAGTCTCTTGTGTCAACTGAGTAACCTCATAAAAGGCTTCTCAAAGAAGGTACATGAAATTTTAATCCATACAATCCCATGGAACATGCACTATCGTGTTATAATCTGGTTCTAAAAATCTCAGTGGTGCTCTCGGCTCAGCACCCACTGCCATCCTTTGGAGGCCTTCTGAAGCTGTCACAAGTGGCATCAATGTCAGTTTTACTGCAAGTCAAAATATTTGTGAAGGGCTAAAGGTGCCACAAAGAAAACCATTCCCCAATACAAATGAATCTGCATGTCCCCTTTTCCAAGATTCTACAGGAGGAAAACTATTTTTTTTCTTTTTTTATCACAGACAGTTCACAGCATCCACCATAAAAGAACACAGCATCTCTCTCTACCGTGTGGTAGAATTCAAGATCACCAATTAAGTCAAAGAACTAATTGTACACAGTAAGCAAACTCCATCTTACCAGCACTGCTGGTACTGGCGATTCCTGCAATCTTCCCAACTCTGAGAACTGAAGGCTGTGCTACAACCAGTGACAAATAAATTAGTTTTAAGAGTAATCATTCACTAGAAAAGTAAACCTACCACAAACCACTTATAATCTATGACCATTATTCTTTAAGCAAAAATAAAGCATTTCAATTAATGTATGAGAGCAATGACAGACAAATCATCGGTCAGATTTTGCTTTGGAGAACATACAGAAGAAAGCACATCCTTAAACTCCAGGAACTAGTTCTAGCCTTTTCCGTTCACCTTCTAGTTCTGTGACCATGACGGGTTGAAAGATGACTATTTAGGGAAATAAGCCAAACAAACCCACTCTCTACCTCTACAGCTAATTTTAACATCTATCCTCAAGTGCTAAAACTGAGAAATTTTTTATTCACTATAACCACATTTGACAGCATCTTTCATTCAGAGCAGAACTCACCGATTTCACAGCTACCGCAGTTGTGAGTTTCAATCATAGCTGCAAACCCCACTACTATCTTTCCAAATCAAGTACCAAAAAACCTGAACACAATACTACATAGGAACCTTTCTGATTAACATGATCTGCCCAGCCCCTTGCTGCGACACCAGTGAGGACAAAATTCTCTTGGGATATTTTTGTGTATTCACTGAGAAAACATCTCAGTCTCATTTGCTACACATCTTCCAAATTTTGCAACAAATCAAGGGGGAATCCTCCTCAGTAAACAGCCTTCATTACATACTGTCTTACCCATTCCTCAGAGCACAGCTCTGCTTGCACACTACACAAGGCAGCGATGCAATGAGGAAATCCAGAGCATGGTAATAAAGTGATTTTTTTCATCTTCTTCTGCTACCTCGCCACAAAGTTCTCCCAGCCCATTAATGCCATCACCTGAAGTCTCTGCCTAAAACGCCTTTCCTGGCTCACACTCCAATCCTCCTAGTTCAATGCCCCATGTTCTCTCTCCCCATCATAACTCAAATCAACACTGTACATTGTCAGACATTTCTTCCATTATTTCTGTTCTCAATAACAACACAAGATACAAAAGAACCTCATAGTACACCAACATGGAATATTTAAGTAGGGTAAGACATTCATGAGCCATAGAGATTTCCAACACAGCATAGGAAAAACACTCTGGAATCAATCTCCAATTCAAGACTAAAACATTCAATAGCCATGACAACAAAGAGCAATAAATTTAACCAGGGAACCATAGCTATGGGTAGGCTCAGACCTCAAGCTAAGTTTTAAAAAAAGAAAAAAAAAAGGAAGATTTTTAACATAACAAACATAGACTTTCTTACCAAAGGATATTTGTATGCCAGGCATTTAGCTACACACAGAAATAGGACTGGCCAAGTTTGAGGATAAAAATCCTAGTTAACAGCTATAAAAACCCCACAACAGATTTAGAACAAAACTTCACTGAAAATAGTTAGGGATTGAAGAATATTCAATGTAAGTATTATATATCCTTGCCCTGTTCTCTCTTCCACAAGCACTCATTCATGCTCATCACTGGAGGAAGAATACTGGATTATCTTCTGTCTGATTTCATTACGGATTAAGATTTTACCCAAAAGATTTTACCTAAAACTAGGCAGCCACTTCATCAGTAACATTTCCATTTTCAGATGAAAGTCTCATTTGGTATTCATGATAGCGCCAATATCACAGACACAGAGCTTTAATAGATATTCCCTAAAGGAACTTGCTGCAGCATCTTCAGAACTCATCTATTACACTATTCACCTCATCCCTGCCTGAAGTTGCTCCACTTACTGGTACCAGCAGTGCAAGAAATGCTTTGTTAACCACTACTTTATATATACATATATAAAATCAATTCATTACGGAAAAAACAAAACAGTGCCTCAAGGTTTGGGGGCTTGCCATTCCAACTGGGGTTTTTTGTTTCTTGGTTTTGTTTTTTGCTGCAGTTACAATAATTGTGGCACTGCTAAAAATACACATAGTTGGTGTGACAAAACAACAGTCAGATACAGGTTGAGCTTTACCAATCAGTTTTCAGCAGCTAGATTTAAAAAATACTTAGGGTGACAATACTCATGTTCTTCAATAAATATTTTATTCAGATTTTCTTTAGAATTTAATCACTGTTTGTGTCAATATTTTATTTTTTTTTTTTTTTAATTCAAACAACAGCTTGATCCAGATGTATTCCAGTTCTCAAACCTTTATTCAGACTTGAGACTATAGTTCCCATTGTTACTGTTTTGGTAATACTGCATTCAAACTGTTGGCTTTTACAGAACTCTGTTGTCTGAATTATTTTAAAATAATTTTCAGGATAGGTAAGAGCTAATCAACACTAACTACTTGAATACTTCTTCCTGCAAGAAACTGCAGGCCTTCTTTAATAATCGTATTGGTGCCCGTTTCATTTTTCGTGAAGGTAGCACTGCTGAAAGAATCACACAATTTGTCCCATCTGTGATTTAGCCTCAAAAATTATAGATAAAATCATTTATATAAATCAGATAAAATGAAATAAGGCCAGGGAACATGTTGAACACATCTGTTTCATAGCTGGCTCTGCAATTCTTCCAATAAAGCAAGCCTGTAAGATAAAAATATCTTCTACTATGTCACTGGACCGTGTGACATCTCAAAACAGCAAAAGGCTTGTTCAGGCACAGCTGCAATGACAGAGTTATCTTAGCAATACAACTCACTTCGAAGACAACACCTGTGTAAAACAGACTGCTAAGGACACATCTTTGCCAACAGAAGCTGCATCTAACCCTAGGAGAACTTGTTCTCAATCAAGTTTCCTGTTGTAGAGCAGGAATGTTGTACATTCAAAAGCCACAGGGCTTGAGTGTGCTGGGAAATAGACGTGGAAGAGCAGAAAGGGCATGTTTTCCCATAGAATAATTTATTGAACAGTGATCCTGCCGAGTCTAGAAATGCTTACTGTAAGAAAGCTAACCTGAAATAACGACTGAATTCAGCATGGTGTAAGCTTCTGTTCTTCAGAAAGATAACTCACCTTCATATATATGAAGAGATACCTGATTTAACAAACACTAGCATAAGCTCTCGCGTTAACAAATGCAGGAGCCAAGAACCTGATGATGTTGTAAAAAAACAACACCAAAATAAAACCCAAACATACCTGTGCATACACACCCTGCAATGACATTTTAATAAGGCTGTCCTGTTATTTCTGCTGCAACTTACAGAGTAAGTTAATTACTCTTTTGCTGCAAGACTTTGGGGGACTTTGAAAAAGATGGGGACAAATCATGCAGAGCCCAGTGAGAGTCAACAACAACAACAAAAACCCTTGGGAAAAGGTGACCTGTGAGAAGCCCTGTTTGCACAGTTCAGTAAAGAGGAGTCTGAAATAAAAGGAGACGGAGGAACAGTCTTCACACATGCAAACAGCTGGCACAAAGAGTACAGAAATCATTATCTTGCATGAGTAATAATAGTTGAACGAGAATTCACTAGCTTAACTAGCGCCGAGACAGAAATTTAAGTTAAACATTTAAGAAAAGCCTCCTAACTATAATGATAGTTCCGTACCAGCTATAAATAGACCAGTGCAGAGGTGTGGTATTCCCCTCTTCTGAGTTTTTTAAGAGAAGATCAAACAAAAGCCTGTCAGACATGATTTCAGTGTATTTGCTTCTGCCTCAGAGTAGGGACTGACCTGATGGAATCCCTTCCCTTCTTACACATTATCATTTCTTCACTTATCCAAATGAGAACTGTTCATCAGTGTTATCATACCTGAGCTTCAAAAGTACACTCTTTGCAACATCAACATCTGAAATATTGAAATTGTATTACTTTGCTGTGGTCAGACTGTTAGTTACTTGGCACAAAACACCTCAGGCACACAAAAGCAGCATCTTTTACTACTGCAGATAATCCACAGAAGTGGACAAATGACTGAATGGAAATACTGAAAGAGAACCAAGTGAGGAAAAAATAGTGAAGGACTCAAATAAAAAAATGGCTGAAAACAGAGCTATAGCAGAGAAAAAAAAACCTTTAGCCTAAAGAAAATTATTTTCCTCTCATATGAAAAACTAAGCTACAGTTTGCTGGTATAATCTCAAAAGCATGCAATAATTTGAGTAAACATAAGTAAAACACTTTGTAAACAAACAGGAAAAAGTCACGTCCCTACAGGCCTCCCTCAGTTATCAATTCCTGACTCTCAGTTTTTAAAGCACACCACAGATACCCCTTGCTTTGGCCTTGCTCGAGTCAAGTCTGACTCCAAGCGACCTCATTAAGCTGGGCTCTAAGCTGTGCCATGTGTGTATTTGTGGGTCAAGTGTCTCTAGCGCAGCGGTTCCCACAGATGGGAATCAGTGCAGTGCCCTGACACAGAACTCCATCTTTCCTTCACTCATTGTCACCAAACCTTCCACAGCTGCTCAAAAAATACACTTTGTGTGAATATATTAAAAATATCTCTGAAAAGAAAAAGCAAACAGGCATGTTTAATCTAAGAAATGGAGGTTAACAGAGCCATAAGCTGCATGTGTCATTATTACTATATTACTAAATCAAGATCTCATGCTAAGATCCAGAAGTGAGAACCATGACTAATGCACTGCACTCTGAACATGTTCCCACTGCCCAATTATGTTTACAAAGTCATTTTGCAAAATATGTGCAATTATGGCATGCACGATCTATTCTGACCTATTCCTTAGCACTACAAAATACCAGAATATTAAAATAACAAATTCAAATATTCAGAGAAAACTTTGTGCTGAATAAAATTCACTGATTTTTTTTTTTTTTAAATTAATAGTGTCTCAGTTCTACTTCAGAATTTTCAAAACTTCAATTTAGAAATTAAACTTTCAGGACAGTGAACAACTTTTTGCTAATTAGATAAACGTAGTGAGAGTCACTAGTCAATATACATATTTATATTAGTTTGTCACATGTATGAAAATAAGCTCTGCAAAAGTAACAAGACGTGACTGATCAGTGTAATTAAGCACATTTTCATCATCCATTCATTTTTCTCCAAACAGCAGTCTGAACAGTGGATAACGTTAACATCAAAGATCTCAAAAGAAATGTTTAGAAAATGTGTTCATTACTCCAACCCAAATGTGCACCTCTCCATAGGTCAGAACACCTTTGGCTGTGTTTGGTGGGAGGGGGGAATCAATGAAGGAAATCACCCTATTACCATTCCCAGGTTGCATTTTATAAGCAAACATTCTTTTCAGTTCAGAGAATGCTCAGTTAAGAGAGCCACCGAGCAATCTGTCACTAAAATAAATTAGATGTTATTCATTATTTTTCACTTAGTTTGCTGATGTAAAAAGTCAGCCTGCAGTACAGAGAACAGAAATGAAAGACAAAAAGCTTGCTCATATGCAAAGCTTTTCTCCAGAAGTTATCAGTAAATACTTACTAATAATGACAAGGTTTTAAAAAGCAATAAATCTGATTTGTACCTAAATATTAACACTGTGTTTTAGGAAATCGTAAGATCAAAATGTAAAGTAAAAACCATAAACATGAATTAAATGTACAGTACAACCAACTTTCTGCCTTCTCCAGAAAAAAACTTTGTAAAAAAACAATGAGTCTTTTGCATTTAGGCTCAACCAGCTTTAAATTCCACCAGTCTGTGCCTCGACTAAGAGCCACAGCAAAGAACCACTGATGGGTCTGTGACCAGATAAACTGCAGTAAAAATTAACAACCTTTCAAATTTGGAGTTTGATCAACATAAAGGAAAAAAAAATATTAAATCTTCTCTACCATGATATGGAACAAGATAATGCTCATTACACCACATGAATAAATTCTACCTGTCGCGGGTACCTGCCTTACTCACACACACTGTGTGTGCTCTCCAGATTACCAAACGCCACATCTATCTTGGGAAGAGTTTCCTCTGACAGTTTGGAAATCTCAGCAAGCCAAGACAAGCAATTCAGATACATCTGTTTTCTTCACCATTAGTGTCAGGTGAACCACTGGCACAGAGTTAGAGACAAACTGTGCACAGGTTTTTCTCCAGCATTAAGTCAATCTGACAAATATCACCTTGCTGTTCTGCTTCATCAAAATAAAATAAACCCTTGGAAAAATAATCAAATTAATTACATACAGGCTCATTATCTGAATCAATACCCAGGTTCAACACATTTCGGTGGCAATTGTGATGCAACACAAAGTACGAGGAAAACAGGAATTACAGCAAGTTCTCATTTTTTAATGTATTTCTGAGGAAAGCGGCTATTTTAAAAGCCACCGTAAGCAAAGGCACACATGAAAGCAAAATTTCCTCATACAGCATTTCTGCTATTTTCAAGTAACAGTGAAGGGTAGGGAAAAAAACAATAAAAACAAAAAGCAAGAAGAAAACTCTTCTAAGGTTTTCCAGTGCAGCGTTAACTCATTGCTGCCTTCAAACCATCCACCAGGGAATTCCATGGAAACAGCACTTTCCAGGGCATCCTGCTGATAAGTGCTAGGCCATGAGAGAATCCAGGAATGCTGTGTGAGGATGTCTGCAAACACCACGGCTCTGCCATACACATAGCAACACATCTCTGCGGGCCCTCGCACCCTGCAACGTGCTGCATTGTTTAAAGAACAGATCTGTTCTAGCTGGGGGACGTTTTCTGCACAGATCAGGGATCCCCCCCGTTTCCAGGCAGGCTTCTGTCATCCCTCACCGTCCTCTGAGAGGGCACTTGGTGATACAACACGGCTCAGAAGCGCTCAGCTTATTTAATCAAATATTCTCCAGTAATTCCACAGCCCGAAACTAAAGCCAGGTTTATGAGGCCGGAGAGGAAGCCAGGGAAAGGACAAACCAGCCTCGTGGTGCTGCGATGCCCCTCGGAGACACCCAGGGAGAAGACAACCCCAGCGTTCATTTCCCC
>VZRW01012087.1:53851-76460 GCA_013398125.1 Aegotheles bennettii
CGGCCGCGGTGTCGTGTCGTGCGGGTGCAACGGCGGCCCAGGGCCTGCCCGCGGGGTCGTGGTCGCCGCTGTTCCCGGGCGGTGAGCGCTCAGCTCGCACCGGCACGGCTCCGCCGGGGCTTCAGACACTCCCGGGCCCGGTGCTGCGGGACCCTCCCGGTGTCGCTGTCGCCCCCGGGGCGCCCCTTTCCCTCCCCGCAGGGTCCCCTCCTGGAAGCGGCGCCCCAGCACGTAGCGGGGCGGCTGCCCCTGCGCCCTCAGAGCCCGCGGGGCGGGCGGCACCGGCACCGCTGGGCTGTGCTTGGGTTTAAAACGAGCTCCCGGTGTGGAACCCTGCGTACCCGGTGCCCGTGTGTGCCCTGCCCCGCCGGGACACGCTCAGGGCCCTGAGGCACCGGCGATGGGCGCTGTGGCACCTGGCTCCACTGCCCAGCGATCCCTGGGGCCAGAGCTACTGCACCTCGAAGGCAATGAGATGTTTGTGAAGCCTGGGCAAGCCCCCAAAACCTACCCAGAACAAGGGCTGGGGGTTCACTTCGGTCACCCTGAGCAAACCTGGGCAAAGCCGCTTGAACAGAAGGGTTACCTGGTTCTTACAGGCACAAATAATTGTGCTGGCAAGCTCTCGCCATCAGGTGAGTCCAGCAGGACAAGACCTGGAGCTGCGGACCTGGGCAAGTGAATTTCCAGTGGGAACCACATACGAAACCAAAAAATTGCACATCAAGGCCCATAACTTGAGTATTTTTAGCTCTTCCGCTGAAATAGGCTGCAGAAAGTGATAACAAATATTGGAATCTTTAAAATAAATGTATTGAAGAGGATTGTGCTAAAGACAGAGCAGCTGATGAAGCATCTCCAAGGCCGGCCCATGGCTCTGAGTCTCACTGATCAACAAGAACTCCAGAGCCAAGATGAAGGAGATTCAGTCATCCCTCAAAGCTAAGGCACTTTGTTCCAGAGTTGGCAAAATTGTCAGCTGTGTCCATGAAACACTTGTCATGACCAAGAGTCTTTAACTAGTAAGTTAAAAAGGTGACCTTTTCTGCTAGATGGTAGGGAAAGAGCCAAGAAAAATGCTGACGCTGTGTGATGCCCCCGCACCATCCAACAAGATCAATGAGCCACAGCTGCTTACACAGCTCTGAAACATCCTGTGCTTCCCTCGCCTTAATGCTGCACTCCATGGCCATTTGTCAGCTTTAGCATCTTGCAAATGGGTTTCACTGATGGAGGAAGGGTCAACCAACAGTAGGTTTTCACATCAGAGTTCCTTCACTACAGAAGGAGCTAACAAGGGTTGTGGGAAATCACCCCCCATCCCTCTGCCCGTGTGAGCCTCCGTGTTCCTGCACACAGCCCGTGCAGCACAGAGCACTCTCACACACTGCGAGCACCAGCCCCAGAGGTGATGCACATCCTGACAGGCATCAGTGCTCCTGTGCCATAATCCATAAAGCAGAGCATCAGGAGCAGGACAATCAGCTAAATATCGATTTTGAGATAAAAAATATCTGTCACCACCAGTGACCAGCACTTACGACACTGGCTCACACTGAGCTCAGCCCAAACCCAGGGGCATGGTTCCGAGATCGTGTGTTATGCTACTGGAGCAAAACAAAGCTTATAGAAACAGTGTAATTGCTGATATGGAAAAGAAGGGTATAAAAATAGATGTCAGGAGTAGCAGTACTTATTTACATTACTTATTTATGCATTCAGGACAAGCTCTACACAGGCGATGGAAGTTGGAAGGAGCGGGGGTAGAAATTACAGGGTAAGCACGTCTCAGGACAGTCGACTTGAGCAATTGACTGAAACCTGGCTGTACGGCTCTCCCTGGATTCCAGAATCAATACCTCATTGCAGTAAGAGGTTCTCTCCTTCTAGACTGGCTGCTTGAGGCTAGCAAACCCCTGTATTGGTTAACACTAAAGCCATGGCTTCTCAACACCTTAAAAGGGAACAAACCAGCCCCACTTTGTGCCAGCATCTTCCTTCTCCTCCCCAAGTTCCTTTGCCACCCCACCACTCCTTCCTATAGCTGGCACTAATTAGTATGTTACCACATCTTGAACTACATCCAGAAAAGGGTCTAGTTAAATAAGTGACTAATTTCATATTTTTTTAGTCAAAATCAGGCATCAACTGGCAAAGGAACAAGCTGCTGGAGACAGCAGATAAGGGAAGTCAAAACGACCTTTTTTGGGAACAGCAGCAGCATTAAGTTTGTGATGCCTGGATGTTACAATACGATTGAGCCCTTCCTCACCAGCATGAGTAAATTTAAATTCAGCTTGCATGCACTGAGCAAACAACAGTATTATTTCAAGACCCTGCTAGTCCTACCCATCTGCTCTGCTCCTCTTCCTTTCTGTGACAGGAGGAAACCTGTGCCTGCCTCTCAGTAGTTCCAGCTCCTCCCAGTACAAATGTACCAGCACTGTGAGGCTGACTCCGAAAGAGAGCAAGAGCAAATAGCCTGGGGAGGACAATCCTAAACCACTGCTGGAAGATTCATTCCATCTTTCCACCTAGAGCCCTAGGCTTACAGGTCTGAAGCAAAAAGTGGATCCTTCAGAGTACATAAAGCTATGGTTAGCACTTACAGCAACCAATTCCTTTATCACCCCCAAGCAGGAAAAAATTAAACCTCTACAGGAATAGAAGCAAAGCACCGAAACAGACTTTGTTTTAAGAGATGATCCCTAAGTAGGCTTTTATTTACAAACACTTTAAGAGACTTAGGTTAAAATAGGCATGACACAGAAAAAAAATCATCAACAGTCCTGTTTGTAATTCTATTTCAGTCTTGTCTCTCCCCCTAGCAACTGTGTTTCTTACCCAGACTGGAATCTCCCATCATACTTAGTATTTTGCATTTCGGGATGGATTCCCACTGCCCAAGATGTTTGAGTTTAGCTCCCAAGCAAAATAAATGCCAGCTATTGACTTGTCTATAATACGTGAAACGGAACAAAGTATGGGAAAAATACTGTAGTCATTCAGGTATGGAGTCACTTCTCTAGGAAAAGCACACTATAAATGAGACCAGGCAGCAGTACTGATAGGTTTGTCTGCTCAAACCCCATCATTGAAATTTATGAAGCAATTCATTTACCTTTAGGACTCGGCTACATTCAGTAACCCAGAACACAGGCACTGTTGACTTTACTAATAAGATTATTCCCCTAATGTCTGCATTACTCAGCCATTTAACACAAGTCTGCTATTCGAGATGGCAAGAGTAAACTATGAGATGCTGATTAGCAGTATATGAAATTACACTATCTGGCCAATAGCATGCTTTCTTAAAGGATTCAGAAGACTAAACACAGCCATAAAAGCTTGTAACAAGGAACTGTCACCTTGTATTTGTTCGTTTATACCTCTAAGGCAGACCACGGACCTTACTGCAGAATGACACTGCACAGACTATATTCCCTTTAGCAAACATAACGATGGTTAATCTCTGAAGAATGAAGATTTTTACAACACAGACTTCATTTTACATGAAGTAAAACCCCTGAATAATCAAACTTCATTTTACGCAAATTAAATACTCGGAATAATCAATTTCTGCTTAACACAAAGGCTACCTGGAAAACACAAGGCAGCCACAGTTGATGAACCACACTGCTTTCATAAATGTACAGTTCCACAATACATATTCAGCTATAACACCAGATGGTGGAGCAAAGTAGCAGTTGATAAGAACCTATTTATCAGTCAAATGAGTAGGCAGAATAGGTACAGGTTTAGCCAAAGGTAAATATTAAAGCAACTGAAAAGAGATTTCTGACACAACGTAACCGCCATTCCAACGTTCTTCTCTTTGCTTATTACCACTGTACAGTGCAGCAAACATTGACGTTTCAGTGTTTGGTCAATAAATCTTGATTCCTCCTGAGGTTTCTCAGCCCTTTTCCCACCGCTGCATTCACCTCCCTCGTAAAATAAATACATAAAATAAAATCAAGCCCTGTTCTCTGAACTTCAGATACCCAAATCTTATACAGGTCAAGGATGTTTCTGTTACCACACCCATTTTTTTTTAACCTCTCAATGCCCTTTGATCAAGGGATCTTGTTACAACAGCGTAGGAAGAGCTTTGCTACAGCTGTATTATCTCCAGCACTAAGCAGAAACTGAAACATTCATGCTGCCCAGCTGACACAACACTGGGCTTCTGTGAGACACTGCAAAACTGTCAAAATCATTTTAATCTGCATAAAAAGGGACCGAGGAGGCAAGGACCAAAATAAAACCCCTGTTCTGAGAATTAAACATTTCATATTCTCCTTGGTGCAAGAAGAAAAATGAAAAACAAACAAACAAAACCAAAAAAACCCCTCCCCAGGCTGTGATGAGAACCATTACAGCAGAGGAGTTAGTATCCTAATATCTAACATAATGTGATAAGCATTTTCATAGTGTACAGTAAGCCTCAAAACATGGGGAACATTAGTATTATTACTGAAAAAAAAAGAAAAAGCAAAAAAAAAAAGCAGAGAACACTGATGTTTCCCCTTCTCAAGGATGTTACAGTTCTTACTTGTGGAGGAGTTTATTAATGGCAGAGTGAACACATCTCCCACACAGGAGAACACCCACCTTTCCAGTGTTCCATTTCACTGAGGTGAGTGGTGCATTTCACCACCATTATGTACAAACTTCCCTTCTTTATGAATATTCAGACTCTAGCAAAGTTAAAGAGGAAATTTGCAACAGTATAAAATAATTATTGCCAAGTTTATGCTCAAATCCTGTAGAGAACAGTTCTGGGATACAATAAAAGCCATTTAGTTTTATCAAATCACTTCCATTTCACATCAAATCTACAGTGCACACATATCATAGAAGCTCACAGTCAATATGAAAAGAAAGTAAATTCTACAAGTCTCAAGTCTGTTCAACTTTAACCTTCTTTTACAGAAAGAATGCAGAAACAATCTCTCAACAAACTAAATAATTTCACTTAAATGCAATGGGCTAGGCTTCTAGAGTTAGTTATCCAACAGGTGCATTTTCTTCCAGGAATTTTTTGCTGTGTAACCTGAACTAATATTTGCAATAATCAGAATATACCTTGCAGAAGAGGTTTGATAAAAGCTGATTTTCTCTCTGTACAGGTTTCTCACAACCACATAAATGACCACCCAGTTACTAAGGAAAGGGGATGTATCAGAAGGAGAAGGCCTTTTGGCTAAACCCCCCTTCTCCTGCAAAACTGGCATTCAGATTTTCATGAAAAAGCACTACACATGTACCTATGTAAATTCCCATATTTTAATGAAAGACACAAAAGTCAAACATCTTTGCAGAGAACAAAGACCTGGCAGAGACTCTTACATTCAATCCAAAATGAAGTATTAACGAGGTCACTTCTATAGCAGCAACTTGATTCCACAAACTGCAGTTGTTACAGCAAACACAGTCATCACTTTATTTTTATATTTTGGGTAAAGTTATCAGACATGGGAAAATTTGCCTTAAAGTGAATAAAAAAGCGAGTAACGACAAATAGAGCCTCTGAGTGATGTATTGCAGAATTTCTGGTTTTTAAATGGAATCTCTGCATTGATCACAAAAATCACACCTATTTTAGAGACGCCAATGAACAAAAGTTTGTTAACACTGTAAGACAACACAACACAGATAGAAAGCGTTTGAACTGGTAAACGGAGGATTCCAAGCTTCTCCTTTAACAGTGGAGCATACTGCAGAAAGGACTGCAATATACACCACAGCTTTTACTTCAGATTTTGCATGTTAAATTGTTGGATCCATATTGTTTTCCATCACTGTACACTAGAGCTTGAAGTTTACTATCTGATTATTCTCTTGTCCAATTTAAGTTGCAGCCAACTTATCCCCATTATGTCATTGTATCTGCAAACAACTCAAAACATTCCCAACACTATAAGCCATATTAGCTTGAAACACACACATTCAGCGTGGGGCTGAACAGAAACAGTGCAGAGCTAACAGCTACCCCAAGGGCTACTGATGCAACTAATAACAGAGATGTAAATTACCTTCTCCTTAAATTCATCCAGAATAGAAGGATTCTGTAACATTCCCTTCTCTGCCCTCTTCACTTAGAAGTATTTTTTAATTCACTTCTGACTGAGACTCTTCATTACTTAATGCCTGTGCAAATAGAGAATTTGTCTTTTATACCTTCCCTTCCCAAAAGACTGAATGTTTTCAGGGCAGCGAGCGTTTTCAGAGTGGAAATTTACCATGTGCAGCCTTTCAAGATTTAAATATAAACCAATGAAAATCAAGGCACCCATTGTAGTTATGTATGAGCAAAAAAAATTACGTTACTGAGAACAATAAGCCTAAATGACAAAGCAAGATTATCAGCAAGTGTGCAACTGGGAATAAGATGAAATCTCATTCTTTTACAGCTTCGGCTTAAACTTGCCAGAAAGAAACTTCTTCAGCATTTCGGAATTTTTTCCTTCTGGTGGTGCAGGCCATCTGTTGTGATCTGAGGAAAACAAAGAAAACAGCATACTTAGTTGATTGAGAAATCAGGCATTTTGCTTTTTTTGTCTTCCCATTGCCCATTTTCAATCACTTGAAGGGCATTGTTTTGTAGCCCATTTCTTACCAGGTATTTCTAGGATATGGCTATATAAACTTTGGCCACCATCCACGACCAGGGTTATCCCAGTTATGAAAGAAGCAGCTGGAGATAGTAGGAAACACACTGCAGGAGAGATCTAACAAAAGAATGACAATTTTAATCTTTCTTAAATTGCTGAGAATTGTTCATGTCAAAGATGCTTGTTAAAATTTATAAGGCATAGCAACGTTTTCTACTTAGTAATGAGAACTGTAACAGTCTCAAAGCCATCTTTCCAGCCACAAACATCAAGTACGTAACAGATGAAAACCAGTAAGGTCTCAAGGATCAGCATCAGATGCCAACAATCAAACAAAAGAGCTGACCAGTTTAACAAAGATGCACATTCTTGGTGGAAGAGAACTAAGTACTTTTAAAATACACTTTTTTCACATTAATATTCATTCTTTCCTTTCTCCTTGCTGGAAGTCAACCTTTTCAGGAACTAATATCTACTGTGAAATGTGTCAGCTGCAAGAGGCACCTAAATCACATTTTCTGTGTAACAGTGACTACTGGTTAAGGCTCCCACTTGGCACTACTACACATTTCTACAAGCTTTCTTCTTTTTGAATATTCCATCACAGTGCAAAATTAAGTCATTTTTGTTCTCCGTATAATAAAGTGGCTTCAAAATAGAAACAGGGGAGTAGAAATTATCACAAATGATCTGAAATACATTACCTCCTCAGGAACCGCTGACCTCTTGGCAGGAATCTTTGGTATGCTCTTTAACCACATAATTACACCTTGTTCTCCATAGTTTGCGACAGCCGTTTCTGAAAATACCGTTCCCTATTTAAAACAGCATAGTGAAAATTAAGTTCTCTTGCATATGTTTAAACTGTAATCATTGTAAAATTGTGAAGCTGTCATTACTGGGATTTTCTGTGGGATTAAACTATCTAAACAGCACTTGAATGCAAGTTATTAAATTTAATGGAATAGTATAATTTATACAAGAAGGTAATTTGGCTGCTAGCCACATCTCTATTCAAGCACAATAATTCAGATTATTCCAATTCTCCACTGTCACTGCAACAACTATGAAGTGGAGAGTATAAAGAAGAAACTCAGACTGTTTTGAAATTACAGGCATTTCATATTAGCTTACAGCAGGAAACTGCAAAGCTCCAAGAGCAAGTTCTCAACAGTTTCTTGTAATCTGTAAGAACATGAGATTGATTTTATTGCGGATTATGGAAGCAGACAGATGTCACAGTCAGAATTTAGACTTTCCCTATTTAGGTGCTATAGAAATAGAAAAAGGTCACTGTCTTTGCTCTGATGATTATACAGCCCAGTTTAGACTTCAGAGGAAAGATGAAGGCTACAGCAATGGGAACACAGGATTATACAGACATGACAGAACCTTTAGGACTCAGGTCTAATGAAGATAACAACATTTAAATTCATCCATGGAGTACACGCTAAGATTTCTCTTCTAAGGTATCTGTGAAATGTGAGTGACTATATTTTGGGAGCTAGGGAAGTAACTCATATGTGAAACTATATTTTTTTTAGAATGCATGTTTCCTTCTCTATGTACCCATTCCCTACATGTTCCTCTGCTCCTGTAAAGCAGTAACAGGTTTGTATTGGTATCACAGACCTAGTGTGTCCATAAAGGTGACAGAAGGGTGTATTACTGTAGCTACAACATGGATTTTTATTACCAGCATAGTAACAAAGGTAGCAAATACTTCTGAGAGAGCCAAACCACTGAACTGTTGGCCTTTCAAAAACTTATTTTGACATGTGCTATAAAGTATAATTAGTATGATTCATTAGGTAATTAGCATGCCTGAAAATATATTCACATAATAATGCTGTCTTAATTACTTACTTCCCCAAGGCTCGATAAATCAGAAACAACAAATAAACAGGAAAAACAAGCCAGTAGATCTTCATATTTAACAAGTCTCCAGATGAGTTGGGCCTCACAGAGGCTATGTAAGAGCCACTACATATGTAGGATATACAGATATCCTACAAAGATAGTAGAAAGATCTTCCTAGGGACCAGTTAAACAAACCTGACACTTAAATACACTATGAGATAAGATAAATTCTGAATGCAAAAGCAGCTGGATGAAGTTTACCTTCCCTCTTTTGTTTTCAAGGGAGTAAATGTGCAAAATAAACTGTGGTTAGGCATGAAGATTACACAAATCACAACAGATCACACAATCTCAAACGTCAAAGCTAGGGCTTCTATATAATCTCTATGTCTGTAGCACTATTCACTAGCAAATACAGCTGCTCTTATATATAGTTATTTGAAACAACTGCTGCATGCTTCCTACTTCCTCAGAAATGTGGCAGGCATATTTTAGCCGACCCGTATAGTGGTTTCCTGTCTGCATATATTTGATAAGAAAAAGAATCAGAACACATTTTTACATATAATTTCCTCAAGAGAAGATCCACTCCAAATAGTCTTTTTATGCCTAAAGCTAATCTGACTTAACATATAGAAGACAAAGTAAAAGACATTATGTAACACAGTAGGAGATTTTCAAAATAACTTTGCAAACACAGGTGGGAGCCATCAGCATGCCTGAACCTCAAATAGAAAAAGTTTTATGAACTCAGAAATAATGTAATTATTACCGAAACACAAAGCATTGGGTAATTTTATGTCAAGAGTTTGTAAGACAGGTCACCAATTCCTCCCAGGTATCATTTCATTAAGCTAGAAAAAAAATCCCAAGAGTGCCAAATCAAAGCAGAAAGCAGAAGCAATTTTAATCACGAACATGTATGATGGCTAAGTTTAACCAGATTGTTTGCCATTACTTACAGGAGCAACACTGTTGATTCTTACTCCACTGTGGGCCCATTCTAAAGCTAAAGTCTTGGTTAGGTTATCCACTGCAGCTCTTGCAGCTCCCGTATGCCTATTGAGGAAAGAAAGCAAAAGAAGCATCTGTTCCCTCAGCTAATGGCGCCCAGTGTCAATTCTACTGCAGCCTCACTAGGGTAGTCAGAGAAGCTTTCTATAGCTGGACCAACCATCTGAGAGAGAGAGGTATTTTCTAGTTTGTAAGTTTGACCATAGCTTCACAGTTTAGACAAGCTATGCTATGATTTCCCGTCATTTCTGAAAACACTTATGTCTTCCCAAATGTGACATGAGGACAGCTACATTCTACTGCAGAAGCAGGCTTATGAAATGAAAAACAACTGGAGGTAAAGTTCAAAATGTGTAAAGCTATGAAAGGTAGGCTGCACAGGTAAAGCAACACTTGGGAGGACAGTGGTCTGAAAAATAGATCTTCCGACAAACAGAACTAGAATAAGCCACTATTCAAAAACTACTATAGGTTGATGGAGATAGAGATGACCACAGGCAGAGTGAGCTCATACACCTTGCTGCTATAGGAAACTGTTCTGAAATGTTTACATGCTTGAACAAATGCAGACAAAATTATTGCAGTGATGAACAGTGGGACTCAGAGAAAACTGATAGGGTTTAGTTCCTTTAGCGTAACAGACTTAGAGGAGACAAATACAATAGCTTCTCAAATACCAGGAGAGGAGTAAGAAAAACTTCAGAGAAACATAAGAAAGTCCAACTTATTAATATGTTTAGGTCATAAATAAATAACCTCCAGGCACACTGTGGACAAACAAACTTGACTAGTTTTATGTTCAAAATTAATACTTGTGAAAAACTGTATCAGGAGATTTTTGGTATAAGTAGTGGCTGGACTTGTGAAATCAAGTCTTTTTCAACAGTACATTTGTAAACCAAGTATCAATTCAACAGGAATTTAATTTCAAAGTAGTTTTGTCTATTCACCTACATCCACACACAACAGTTATTTCAGGAACATTTTTCCACTGTTATTCAGCATTAGTATTTTTATCTCTTGGTTCAGCTCTCAAATATAGCTTCAGCCTATTTGTCATGACAATTCAACCAGACTTAAACAGAGTGGAGAAACTCAACTAACTGTAGCTTCAGCACCCCCCTGTGGATCTCTAAATTTATTTTGTACTTCAAAGAACGAGCTAGTGAGAAAATATTCTGCTGTTCCATAACAATTTTAAATTTTCTTGAAAGAGAGGTAATGTAACATTTGCTCAAATTACATTTTTACATTTTCTTCAATAGAAATTCAATTTCAAAGTAAAAAAAAAAAAAAAGTAGTTTCAAAGAAGAAATTTAGTTTTTCAATTAAGAAACCGTAAAAATGCAGCATTTTGACAACTTCAAAATTTCCTGTGAAAAGAAAATAATTGAAACAATTCTTTTTCTGATAATTATTTCTCTTTCAATAAATTGGAATTTTTTTGGTGGAAAAGTTTAAATTGGAAGACTCCTGCTCACCTCCATTTCAAAGGTAAAGAAATTTGAACAAATATAGTACACATATAGAGAGGATGCTACATTTTCATACAGGCAGCTGTGATTGTTTGTGTCAGTATAAAAGATCTACAAATGTCATAATATGTTTGCACGCATCAGCCTCTGCCCAGTCAAGAAATGAGCAGAGCAAATAGAACTGATTCTCTCCATTGGGGACCTTCCTCAAGAAAGATGGCTACAAAGTGAGAGTAAAAAGAAAAATGGGAAAGGCAGGTACTACGTGACCCAAAGGACAAAGCCAAACCTGGTCACATATTAGAAATGTTCCTCCTACTCCCAGTCCAGCTCCCATAACTCATTACACCATCGAGACCTGACAGCAGAACAGGTGCCAACTTCTTGCATACCCTCCAGAAATTTGGAGAGAGAACAAGCAAAGGTTACATTTCAGTGCAACTAACCCCACCAGCACACTATTGCCAGTGAAAGCTTCACTGGCAAGTCTTGCTTTGTAATTTCTTACAAACAAGTTGACAGAGATCAGGTGTCATTTACTCCTCCAGTTTCTAATGAATTAGTAAGAGATCCACACACACACAGAGCCAAGCGATACTCTTGCTCTCTCGACCTAACTGCTGCAGTGCTTCTAAGGTAAAAACATAGGAAAACATAAAATTAAATATATATTACGACATTCCAGGAAACCCATTTCTCACGGCAGCAGTAATGTTGACAATGACTCCTCCATGTTTCTGCATCCAGGCATTGTACACTGTATGAAGGAGGAAGATAACCTATAAGTATCAGAAGAAATGCCAAATGAACTTGCCAACTGGAAGCCAAATTTGGAGTCTTAAATCCAATTACACTACACATTCCTGTGCAGATTAAGATAAACAATCTGCTTTTTGTACCATAGCCTCACCATTGGATTGGTGAGGTAACAGGTGTGGTCTGGGTAAGGTTCAATGTTTGCCAGGAAGCCTTTTGGTGGAAATCAAGATTTCATGCTTCCACGTAAATTACTTTCATTTCCACATTCCTAACGCTCTCTGAGAATCATGTATCATACTTAAATCTAACTTTACATCGCTGATGGGAGAGAAATCTTTTCCTCTGTTACACACAGTGAATACAAGCCACAGAAGTTAAGTGGTCTTCCTATACTCTGAAGCCAACCAACTCGCCAAACTTGGCCTTAACCAAAAGATCATACTTACCTAAATGTATGCTTGTATATATGAAAAAATGTAATGTACAGTCTAATGTAAAGCTTTAGATGAGATTCATGAAAACAAATATCCACTGTCAGATAACTGTGTGATAAAAGAAGGTGGGGAAACTTTACATTTCTTGTCTTCTCCTATTGCTGTAAAAAAACCCAAACCAAACCAACAAAAAAAGGTAAATGTTCAGTCCTGACCTGCTTTGCAGCAGTAGAAGGTCCCTGACAGATTGGTGTCTACCACAGCATTCCAGCCTTTTGCACTGATGGCTTCAGAAGGACTTGCAAATTGGCCCCCTCCATTATTCACCAGGAAGTCAATCTTCCCATGCAGACTCAGTGTAGACTTCACCAAGGCTTCTACCTGAAACAATATTTGTTAGTATGGTACACTGATTAAACTACATACCCCATTTTAATTTTCAGACAGTATTTTCTCTCTCAAATCCTTTTCACACATAAAGAGGAGGTACCAGTCTTCAGAGGGGCTGGAAGATCGGGATTTAGCCAGCTGAGAAGGATTGGGCTGAGTCCATGTTAATTTAGGAAATCTTCCCGGTGTAATGCAGGTGCTACATAAAATATCAGCACTGATCTATGCCACTGACAATTTGTAGATGAGGGTGTTAGAAGGATCAGATGCTGGAAGAGTTCCATATAAGGTAGATACATTTATTTTTTTTCACCTGACCCAGATACCTGAGCATTTTAAATTCGAAAACATAAGTCATCTCTTGTGAACTTCTATATATACACCAAAGCTCTGAGGTGTAAGTTGGTAACAGTCAAACTTCTTATGCAGACCAAGAGGGATAGTTTGTTACCCTACAAAACACCAACTCTATAAAGTGCTGGAATTACCACAGGTTGTCTTCTTTAACAAAAGGAGGGTGAATATTTGACTAAGCAGATACATTCTGTCTATAAGCAGGATGAATACTTAGATAAGAGCACTGTCTGGCACCATTTCCCTTTGGGTACTCTGAGAAGGTATTAACAGCAAACAGCAACATTTTTATTCACTCAGTGAGTCAGAAGAGGAGTGGCTTAAATTCATATGGAAGGAAAGAGATTTTAAGAATCTAAACCTAGCTCGAACACTGAGCTAATCTGAGCTACAGTGTAAGCAAAGCCTTTTGCATTGCCTTCTGTTTTGGAAGTACAGCAGTTTTGCCACACACTCACACTAAACACAAGAGAACTTCTGGAGGGGAATGTATTCCAAAGCATTCAAAGATTTTACAGATACCAAAGCTGATGTATTTTTCCTATTAGAAGAGAGTATAAGAACTCTATAGCAACTGCTTAATATTTTAACCTTTATCATCTCAAGAAACAAGGGACATGGGACAATGTGACTGTTTCCTGCTTACATTACCTACCATAACTAGAGACCACGCACCAGTTATTCCTACTCAAGCATACCTAAAAAGTTAATCTAGCATCTGTGGTCAAAGAAAACACAGACCAAAAAAAAACCCCAAAGCAAACACCAGGAGCAAAGCTGCTGCTGAAACAGATTTGACTGGGGGAAGGATATCAGTCAGCCTTCCGCTGTATTGAATTAGCAGTAGAAAACATCAGAAATAAAAGAACACACAAAGCATGATCTGTATCTCACCAAGAGTGTAACCAACTCAGTCTCAAAAATAGCTGCCTTATAGCTTTTGCTGCTGACAGTTCAGGATGGTTTAACAGAATAGTATAGATTGTGTAAGGATGCACCTCTCTGTAGGAAAAAACCTAAACAAACATACAGTGACTGAAGTCTGACTGAAAAACTAATGCCTGCTGAAAAAAAATGCCTTAAGAAAATAATTTTGATACCTAAATCACCATATTTAAGTTCTGAATGGCATCTTACTCCTCACATCAGTAACTACAGCTTGTGGGAGCTAAGGAAAAAAACCACCAATACATCAAAACATCTGTGACAGCAGTCCCAAACCCACGACTTGTGAGAATCACCTTGCCACAAAGACTTTCTGGTTTGCTTACAGAGAGAAGTTATGTCTTGCTAGGCCACAAAAGTCATGCTTTGCTCAGCAATATCAAACTTTTCTCCCTGTCAGTCTGAGAATCTTGCTTTGAATGTTGTTCTCCATAAGTAACTGGAGTATGGGCTCATTTATGGAAGAGAAATGGTTTCAGTACAAGGAATGTTTGAGCAGACTAAGGCTGTTCAGGCTGGGGGGAAAAAACAAGAGAGTGAAAAGGTAAAATGCTAAGAATCTTAAAAAAAAAAAGACAAACAGAAGAAAAATCCAATGAGAAGAGACATTACAAGGAAGTTTTCAACAGGTGGACAAAACCTGCTATGACATATCAGTTCAAAATGGTTCATATATTGTATCTTAAACTCTGTTGTTGTTCCTACTTGTCCAACCATATTCTCAGGGCAATAAAAAAAACCCCATCAAACGAGTATCAGTTCTGCTTTCCAAAAGCCAGCAAAGGCTGGTAGGTTCTCCAGTGACAGCTCAGATTGTCTAAATGTAGCAGTCTTCACAATGTCTTCTGTGTTGTAGAGAATGCATCATTGCAGTGCTTCTCCCAGTTACAGTAAACATGGTGACAGCAGCCACCAGCACAGTGAACATATGGCAGAACATATTTAAATCACAGTGAGAACACAGAGAAGATTCCTTTCTATTCCCAAATATTCAAAATCCATGTGGAAAGAACTTCATAAAAAAGCTACTAAAGCCTCTCTCTGGAAGCAAAGCAGAACTGCGTAAGTTAGAGCTAACAGGACATTCTTCTGAAAAAGACCAAAAAAAGAACAAAATCAGGCATTTCAGACCTAACAAGAGGACTAGAGCTCTTCAGTGAGGACCTTTTCTGTATGTCTGCAACTCAAAAGTATTATGCGGTAGCACATTTTCACAGATAACTGAGGTGACAGTGCTCACTGACACAGAGAAAAGGGACAAATGTCCACATGCATTCACAGGTCACCTTGAGCTTGAATAAAACTCAAGAGGCAAACCACCCACTGCAGAATGCTGGAGATTTGCTGTTTGGGGACTAGAACTAGTAGGCATTCTTGCATAGTGATGACAGGTATTTTTACTTTGTGTTATCGCCGAATCATTTTAAAGTAAGACAACAGGAATCTCCTATCCACGCCAAGCCACACTCTTCCACTACAGGCTTCACACAGACTAAATACTAAGTATTTATAAACCAGCTGAGACTGCGCTAAGCTATGAAGTTTATTGGAAAAGAAAAGCTATTGGTGAACTTAGACACAAGGCAAGTGCTAAATAGTACTGTACTGAGTCTGTCTCCAGGAGTCTTTTCTGACAGATGTCCAAGTGATAGGTTTTAGCCTCAGGGTCTGGTCCAGCAGTGCTTGCTGGAGCTCAAGTATGGAAAGGGGACACGTGCACAGAATTCTGAATTGCTGATTTCAAGAAGAGCAATGGCTTACTAGAAGTATGAAGTTTTATCTTCCACTTACCTAGCTGTCTTCTACTTATCTAGATGCCAGTTAAATAAATGTTTGTCCAGAGCATATAGCACAAAGGCTCACAAGGGTAAAAAGCTCCTCATCTTTCTCTCCCCTGTCAACAGATTTGATGTAGCTCAACATTAAAGACACAAACATGTGCCTCCCCTTCCCATCACCTATAAAGGTAAACAGAAAGCTCGTTTCATAATGGAAAAAGGATGAGGTCTCTCTTCTCCACTCTGCCCATAGTTATATTGAGGCACTGGAACTGGATTCTGGAAAAAGAGCTTGGTTTGACAAGAGACACACATGGAGCTGCCTGGTCTGCATCTCAGCAAGAGCAAACGGACCTGCTCTGGTTATATGCAACACATTATGGGGGCAGCACTAGAAAATAACCAAATAATTAAAATAACTTCACCTTCATAATCACTAAGAAGCAATATTGATCACTACATATGCTCCAGACCCCAGGATAAGGGACAGGCGCACAATGATGGCTTCAGGATAAGGCCCCATGAAGACAGAACATAGAAACCTCAAGAGCTCCTACTGGTATCCAAGAACCCTCCACTCTTCCACCTTTAAAAACAAACCAGATTTGTAATACTTTGCAAAACACTCAGTGGAAGACTAGCCAAAAGTAGCAGCAGCAAACTCGTGACAGAAACAATCCTGACAGGTTATGCGTTGGTTGAAAATCCTCCATCAAGCAAGATTATTTTTTGCACATTAAATTAAAAGTAAGCTTTGCTAGAAAGCAAGAGGGCCTCTGAGGATGGAGATTAAGAGATTTAAAAATGTGAATTCATTAAGCTATTCCCATGATATTTGCCATCAAGTTCCTGCAGCAATTAATTCACTGCACCTTTTTTGACTCTAACAGAGATATTGCACTATACAATGAGGGATGAATCTTCTAATGCCTGAATTTCACAGATCCAAACTAGGGCACACAAGAGGAATGAGGTGTGTCAGCTTCAAAGCAGGTCAGTTACTTTGCAATAGGAGACAAAAAAACCACAAATCACCTGGCAATTTTGAACACACCTTCATCTTTCTTAGATCTCTTCTATTCAAAGTCCCTCCCTCCAGTTTGCCTGATCGTAAAATTAAAAACCAGGACAAAATTTGCAAGGGTCTTTACAGAAATGCAGAACAACTGATGGAGATGGAGGGATGAAAAAAAGAGGCAAGCTACAGTAATAACAGATGGCTTGTTCCTACAGGTGATCACAGTGGCTTCCTTTAAGAGAAAGATTTATTCTTAGAAAGATTACCTGGAGATGTCAAAGAGAAGAATATACTGTATGAATTATGTAGTTCTTCACGAAGCTTCCTGGGCTTTGTAGCTTGTGATGGATCAGTTCTGACACCTAAGGAGGTTTGAACTCCTGATTTTTTCCCCTTGTTGAAACATTTATAAGGTCTTTCTCCTTCACACATTCTTTGGTACCTGGTGTAAAAGCTGAGAAAGAGGATGTAATGACTCCCAGGGAATACATGTAGAGGGTGTCCTCTCTACCCAACAATGTGCCTCCATGAATTTCTGGGGTAAATATTCTCCACTCATGCTAAGCTGAAACCAGACAATGAGTTGTAAAGCTATTAACGAGTAGCATAGAGAGCCAACACAGTTGTACAAGTCTTGTTTCTTTTGGGAGGGAAGCCAGAAGTCTAAATGTCCTCTCAGACCATCTTTAACTGTAAACAGGAAGATACTCCTGTATTTGTGAAAATGCTGAAGTGAATTATATTTCTGTTGCCTCTGCTCAAGACTTACTGCCAAGGCTAGAAAAATCCTTCACTACATCTTTTACTGATCCCTGTTCCTAAGACACCAAGCCCCAGGCACTAAATTTTACATTAAGAATGGAATAGGTTTTGAAAGTGAACGTGAGATGCTCTTTGCACAGAAGCAAAAGCCAAAGCCACTTTCCCTCTTGTCTCCACAAGACAATCAAATGCAAATTAGAAAAAAGTACTCACCATTGCTGCTCTTGGAAAATATAACAACTAAGCAATAGTGAAGCTGTGGAAAATCTACCACATCCCTCAGTTCTAACTCGCTTCTGACAGTTCTTAGCAGTGTACTGACTGTTAAGTTTATCTAGCTCCAACTTAGAAACACTGAGTACCCAAGTGTAAAGAAGTGATATCCTCACTACAAATTTAAAAGCTGAAAATGTGATCCACACATTTCTGGTCCAATAGTAATTTTAGAAATTAAGTAAAAGGTGATCAGGACTTAGTAATCTTAGAGACTCTCAGCATTAAAGAGCTAACGGAGGAGGACAGAACTAGAAAAACAAGAGACAAAGGACAGAAATCACAGGATGTCTCTAACCAGTAAAAACATCTGCTCTTGAGGATGGGCATCTTTAGTGGGTACACTTAAGTTCTTACATTAACATGCAACAGAAATTGCATTCCTTAATCAAAACTTCCACAAAAGGCTTATAAAATTTTCATAGTGATTTTTTTCTAAGTAGGATTTCAGCAGAAGGAAGTAAGAGCAGCTGGAGAACTGAAGTGAGTCAAACTAGGAGACTGAGTCAATGACAGAAAAATTCAAGACCAGATTTTAATCTACCTTATTCCTATGAGCCCTCTCTTTAATAGAAACGCATATAAAATGACAACTGTTTAGGAGAACTTCCACTGGTAGAATACACCTGATAGGTTCTCCAATATCTTATGAAAAGTTCAAAGACAATTCTGGTGTGTCTGTAAATGAGTAGAGCTTAAAACTAAACTGGAAACAAGACCATTGTACGATGAAACTGCAGAGTAATAGCAAAGACAGAAGTTTTTCCAAATACGAGAATGGCTACCTGTAACACAGAATAATGCCTAAACACTTTACACAGCACCACAGAAATGGCTTCAAAAGCACTTTCAAAAATGTTTCCAAAGCCATCTAAGGCTGTTTTGCCCAATATGTATTTAGCCACACTTAATAAACAGGAAACAAAGAAGGAATGGTAGTTTCTTTAGTGGAGATCACCTCATTTCACCATCCCAGCTCTCTACCATCTCACAGAACACTGCAGTTCCTACTAAATAATTTTTGAACTGATGCAGAAATAAGATTCACCTGCAGAAGGTTATTAAGATTGCCAGAGTAATTTCTGCAAGAACAGTGATGTGCAAGAAGGATTAACTCTCTCCATGTCCTTTCTTTCCTGTAGCTTTAATCATGTAAGTTGCCCCCTGACATCTGTCATAACCTATTATATCGCACTGCTGAGGCTAGTAAATACAAACCCAAAGTTCACTGGTAGGTGAAGTGACATACTGCACAGCCCCAGGGTTCATCTCCTACAGAAGAGAAAGTCTAAGTGTATCACTGTAAATACTTTATGGCACGAGCTGTTCCATGAGGGAAGAATTTTATTTTTAATTTGCATTATGGTTGTATATTAGGGTATTTCCAGAATCTACATAGCTACTTAAGGTCATTAACATTTCTGTAAGTCATGCTAGAATTTAACAGACTCTTTGAAAGGTTAAGGAAAATGTAGCAATCAGTGGCTACTACAATATTTTCTAGCTGTGTTCAATAAGTTAAAAGTCCAACTTGATGCTGGACTTCTAAATATTTAATTATACAGATTAAAAAATCAAGAGGTGAATGCAGACTTCTGAAGAACGTGGATCAAATGCTTTTGCACTTGATCTTCCATTCCTTGTAATATGAAGAAAAAAGAAATAACGAGGATAGTAGCAAAGTTCATAATGAGGTACACCTCAAATTTTAACCAAAATTTGAAACATGGCTAAACATAATAATATCCATGGGGTTTTTTTGCTTTATTACAAGCAAAATTGACAATGCAGGGCACTTGTGTCAAGTCACAAGAGTTGAGATTCCACGCTATGACTTCCTGTTTGAAGGAACTATTCTAAGGTCTCCATCTTCACAAGTTAACGCTTCCCTTGCTGCTGGCACAGACCCATGCTAAACGGGCTCTGGCTCAGCTGTAGAACACGCCAGTTCCAAGACCTGCTTCTCCCACAATATATGAAATACCTATACATGGTCAGAAAAATATTTGCAATTACAAATGCCTTCTTGCTTAGGTGATTAACACATGGTCTTCCCTTGGAAAGCACATCTTCATCTAGATCAAGTTAACAGCACTTTACTGCACCCGTCCCCTGATCTAAGCCACTTTTGAGAGGGTCAGAGAAGACCTTTGGAGATCTGAGAATTTATACACACCACATGCTTTTGACATGTTACTCCCCAGAACAAGCTCATTAGTCTTTACCTCATCTTCTTTGCGGATATTGCACTGTATGGGAGTCACTTTGGCAGGACTCGTAGAAGAAAATGTGTTGTTCAGTTCTTCTGCAGCAGCTTTTAATCGGTCAAATTTACGAGAGGCAATAACAACATTGCAACCTGTAGAGACAAAATGTAACATCCTTCAGCTAACACAGTTAAAATTAGAGTTACCCTAGTTTTTTAATAACATCATGGAGATATCTTGCAGGGTGTGTGTATTAGGCTGACTAGAAGACACAATGTTGAAATTCTTGCAGGAGAAAGCAATGACTGATGTCAGGTGCTTCTTAGCAACAAGATCCCACTATGCCAGGAAAAGAGCAATCAAAAAAATGTCCACAAGGTTCCTTCTCCTTCCTGCATAAAGGAAGACAACCTGTGAGCTGCAGAGTCAGCAAAATAGCTTTCAGACATCACTTTTGCTGCCTCTGCTCACAGCTGCCTCATTTATCAATTACAAGATTTAAAGATGTTTCAGCAGGTCTTGATTACAAAAAAATGCTTGCTCCTAAAACCACAAAAATGATCTTACTGGATGTCTGGCCGTAATTTTGACTAACGGTGAGCAAACATAATGCTCTGCTTTTTAACCCTCCAGAGGCTGAAGGAAAGGATTAATTCCTATCTGCACACTACAGACAGCAGGAACAGAGGCTTCCCCGTGGCACCACCACATGCTGTAGAATCCTAGCTCAGAAAGGGCAGGGAAAAACTAGGCAGAAGCTCAAGCCTTCTGCTTTTTTCAGCATTTGGAGGCAGAAGGACTCGTTCTACAGCGAAAAACAACACAGGCGCCAAATTAATGTCACACCCTCACACTAAACCAGTTCAGTTTCTTCTGTTGCACCACCAGGGGACTCAGGACAGCTTTAAGGCTTCAGCCATTGCTACTGCATAGACTAAAACAGACCATGCCAAACTAATTCCTAGTGCAAATACAGCAGACGTGCAATTTCATAGTATTGATAACCAGATTACCAGCTTTCACTGCCAAGTAGGCAAGGAGGTCTTGCTCCCAGTTCCCTCCTTCCATAACCTCAGCATCCCAGCACAAGCCATCCCTTCCTCACACCAGCTCTGGTGCTCATCTGCTTTAACATAAACAAATTCAACACCTTCAACCAGCCAAAAGAAACTGTTCACATCTTGCCAAGTGTTGTTTTTTTCCTTTGCTGCTATTTCACTGAGTGGAATTTAGCCTCTCATGTGATCAAACAAACACCAGAATCAATTCATCATAACTAGTGGGAGTAAAGAGCAGCAAGCTGTTCATTTGGCTCAGGCTGTCTCGTGAAACCATACATCAAACCAAAAAAAGATAAAAAATGATAAAATAGAGGAATTGAATTCTTCCAGAAGGAAGTGCTGCAAATACATATCCTTAGGGATGGGAGCTTCATCCTAAAACAACACGTCTGAAGATATTAGTCTCTGAGGTTTCCTGATTTTTTTTTAGATTAAGAACTCCAGCCACTTGCTCAACTACCCAATGCAGAGTGGAGTTCATACAATGGCACACACAACTACAGATTAACCTAAAACACCAAATCACAGCAGCAGTTATGCTTATCAGCTGAAGGGCTTATCAACACACACACAGATCTAGAATAACATCCAGTAAAAATTGTATTTTTGCTAAATATGCTGAGGAGAGGAGGAGAGCCACTGTACCCACTGTACAAGCTGACACTATTTCACTTCTTTTTCTTCACAAAGAACAACCAGATCATTTCCTGATAGACTTGGGGGAAGGGGGGGTGTTAAGGGCACAGGTTTCCAGATGAAAGGTTTAAATCTGTGGAGAAGGTTTCAAAGGAGAGTGGTTATAAAAACAATGTACATCATGACTGGCATTATCTGTCACTGCTCCTACAGGCGTCCTCTGTCCAGCCAGCTCCCCTTCAAAAAAACACTGCCTAAAGTGCATGATACACAAGGAAACAGTTCCTGGTCATCACCCTGTCAGGCTGCAGGTGAGGAAGGTTACTCAGACACACTCAGGCCACAGCTCCTCACTTTCTCACGTGTGCTTTCTGGAGATCTGCAGCCTCATTTTCTGTTTAGGATGTTATGGATGCACACTTCTGTTACTCCTGTTTTGCTTGAGAAAAATAATGTAGATCAAATTGAGTACAATTTTAAGGTAACTGGGCAACATCTGCAACCAGCAGTGTGATGGGGCTTAGAAACAGCTTTTTAGGGCAGCATGTAAGGACACCCTAAGCAGCACTTAGCTCCCTGGTGATACAAAGGCAGCAGATCCAGCCCTGCTTGGCCCCACAGAGCTGGGGTGACAGAGGCTGGGGGAGGCAGGGATGTCTCCCAGCACACGGCCTTAGCCAAGGAAGCTCCTCACGGTGCCCTGGCATGGCTGGTGCACATTTCCACAGCGCCAAGCCCCCGGAGCGTGGCACCAGGAGGCAGAGCCGGTACTGTGAACCCAACCGCGGCAATAAACACCACCCAAAGCAGCCTGGTGCGGGGCAATCCCGTGCTGAGCCTGCAGGAAGGTGCTGCCGGGGAGCGGCCTTTGGCTGCGGGCTCCTCTGTGAGCGGGACGGGACGGGGCGGGACGGGACGGGACGGGACGGGACCCGCCGAGGGGGGGGTTCACAGGATCACAGAATCCTAGGGGTCGGAAGGGACCTTGAAAGATCATCCAGTCCAAGCCCCTGCCAGAGCAGGGTC
>VZRW01012087.1:78372-104342 GCA_013398125.1 Aegotheles bennettii
CAAAAGATTCCCCCCCCCCCCCCCCCCCTTTAATTATCTTCCACAATCTGGGAACTCCACAGATCCCCATTAACTGTCTGTGCAGGCTGTATCAGAGCAATCATTAATTAATCCCAGGGAGAAGCATTCATCTGTGCTAGTGAACTAGATCTTCCTATTCCAACCTGCCTGCTATCCCAGCTGAGCTGCAGGCCATCAAGGAAAATCCCGTGGGCCTCTGCTCATCAGCTTCCCTGATTTCAGTGTTCTTCCCAGAGAATGCTATCCCTGTCAGGAGAAATTGCTTGGGTTTTGGAATTTCCCAGTAGCCACAGAAATGCCATAAATAAGGGGCTGAACACGAGTTAAGGTTCTGTGAGTGATGAGTGGGAGGGGAAGGGGGAAAGGCATGTGAAGACTGTAGAGGAAGGAGGTGAGAAAAGGAGACATCCATTCCTTTGCATTTAGTGGGGGGTAGCCCCTCCTAGTACAAAATCTATCCACAAGGAGCAGAGCTGAGACAACCAATGCTCACAGATGTTTCCAGCAAGGCAGTGGCTCCTGTTCACTGTCGGGCAGGTTGCCTTTGAACCAAGGATTCAAAGTGTACCTTTGTGTGAATCAATTTCACTCCACTGGTTGAAACTCAAAACTATTTAAGCTGAAAAGAAGATAAATTTATTAACTGAAATCAGTTTTAATCTGCTCCTACTCTTATACTTTCTTATTTGCAAAGGAATGTTGATTTTCTTTTATTGGTAGCATTAAAACATGTTGATCTGTCACTACATGCAGCCATAGTGGTAAATTCAGTAAGCAGAAGGCTCCTATGTATTTATGGTGTTCTATAAACTTAATGTTCAAAGTCTTAATTTTTATGTGGTAGGAAACAGTGTCTGATCAGACAGCTGATTTATTTATTTATTTATGTGTCAGCTTGCATTTGGAAGAAAATAAATCTGCATTTAAAGTCCCAGAATTTTCATTTTTGGTTTTTGAAGTTAAAAAGCACCTGGGTTTTTTTTTCCTTTGTATCAATTAAAACATTAAGCATTCAATAATCAAAATGACACATTTAGGAAAAAGAATTCATCATTAGTTTTTTCCCAGTTGTCAGCTCCTTTGGAACTGTGGGATTAGCACATGTGATTCTTCAACATCTACCTTTTTATTTATAGATTGAAGAGGAAAAATGAGATTTCCTGTTCTTACAGCTCCCAGATTGTGTCTTGGCTTTGAATGAACTGGTTCAATTTGTTGAGATGAATAGGAAAGTCTGTATTTTCAGAAAAGGCTACTTTTGTCAAAAGCTGATTTTGTGCTTTGCCAGCCTATGGCTCAGCTATTCAGCTGATGACATCTGCCAGTCCAGTACCCTGCCATGCTTTAAAAATCCTGGCAGCAATACATACTGCCTTAATAATTCCTTATAGCCTGCTGTCCTTCAGGGGGTCTGTGCCCTCCCATAGCTCATAATCCATGTTGGCAAGGGGGAAGGTCTCAAAGTTGTTAAATACCAACCTGCTGTGAGAAAACAGATGGCTCCATACAGGAGAGAAACCTCCGTGGGATCCAAACCCCAGGAGAGGTATCCCTGGGGCCAGAAGTCTCATAAAGAGGTGAGAGCAGAGGAGATTTAATGAAAAGCAGCTCAGTGCCAGAAATAAAACATTAAGGTCAAAGATGATTTCTGACAGAGAGTTTCTGCTAGTTAGCCTCCAGGAAAAATCCAGCAGCCTCTGCTTTCCCAGGACCCTATTCTCATGGATGCTCCCGGTTCATAACTTTCTTCTCCTGGGATACCAAATTGCACAAAGTGTAGCAACAATCAAATGCATGGATTGAGCCCAAGCCAAATGGGAACTGGTGTGAATTCTGTTTCCTCACCTCTTTGGACCTTTCTGTGGGATTACACTAAAGGCCTCTTTGGAAATCCCTGCTACTTTCACCTCCTGCCTGTGCAGTTTCTCCAGTGGCTGTTTCTCCTCTCCTCATCTCTCATCAGCAAGTGAGAGCCTTTCTGTTCCTGTGGCTTCTGGTTTCCATGTCGGAACACCTCCTGGTCAGCCCCAGCTGAGGTCGGACTCTCTGGTTGATTCATCTCTTTAGGGACTCCCCCTCTGGAAAGATACTTTCCTCTCAGCGGTGTCTCGGGGATTTTCAGTTTAATTAGGAGATGATCAAGATTTTACCATCTTTCATCATTATCCCTAGGAATTTCATTCCAGTGATTAAAAGAAGTACAGGAGATAGCAAAGACAGACACCCCACTCAAAGCAGAGTTCATAGCGGCGCAAGATGTAGAATATCAGCATCAAACAGTTTGAAACTGGTATGTAGACAGATGTTCTAAATAATCACGCACCCCGCTAATACCATACTAATGATACTGAATCACTCACTTGCCTGCAAATGAAAGTGCTGCATTTTTAATACCCTGGCATCATGGATCTGTATCTGTACTTGTATCCAATCAAGAGTCCCCTGAGCCAACTAATTCCTGCAGCTGGAGATACTGTCTAAATATCTTAGATTATATTTACTGTGCAATGCATTAAGCAATCCTAAATCGTTCCCAAGGGAATCTTCTGGTTCTCTGTGCAGTTTGGCTCTTTGGCAACTCCTGGAGTGTATCTGGGTGTAACTCAGAGAAAGCTCTTATCTGAAGCCCCCAGATATCTTGCCTAAATAAAAACTGCAGGATGTAATTCGATGTCGGTATTTTTCAGATAGTCCTTTCCAGACTGGATTTACAATTGTCCATGCTTTCCACTGGGCTGCATGGCTGCAACTTCTTGTTCTCTACTTGCAGGTATTTTGCATTTTGCCTGAGTAAAGCACTGGGGTGCTTGATTTGGCCAGCACAGAGCAGGGCAGGAAAGGAGAGGAGACTGAGGTGGTCAGGGATCTTCAAGAAAAAGAGCCTGATTCATAAAACAGATAATCTGTAAAATGTCCTTGACTTTAAAAAAAAATCCTTTGGAAATGTCATCCAGAAGCGATTTAGTGATACTTTGGAATGCCTCTCCACTACTTTTTTTTTGTTTGCTTTAGCTGTATAGGTAGAATACCCAAGTGTTTGGGTGTCTCAGGGAAGGACGGTGGGGAGAGCAAGGGGCCTGAGCTGCCCAGCATGGCACTTGGAGCCAGCGAGCCCTGAATCCACACCCAAGCAAGTATGGTCTTGCTGCAGCTGCAGCTTCAGTGGTGGTCAACCTGTGCTGGCTGATGCAGGTCTGGCTCATGGTGCCGGTGGGATTGGTCCAGGAGCTGCTCAGCAGTGTTAGTGTGGAGCACCACTGGCACTAATGCTGCCTGCCGATAGGCAGGAGCTGTGTGCCAGTGATAAATCAGGACAACTGAGCAAACTTAGGTCTGTTGGCGCTTGCGTGCAGAAATGATGTCTCTTGCCCTCTCTTCCCTTTGCTTTTAGCTTGAGCTTTTAGCACTCTCTTCTCCTGAGGGGAAGGCATTGGGGGGGGCAGAGGGGGGTCCATTAGCAAACACTCATAAAGTTTTTAGTGGCATGAGATATCTTGCTGTGCTACCCCCTCTGCTCTGGTGCTCAGGACCATCTTCTGCTTTCAGCAGTCCTGCTTGAGGTCTGCTCCTGTTCAGATGCAAACCCAGAGCCTGGTCATTTTTCTTGCCTCTCTCACCAAGAAATGAAAATGTTTTAAAACTCATGGATTAAGCAGTGAGGGCAGGACAGGTGTGATCCATGAGCTTTGCTGTTTTCTTTCTCCTGCCTTTCTGGGATGGCACAGGCAGATGTTTCTTTGTGCCTCTTGCTATTGTACAGATGCTTAATGCAGCCTTGCAATGGGCCGTTGCCATGAGGGGTGGTTTTTCTCCTCTTTTGTAGACATTCTTTTCTCAAGGGGTAGCTGCATGGTGCACCTGATGAGGGAATCCATCTGACTGATATTTTGTCTTCTTTTAACATGCAGAAGTGTTATTTTCAGTGAGATAAATCTACCTGTCAGGCTCACAGCAAGCTGCACAGACACTAGTACTGATAGGGAGGGGCTGTTTGTGCCTCACCTTCTAACGTGTCATTCATTGCAGCAGCCTCGAGTGTTTTTGTGATTCAAGTAATTGTAATCTAGTTTCAGCTATTTCACTATGAAATGAAGAGGAAAGAGACATTGTCCTCTGTTTAAGCAGGGTATGGTGGAGATGCCCACATGAAAGATCATATGGAGTCATTTAGGTATCTAAAACAGATCCAAAGCTGTTGAGGGAGCCCTACCATTCAGCCCTCTCCCAGTAAGGTCTGAATTAAATGTACTTTCTTACATAGGTCTTGCCAGGTGTTCTGTAGGGCCTGGGGCTGCATGTCCTGCATTAGACCAGTGCATTTTGTCATAACATGATGGGCTGGTGACAGACAGATCTGTCCCGAACAGGTAGATTCATCTGATACCATCTATTTGTCCTGTGTTCAGTCTACCAGCAGATAACCCCTTTAAAAATACTAGGGATTGGAAATAATCCCTTGGGTAACATGTGCATCCTCAGAAACACACACGTGCACATGCACAAAATCAGAGGCAGGGTTGGGTGGAGAAGGGGTTGAGGATGGAGAGGCTATGAAGTAAAAGGAACAGGCAGAGGAGGATCCGTGGCTGGGGAGCTCTCTCTCAAGGTAGGTCTCTGGGGTAAATTTCCCCTTATCTCTTCCCTATCCTGGGTAACTCACAGTGCTTCTAAAGCACAGGTTGTTTTTTGTTTCTGCAGATAACCCCTGCATGATGTGAGTGAAGACACGGTGCCTGTTCTTATGTATACATTTTATGTGACTATAAAAATAAAAATTGATGCTCCCCACTGCTTGCTATTTACATTTTTTTCTCTCATGTATGCTCTGTACAGTCATAAAAAGATTACTTATGCTGTAGCAAGGATTTAATATGAAGGATTTTATTTGCTTGCGGAAAGGCTCTTCCTTCCTGTCTGCATTCAAACCAGGTAATTTCTCTACTGTTAGCAGCAAGATCAAGCCCTGAAAAACAATGAAAAAAAGAAAACTTCCTTTGACCTAAATGGTGCAAGACGAGGCTTTTAAGCTCCTGTTTTGTGTGTCAAAGACTAATACTGTAATGGGAACCATAAGCAGCAGTGGCTTTCCTGCATAGTAACAGAAGACTGTGCTTCTAAAAATTCCTCTACAGAGTCTTTTTGCAGAGCTGCCTCCCCAGTGTTCTCCATCTGCTTTCACACAGAGATTAATAACAAATTGTTTGGCTAATAAACTGCTCCCTGCTATCTTTGAAATTTGACCATTTCTTTTCCTTCTCTCCCATGGACAGTTATTAGATTTCTGCTTGCCCCTGTGCTCCCACGTGGGAGACATCACTAATATTAGATGCACAGCAATTGTCATGCTTCAGCTCTGCAGCAAGGCTTTTAAGGTGTATGGATGAGAGAGTTGGTGCTGTGGGCAGCTGTGCAGTGCTGATGGCTGGCTGGCCTTGTTCTTATAGGAGGTAAAGGAAAGGAAGAGAGTAAAACAAAAAAGCTTTGTGTATATTACTGTGATTTCTGCAAGAGTCCATTCTTTGTTTGCAACTATGGAGAAAACACTCGCAGGAAAAATGGGACTGGGGTGTGAACCTGTTTGGTTCACCAGCATCCCTGCAGGATGTGGGTCTGATGGTGCTGTGTTCAGAAGGTCTGGATCAGGTGGCAGAGGGTATTCCAGCTGCTCCATTGGCAGAAACAGATGAGAAAAGAATAAATATCTTTTGTTGAAATACCTGTGAAAACAGGCTTAAGATCAGGAGGGATCTTTGTGATCTTTCAGTCTAACTGCTCCATAATACAAGCCAGAGGACTTCCCCTCATTAACAGCTCTTCTGGTCAAGTACTGGTGACCAAACTGCTGCCCAAGATACCCAGTCCAGATTTGGAAGTTTGCGGTGATGGAAAAGCTCTCCACAGCCCCCCGTGATGTATTATCAAATGACACCAACCCACTTTGTTAAACACCTACCTGCTGTCTGCCCTGTAATTCTGTTTTTCAGTTTTTTATCTTAATGCATCCTCCTCTGCTGGATCAGAGGGATCATCTTCACCATATTCTTGTTTCTGATGTAGACAGACTGACATCAGATTTTACCTCCTTGTGCCTTAAGCAGAATAATCCTTCACTTCTTATCCGAAGGGCTCTGACCCTGGCACAGCAATGGTGCTTCTGAGGGACTTGTCCCGCATTGCCCGTTCCCTCTCCTCAGCTCAGGAGCAAGAGAAGAAACTGAGCTGGCACCCCTTATAACCCTGTTGTAGAGGTGTTTCTTTGTAGTCCTGGTGGTAATTCACAGTGGCAGTAGCTGCTATAGAAGGGGTGGCAACATCAGACGTAGCAAAATAGCTTGGGGACCATAGGTGATTCTGGTGAGCACAAGAACTGGGCACAGACTTCCAGTGCCTATCTGTGACAGATTCAGAAGTGACATCATCTTGGTCCTCCTTGTACAGTCAAGGTTGACATAGTCCTTTAGGCTTTGGCATCACACTTCTACTCTGAGTTTAACCAAGGTTGCAGCTGGATAAACTTTAAGGATGAGAAGCCCAACCACAAATATTTGCCTTTAGCTTTGTGTTATTTCTAAATGTTACTGGCAGGTCATCCCCTTTTCAAGGCAGTAGGGACTGAGTGTGGAACTACAGCCTGGAACTTTGTGAATCTAATCCCAAATCAACTTCTGTGTATCGAGACTTGTCGTAGATGGCCCCAACAGTGATCTTTTGGCTTCTCTGTGGCTCCAGGTCTGCTTTCTTTTCATCACCTCTGGGAGGGGAATCTCACTGCTCTCTCAGGGGCTCGTTAGGCTCAATCAGGTTATTTTAGGATTTCGTAGATGTAAACCGTGAAGTTTTATTGTCAGTCCTCAGAAAAATGTTGGAGCCAATTGTACCTCCTGGATGAATTTACTACAAAGAGTGAGTTTATTCCACAGAATAGATTTAATCTATTTCCCCATAAAGACATTTTTAAAAAACACTGAACAAAAGCTAACATGAATTCCGTTGGCTATGAAGAGATCTTGGAGCCCTCCCAGTGTTAACATGTTAAGAGCTGGAACTTGCTATCTTTGAAGTCACTAGGTGGTTCGCTTTGGAGTTAAAAGGGAGAAGTGAAAAGCAAAGCATTAGATTTCACTGTGAATTTCCTTGCATATCCCATTCCTCTTTTATATTATGGTATGTGGGAAACTGCCTATCTGCATGCTGCTTCCAAACAGATAGAAAGGCTGCGTTCCTCAGGCAGACAAAGTACAAGAACCATATTGAGGAATTGCTTCTCATTAGCTCATTTATGGTTTTTTTTTTCAGGGGTGGAGGTAATGAGATGCTTTTCCCAGAGACCCAAAGATCTCTGGGAAAAATTCCCTTCTTTTTTTTGGTTCCATTCTCTCTTGAGGTTGGATTTTGGAATGGGAGGATAATGCACAGGCAGTGATCTCAAACAACCCCCATGCTGAACCACGCTTATTTGGTACACCAGAGGGCATTCATCATCACTCCCCCTCTCATTCTTGCTTCACTCCATCAACAGTGGAATATTAAAACCAAGTTGCTTCTATGCAGTTCTAAAGTTCAACACTTGACACCGCAGTGAGGGGAGAGTGTTTGCATTAAATTTAGTATTTTATAGAGCTGTTTTCCATTATGTCTGCAAATATAGGCATACATTTTTGCGTGGCAGGTGTAAACTCAGTTGGCAATCTAAACAGTCTGTTCCCAGCCATGCTGCAGAGCTAGCTGAGATATTCCTTGCCCAGTGATTTAAAAGTAGACTGACTTCTGGGATATGCCGAATCTTGATATTTTGAATTCCATTCTGTGTGTCTTCTGATCACCAGGGAAGATATATTTTCTGTAATGCAAAAAATAATCTGGAGTGTTGAGTTCTTTAAAGCCACATAGAGCCAACTGGCCGCAGGCTCAGGTGTTAAAGTGAAAAATTAAAAGTTTTGTGTGAGTGCGGGTGTATGAGGTGTAAACAGTTGATCTGAAATTCTGCAACAAATTTCAAAACAAACCAGCAAAATCTTATATTTGTGGGAAGACCATAACCATACTGCCTAATCTAAAAATGTTCAACTTTTTTCTAGCATCTGTTCAAGTAAAACGATTTCCCCAGCATTGCGTGGGCTATAGATTATGATAACTGTGTTTTCTTAGTTTTCTGTTAAAGAGATGACTCAGATACTACGTAGATCTTGTAATTATTGCCCATGTGCATTCTTTTAAATATAAATGTTCATGTAAATGTTAAACAGAGCTCTTCAGAGTTGTTAAAATGTTATTGACTGTATTCATATTTGTGCCTAAATACTTCATGAATACTTGGCACAGTCAGTTTCTTAAATGTTATGAAACCTGAGAACCATGAATCCTGCATCTTCCATGTTCATGAAACAGGATTTGTCTGCCTTGATGCATGTTTAATTATATGGTTTTTACTTAGGCAGCTTTCCCATAGATAAGTCTCACTTGATATTGCTGTTCATTTTGCTTGAATAAGGAGTGAAAAACTGAGCCCTTATATTTATTGCAAGGATTTGTGAAGATTTTGGTTGTTTTCCCTGCACAATTAGAAGACTTTGCTGTGGTTTCCAGTTCCCTCTCCAGTGTAGTAATCTTACTAGAAATTTTGCTTTAAATCCACTGTATACACTATATTTTTAAAGGTTTGACAGCACTATATAATTGGTAAGGTTTGAAACATCATTAATTTTGGCATAATTTGATTACTTTTTGTAATATCCTTGAAATGGTAAATCAGAAGACAGTCAAAATGAGAAAGGCTGGCACCAATATAGCTACTGTAATGCAGGACGAGTGCAGTGTTCCTGCTGCAGTTGTCTATAATCTCAGCCAGTCTCTTAAATTAGTCAACTTCTTTTTCTCCTATGGTTTCATTTCTTCATTCTCATGCATGTGGGCCAAAGACTATTGTCTTCTGTTTGCTTCCAGCATTGTGGAAGAATGTTGAAATCACCCAATGAGCTATGCTTATTTAATCTCTTAAAAACGTTAATACTCTTTCCTTTTCCACTAGCTTTGGTTTGTTCTCTTTAAAATTGTAACCTGAGAATCACGATTAGGTGATACTACAAAACATGTGTGCATGTAATAAAATTGATGTTCAAGACAGTAATAAGGATGTTCAGATGACATTTAAACCAGTTGGAAGTAATCCTTTATAGGAAAATTCTGGGAATTTTCTCTGTTTGGTAACAAAAAGACACTTTTTCAGCCTTCTCTCTCATTTTAGGCTGGGAATGGAGTGTATCGTTTGGACGTCAGCAGTGGGACATCTTACCAAAACAAAGCATCCATGGGACTGTTGTCTAATCTATGACTTCTAAGTTCAGGAGCTGTTAGATTCAAAACAAGTGCTACAGGATGCCAAGTGAGGTGCTTGAGACTAGCAGTGGGATGGAGGAGACCATGCAGAAAGAGAACAAGTCTGGAAGCCAGAGCCCTCGCCATGGCTTCATGAGAAGGGCTGTGGCCACCACTGTCACCTTTGATGGGGAAGCCACTATGGACCGGAGGAAAAAGAAGAAGAAAGAGTCTCGTCCTGAGTCAATAATAGTGTATCGGTCAGAGAATGAGAATAAGGTGGAAGAAGAACAGGCAGATGAGGAAGGAGGAGAGAGGAGCTCTGAGGAAGGCTCCAAGTTCCTGGGTCAGTCCATGGCAGACGGTATGTATTCCTGGGAACACCCAATGTCCATAATCTTTTTTCAATGCCAGCATGCACTGTGGTCAAATGGAAGTGATGTGGGACCAGTCCTCTCCAAGGCTGCAGGTAAGGAGAGCTTGAGTTCCAAAATGAAAACACTCTGAAATAAAAAGCATTACAGGCTGATTTGGGATGTGATCTGCAGTTCTTCACAGGGGTTGGTTGTTGCCACACTCTTGGTTTTAACAGGCAGTTGATTTAGGCATGTTAAATGAAAGGATAGAAGCAGATGAATGTAGTGGCTTTACCTGTGTTAGGAAGATTTACTCATTATCTAGGATTTGCTGTTGCCTTCTATTTGCATATTCTCAGCACAGCTTCCTCTTTAAGAGAGGTTATTTGTCAAGGTCATTATGAGGCACCTTGGAGCCACTTTTACTTCTGATGTCTGTTCTGGATACCCTTGCAGGGAAGAAGTGTGGGAGGCAGATCTGATGGCTGATCTTGTGAGTCAACAGTGCAAGCTGAGAGGGGCTTAAATGTGAATGCATGCTCCTGGTCCATGAGCTGCACCAGATTCCCCTATGATCCCAACCCCTGTCATCATGGCTTATCTGCTGCCTTCCTATTTTTGTGGGCCACTTCAAACTGCTCAGCCTCTTTTTAAGAGCTTCTGCAGACCTCCTTCCAACTAGTCAGAACTGAGATCAGGAGGAAGCATATTTTAGCCCCATAGAAGAGTTTATGGCCAATACCACTGCAGGGACCATCCCTAAACCAATGTCACTTGGAAGCTATGGCAGTCTCTGACTTTGACACACATCCCAGTGCTTTCCTGTTTGGTGCCTTTGTTGATCCCTTAAAATGAAAATATAATTATGTGAGAGTTTGTAAGGATTTTCTAAGCTATGAAAATTAATTTGCATTGAGATGCAGTGCAAATGTAAAGTGAAGTATTAACTATTAAGGTATAACTCCATGTGTGTATGTGCTTATTCCAGAACATGAGTCTTAGTTATATTTTCTAATTCATCCTGAGTGTCCATGTTGTTCAGGAATAAATCTATGAGGGTACCAGAGGAAATAGGCATACCATTTTTTATCCAGTTACTCTATTTCATCTCTTTCTCATATACTCGTGCAGCACTTTCCCTTCACATATTGTCCCCAGTGCAGATGCTGGAGTCTTCTCTCTTTTGATTTCTGTCACCTGGAATTCCTGTCTTCTCCCTCAT
Organism: Aegotheles bennettii; assembly: GCA_013398125.1. Taxonomy (NCBI): domain Eukaryota; kingdom Metazoa; phylum Chordata; class Aves; order Caprimulgiformes; family Aegothelidae; genus Aegotheles; species Aegotheles bennettii. Next base: position 89,287 of record VZRW01012087.1, read on the forward strand.
TAGCTACTTCCATTTTCTTCTGTGATAATGTTCTTTATACTGCATTGCTCCTTGCGTTCCATCTGTTTTTAATTTAGCTGTAACTCCACATGCGCTATCTAATTATCTTTGGGGTCTTTGAGGATTTACACAAAATACTCTGTACAGAAAATAAATCTAACATAGATTAGTTTATCTGTGTTTATAGGTGCCTGGAACATGCCTTTAGACAGCCGATATGTCACCTTGACTGGAACAATCACCAGGGGAAAGAAGAAGGGTCAGATGGTGGACATCCATGTCACACTAACAGACAAAGAGCTGCAGGAACTGGCTAAGTCAAAGGAACCGCCTAAAGAGGACGTACCCGAGAAGAAGAAGAAATGTGATGTTGGACTGGACAGAGGACCCCACATCATCCTCTGGACCATCATCTGCCTCCCCATCATTTTTGTAGTGTCTTTTGTGGTTTCATTCTACTACGGAACCATAACATGGTACAACATATTCTTGGTGTACAATGAAGAGAGGACCTTCTGGCACAAAATCACCTTTTGTCCCTTTTTGATCATCTTCTACCCAATTATAATTATGCTTGTGTCTTTTTCCCTAGGCCTGTACTCGGCTGTGGCCCAGGTAGCATGGTCCTTTGGGTACTGGTGGCGTGCTGTCAGGGATATGGAGAAGGGCTTCTGTGGCTGGCTCTGCAGCAAGCTGGGTTTGGAAGATTGTTCTCCATACAGCATTGTTGAGCTGCTAGATTCTGACAATATCTCAGGTAGTCTCTCTGGCAAGAGCTCTGCACAGGGGGTTGAGACATCAGCAGTCTGAGCCTTTTCCTGGCTGACTCTTTTGGTCATATGCGAGTGGTTTTGGCCTAGAAAATGATACACTGATTTTTTTACATATATATATATTTAAACACAATTAATAAAATATTGGGCTGGGAGTGCTCTTTAAATGTCACAGAGTGCAAGTGTGCTAGCTTTGCGTGATCTGGGAGGGGAGGTGCATGGCTCTCCAAGGCTTTGTCATCTGTTTTAGCTAATTACAACTTTTGGGAATGGTGAGAAAATCCAGGTCTGTGGGGCTTGGGCTGTTTATGGGGTGGCAGAGATATATGCTGAAAGGTCCACTTATGTAAAGTTAGACTTTACTTTTAGGGAAAGGGACATAACAGTGACCTGTTGACTCAGTGAAAAGAAGTCCCTATTCGAGACTGACCTTCAGGAGCTAAGAAATCATTCAGAGGTGAAGGCTAAATTGCAAAGCCATTCCTGCAGTTTTCCTAGAAAGGGTCCTTTCCCAGTCCCTCTGACAAGTGCAGCAAACCTTGCAGGTAGGCTGACTGCTCAGACACTGTCAGAGTTTGAAAAATATGCCACTACAATCGTAGTGCCCAGCCTTTAATTGGAAGAAGGCAGCATAGCCTCTGACAAAGGCACGTGAGCTCTGTGCTGACCTGAAACACACCCATCACAGGATGGAAGAGTGGGGCTTGCTCTGCAATGTGGTGTGGAGAAGCACCCTCAGGAGGCTGTAGGTGCACAGAGAGGTGCTTAGGACACACCTGCAGTTGCTAGGAAGGGATGGGCTATGGGAGTTGTATGCAGTGTGCAGTGCCAACAGTTGCATCGTAAGGAGGAAACGTTTGCTCTGAGGAAGGGTGATCAGTTTGCATGACACTGCAACGCAGGTGTAGACTGGTGGCACCTTTATTTAGGGAAGTGGAGTAAAAGGTGCTTGGATGGGAAGGTCTCACTGAAACGGTCATTCTGTTTTTCAAGTTGCTCTTAGGGAAGAGCTGCTGGACCTTCTGTTTCAGAACAGGGACGTCCCTGAGCCCGTGTCTGTAAGTGCCAGTGCAAACTGTGTTAGTGCCTCAGCTCTGGAAATCTGCATCCCACACACACGTCCTGGTTAATTATATGGAAGAGCAATGGTCTGTATATCCTCCTCCCCTCATGTCTCATTTTCATAATTGGTTTCCCTCCTTTGGGACTTTGCATGGCATCTTAGTGGGCTCCCAGACCAGGCTGAACTGGCCACCATAAGGCTGGAGAAATTTTAATTGTCTCTTTAAAACTATGACTAGCAGAAGAGTTTTTTATCCGGATAGACTGCCAGGGTTTTGGCCTAAGGAGGACACAATGAAAATAAAAGAGAGTTATAACAGACTCTAACGGGGACTGAGTTACACGTCTGAAACATGATTCATTTTCTGAGTGCTCTAGTTCAGCTGGTGCTGCTAGAAAATCTGTCTCAGCCCCAACCCAGAGGAACCCACCATTTGCATGCATGTAGGTAGATAATTCCTAGTGTGCAGTCAGTCAGGCTGTGTAGGTGTTTCACTTCCCCAGTATCCCTACCAGAGGGGGAACTACTCTAGTTTTAGGATGGTAAAGGGAAGCATTCAGAAGTTGGATTTCACAGGAACTAATGCTTTGTGTTGCATTTCAAGGATAGGGTCAAGACTACACTGACTGGCTGTCCCGGTTAGGACATCTGGGATGTATAAACAAGTCCATCCGATGCTCTAGGCCTGACACTGAGAAATAAATAAAGGCCCAGCTGCATCCTTGGTCCACCCTCTTCTGAGAGGTCCAGCCAAAGCAGCCTCTTAGCTCTGGCTTGAGGATTAACTGTGTGAATAGTATACAAGCCAAATATCAAGAGCAGGCTTGACCCCACACTTTACAGGTACAGCCAGGCTGTGTTTGTTGCTTCCTGATACACAGCTTTCAGTTTTTACTGGCTAAGCCTTTAAAAGCAATGACCAACTTCCAGAAAATAAATAAACAAATACATAAATACATAAATAAATAAATAGAAGTAGACCCTAACCTGGGAGGCAATGGCAGGTAATTCAGTAGGGTTCAAAAACATATGCCTGGGATCAGTTCAAGCAGTGGAATGCCTTTCACAGGGCTGTTTCAATCAGGGAGCTTGATATGCCTCTGAATTAATAGAGAAGCTAAGGATAAGTCATGCCAGAGCTGGCAGTCTGTAGTGATCCAGTGCAGCCACTCTGCATAATAGTCCTCTGCATGGAAATCACAGGCTCCGACGTGACTGGAGGGTGGGAAGATGTGATGCTTAACAAGCATTAATGGGAAAGATGGCCTACTGGCAAGTGTTCTCACACTTTGCCCAGAGGGGCACTGCTGGTGTGAAAGGAGTGGATTGTGTATCTTGGCCCCAACGTGCGGCAAACGAGTGGGTTTGGGGGAAGGATGGCTGGCAAGTGTGCATTGCTGCAGAGGGAGAAAACCCACTTCAGCTGTCACTGCCAAACAGCAGCTGTTCAAGGCTAGACGAAAGGCTGGGGTCAGTAACACAAAGAGCCTTCACTTACAGAGGGCCTGAATGATAAATGCTGGCTCATTACAGAATACAGCCATGCAAAATGTCTGCTGAGCTGCAGGGTTTGCTCTCAGAATTGCAAATTGCCAGAGCAGAGACAAAACCAAATCTGTGCCTCTTACTGCTATGTAAACACAAAGGAGCATCAGAGAAGTTGTGCTGCCCTCCCTGTGCATGGCAGCGATGCTTCTGCGTTTGGAGGCCACCTTTTGGGGGATACACTGGAACAATCCATTGTGTGTTTTCTACTTCTGTACACTTAACCAAGCTTGCCTCTGCTCCCGCTGAAGTCAGGGTGTTCTGCCACTGATTTTGGTGGGGGCTGGTTTAAGCTTGGGGTTATTTCTGGTGCTATTTGTAAAAGTTTGAATGAAACTTTTCTCAAAACAACTCTGGATAGCTTTCTCTCTTGCCCGTTATGCCCCGGAGTGGTTTGCCTGCTGCAAAATATATAAATCACTTGTTATAATAGAAAAAAGCACAAATTTTTGTCTTGTTTTACCTTTGCTTTCAGAAACTCACAAGTAGTTTCTGTTTATGTGCCACTGTCAAACTGTAGGGAACTCCAGTTACTCTGATTGTTGAGTGTGTTTCTGGCTGCTCTAGTCTGGATGTTTTTTTTAAGTAAAGATAATGTGTGTTTGCTGATTGTTATTTTTAATCGCATTCCCTTTTCCCATCCTTGCTGGCCTGGATGGAGAATAAAGATGTACATGGCTTTAGAAGAGTGTTGCTTTCATGCTTCTGCTTGACTTTGTGTTAAAAATGGTGCTGTGGGATGGACACAGTCACTCTATGCTGATAATTGATTACAAGTCATTATCTTCAAAGACCCATTTTAAAGTGTGTCTGAATTGATCTCAGTTTTACCTCTTGTGCCTATCCAGAACTGTCATATCTCTGGGCTCTGGGTTCTTCTTTGTTTTTACTTCATAGCACTAATGAAAGCTTTTTGATTTGATTCCAGTCATTGGCTATCTGTTTGGCTTTAGCCCCAGGGATCTGTAGGGAGGGACACACTTCCATACCAAAATAGGAAGTACGTTTTACTCTACAGATATAGTCTGTATGTCTGTGACTGGGAGCTGATATTTACAGCTGTGCTGGGGAGATTCCTTGGAACTCCTAAGTATTCCAGACATGGCTCTGTTATGGTAAGTCAGAGGAGGATCTACCAATACAGTTCTTTGAGGTGTCTAAGTATTAAATGACACCTGTGATGCTCTCCCATACAGTCTCACTACAGTCCTACCCTCCGGCTAGCACAGGACAAACACTTACTTGGCATTTTCTTTATTCTAAGAAGGAGATGTGTATCTTTGGAAAACCCAAATGAAATCCCTAGCTGAGGGCTAGCACAAGTTCAGTGTACAGCTCTTTCAGCCAAAAGGCTACCTGTGGGTGTTCTCCTCAGACGGGCAGTGCCATGTCCAATGCAACAGCTGGAAATACCGGGAAGGTGCTCTTGGTGTGATGCCTGCTGCAAACTTTGCCAAGGGAATGGGATTCCCCTAGTGGATGTATGTTGGGGACTTCCCACCTACAGTGAAGAACCTGGTGAAGGACACTCCTCTTCCTGGTGTGGCAGGGAGGGATGGAGGTAGTGGGCCCAGAGAAATAGCTCATTAGCCTTTGCAGTTCTCACCTTAGAGATACAAAGTAATAATTTTATAAGATAATGGTTAGCAGTGGGAGAGACTCCTATGGAAGACCTTTGCACCAGGAAAAACACACCTGTGTGACTGCACCACGTGTTTCACCAAGGGCAGAGAAGGTGATAATTCTTGCTGCTGATTTACCCATCCCATTCAGTTTCTTTGAGAACTGAAATTATCAGTTTCAACTGTGCTTTTAACCACAGTTAGTCTCTTGATTTCATCCTTCTAATCCCTCGGGCCAGTGCTTTGAATCCTGAGGCCAGGATCTTGAATTCCTCACTCTTAGACTATCAGCAGGAGCTGCTCCATAGATGCATGTGGCCACCCCCATGGATACCTTTTTGAAGCTTCAATCCACTTGGAAATGCAGCTTTTCGATTATTTTGGCAAATTAGAAGGGACATCATGTTTGCTTGTCTTAACTACTAAAGCATGATTTCTCTTCCAAGAGGCAGCCACTTAATGATGAGAAAGGGTTTGTGGTTGTGTGTTTGATAACAGGGCAAATTGCCATGGGGTTCAAAAAGCCCCCTAAGCATCCTTTCATATAAATGAGTGAACTGTGGCTGTATTTGAACAGGCAGCCCAGCAAAACGAGGCTCAAGGGGCTCTCATGGATCCCCCCTAGTCACCCAGTTCCTTTAACCTTCAGTCTCCCTAATTTCTTGTCATTACACGGTAGCTGAAGTCTGTCAGAATGCATTAAATTAAAGAGAACACTTGAGTCAGGTCAACAGTGCATTTGTCCCTGTGTTGAAAAAATGCCCCAGCTTTTAGTGAGCTAAAACATAAAACCTTCCCCCCAAAAACAGAGTAGCTAAAATCTGTTGTGCTTTGCATCCATTGAAATTAGTTATGCCCTGGGTTAATGGGACCTGGAGCTCTCTAAGATACAAAGTTTCTGCCCAGATGTGTGCATCTGTCTTAGGGCTCCTTTTCCCAACTAATTGGTTAAGCTGGAAATTTAACTTCACAAGATGAAAAAGGATAACTAGTGAATCTGGTAGTATGTTCTGCCTGGAAAATAGGATGAAAACACCTCCCAGGCAACATGTTCCCTCAGGGCCTGGTTTATTGCACATTCCTTCATCAGTAACGTATATTAAGACCAACATATTTCAAAGTGCCTTTGGTTATCTTCACACTACATCAAATTTTTCCTGCTCCTACAGTGATGAGGTAAATGAATCAATTACTTCTACTACCAAATAACTGCAAACTGGCTTATAATGATATAACACAAGTGTAGCTGAATTTATTCTGGCTGGTTATCAGAATCACCTGCAGTTGCGATCCTAACAACCCCATAAGTAAACTGAATGGCTGTTACAGTACCCATGCTGGGCATGAATCCAATAGCACTGGGGGTAGCTGGCCAAAGGAGAGCATGCCTTTTATTCAGTCTTTCTTTCTAAAATATATTACTTGCCCTAAACTATGTCAGCTTCTAATGTCTTTTGCTATGATGTGTTTAAATGCACTTGTAGTGAGCTGCCCTTATAATCAAAGCAATTACTAGAATATCCTTCCAACATAATGGAGATTTTCCTTAACATTTTAACCATATGGAAGTTGCATGCAGAATTTATAAACACAAGCAACTTTAACCTTCATTAATTTATGCAAATGAGCTCCCCTGTGACCTAAGAAATTAGCAGAAATAATTCCTAATATCTGCGTGTAGTAAAACAAAAAAAAAAAGTGAAATATTTAATATAGTATCATCCCAGGGCACATGTAATGTTCTAGCTAAATGACATCTCAGTTCCCAGCAGCAGTGTGTTGGTAGAGACACCTTTAGTGACTCAGAGTAGATAGTAAAACCGACAGCGCTGACACACTGCTGAAGCTGTGAACTGACACTGAACCAGGCTCTAAGGCAAGAGCTTCATGTGGTGGTGGTGACTTCAGCCAGCCCCACGATTACAGCAGGATTGCTCTGAGGCTCCAATTCCACCCTAAAATCAAATCTCTTTCGATGGCTAAATTTGCCATTTATTTCAATAGAAGGGTATAAAAATCTGAACGTCTGCCTTGCCTAGTAAAAAACGTGCAGAAATCAGCAGTTGTCATCTTGATGTTTCCCTTCCCCCCAAGGAATTCCTGCAAAAAATAACTGACAAGGAAAACATGAAATGATTCTTCCCCTGCCTCTACATCTGACACTGTCATGTATTTGCTAGTGTCATGGGTTAGCATTAATTCACGCAAATAAAAAACAAACTTAATTCCTTCTTTCCTCTTGAACAGCAGCTCCCCCCTTAACACTGCTGCTTTGTTCTCCGAAGCTGTACAAACTGGGAACTCACAAGAATTAAAGGCTGTAAACCATGATGTCCCACCCTCCACCTTTGCAATGCTCCATTTTCAAAGTGCATTAAGGCTGATATTACTCTAAAGATCCAAACTTCCATCCTTTCAGTCTGATTTCAATCTGCTTCCAGGTGCAGGCAAACAAATAGGGATTTAAAATGGGATCGTCCCTCTCAGCTTAGAAAAAGCAGCTGAAGACTCTCCCCATCCCCTCCCGCAGGCAGTCGGATGGATAAGGAACAAATCCCTGTGCTATGAGGATTAGATTGGACCATTAGCCAGGCAGTGCATGCCTGTGTCTGCATGCCTGTGTGCACAGTGCTGGTGGGGGGAGGATGAAACAGGGAGAATACTAAAGGCTTAGCCTTGCGCATCCACAAAGCCAGTCCTTCCCGCAGTGAGTTATCCTAGCTGGCTTGTCCAGAACAATCCTGCTGCATGAAAGTGCTTTCCAGAGATGCTGAAAACACAGCTGGGTTGTTAATGGCTATAAAGAAAGACTGCACAGAGAGAGGTGAGAGAGAAGGACTGAAACCAAGCGCACGTGGAGAACAAGATGGATGAGATTCCACTTCTGCAATAACCCAATCTGAAATGGCAGCAGCCAATACAAGACTTCTGGGCAAAATGTTTTTCTGTGTCGTACAATGCAGGCTGCGTTTTCCCTCAGTTTCTAAGGTGCTGTTTCATTTTATTGGCACCTATTTTGTACTTATTACCTCTTCCTGAAACACTGGCTTTAACTTTTTTCAAACACCATTTGCTACTCTTTTGCTGGGCTGTTGCTTTCCTCAAAGTGAGTGTACCTGACATGAACTCTCTGGTCCTCTCCTGGAACCCAGGTGCCCTGGAGTTCAATTGAGCCAAACCATTTCTATTAATTTTAAGGAAAATCAGACCAAACACCCTTTAAAATGTAATAAAGAAATCATCTGTTGCAACAGATTTAACAACTAATCCGGAAAATTCTGCCAGAGTTATTTCAAGAGTAGAAACATGTGGTAGGTTTGCAGTTACTTATCAAGGGGAAATATTTCACTTCTCGTGATACCAGGCTGAGTGGGCCTCACGTCACCACCTCCAGAAATCCTTTGGCTAATCCATGGATTTAGAACTCACAAAAACATCATCCTAAGCAGAAACCCAGCTTAACAGATTTTAGATGTAGGAAGAAATTTATAAATCTACCTTCCAAAGAAGGTACAATGTAAAAATACAAAAAAACATGTATTTTTTGTTATTGTCTGATTTCTACCATAGCAGTATGCAGAGATTTCTCTGCAGCTGGGTGGTGCTTGCTGGGCGCACGCTACTGAATTCTCGTGACGTTTCCTTTGGCTAGGGACTGGGATTTTGTTGCCCTCCAGTGGCTGAACTGAAAAACCGAGAAAAAAGTCCACTGCGGTATTTTTTTTTTCTGCCTTAGAAACGCATCCAAAAAAAGCCTACATACCGCGAAAGTGCAATGGCAAATACTACGAAGTTACATCATGCCAGTTTTTAATACATTCCTATAAAATGAATCCCTCCCTGTTCCTTATAGGTGTGCCATCTGAAGCAATCTTCAATCACAGGAGTTGATGCTATTCCTCTGCTGTGCCAGGCTTATATAGTGGGGCATGTGAGAGCATTTAATGAGAAGCCAATCCAGCATTTTGTTCTGCCCTTATATTTCAAACTGTAACCAAAATCCGTTTACACAGACTGTGCAAAGCAATCTCTCAGTAATACACACCACTGTAACATGTAAGTACTCCACATAAATACTTTTTATTTTGCAATAGCGCGTGGCATAAATGCTGATAAACTTATACGTGGCGACAAAGGCACAAGGATTAAAAAAAGTTACAAATGCCTATGAAGTCTCAGTGCCCTCTGAGATGCCTTGCAGCTGATTTTTTCAGAACATTTAGCATAATAAGGCATTTTCTGTGCTGAAAGTGAATGAACACCTGTGAGTGCTCAGCACTCGGGCAGATCTGACTGCATCTCAAACTGAGCACTAAGAAAATGTGATTCACATAACCAGCGCCCACTGGTGAGGGACTTGGGTTCAAGTGGTTGTAAATCAGAACACAGGCAACCTGCTGAACAGGACCAGAGAATTTAATTCTTCAAATGTCATCCAGTTACCATAAACATAAGAATTTCCTCTTTTACTCTATGTCTCCCAATTTTTGTATCAAATGGGGCAAGAGTCACAGAATCATTTGAGTTGGAAGTGACCTTAAAGGTCATCTAGTCCAGCCACCCTGCCATGGGCAGGGACATCCCCCGCTAGACCAGGTTGCTCAGGGCCCCATCTAACCTGGCCCTGAATGTCTCCAGGGACAGGGAATTCATCACCTCTCTCGGCAATCTGTTCCAGTGTTTTACCACCCTTATGGTGAAAAACTTCTTCCTTATATCCAACTTAAATCTACCCTCCTTCAGTTTAAAACCAATACCCCTTGTCCTGTCACAACAGGCTCTGCTAAAAAGCCTGTCCCCATCTTTCTTATAGGCCTCCTTTAGGTATTGAAAGGAGTCTTATGACTCCTTTAGTGCACAGCCCTAATTTTATCCCAGTATGTACTGAAAGAGATTATGGCATTGCAGGACAAAAAAGTACCTGCTCCTGTAGTTGAACCTGTATCATAATATACAGACACAAAGTACTTGGTGAAGGTTGCAAGGGGAACTTTAATATTAGAATTTCCTCACATTTTGGAGCTGGGCTTTTGCAACTTTGATATTCTCGTTATTTCTTGAAGGAAAACACATTAAAGAAGAAAAATTAAATTCCATTCTATAGGTTCCTCCTGACAGCTACATGGGTTTCAGCTGGGCTGAAACCTTCGGACCCACAGTACAGGCTTCTGCTTTTTCAACTAATTAAATAATTGACAGCTGTGGAAGACTGTCCGTTCACAAAGGTCACCTGCAATCAGGCAGCAACACAATGAACACCAGCAGCAAAAAGTGATTTGAGATAAAACAGGAAAAGTCAGAGTGTTCTTAAACAGTGGAGATGTTTTCAAATCAGCTGAGCCAGGTGAAATTCATTCAAGGCAAATGGAAAAGTGGCTAAAGCAGTCTCAGGAGCATTAATAATTTTCCTTGAAAAGATGTCATATAACATCTACTTTTAAAAAAGCGATGAGGGAGTGCAAAGATGTTTGGGAGAAATTATTTACCTTGATTTTAATAATGTTTTTATGTTGTTTTAAATGAAATTCTCATAGCGGGCTGGGAAGCTGTTGTGTATTTTTTGTATGACAAAATAGCTGCAAAAGCAGCTAGAACATTATATACAAAGGTGTGTCTAGTGGTTACTCCCAGGGGTGGCCAACTGAAGGTGCACACTGTTCCTTCATGACTTGGCTGAAGACAAACTGCGCTTACGAACTCTGGAAATGACGCCAAATTGAGATGAATGGCAAGTTGAGCAGATCACAACTAAAAAACGATTGTTGCAAATGTCGTAAGTGGTTTGAAAGAGGAAAAAATAAACAAGATGCAACTTCTTAGATAAATGTGCCGTTCTGTTTATCGGGAATAACAAACATCAGGTGGAAGAACTACTGGATGGGCAGCAACTCTGCAGAACAATACGTGCACACTACAGAAGAGTGGGATTCACAATGTGACTCCATGATAGTATGAAAAAGGTAAATACCCCATAAGGAAAGAGGGTTGTAAATAGAGTTGGCTTGTGACTTTGTGCTTTCCCTCTTTGTGGCATTTAATAAGGTCTCTGCTGGTGTACTACAGCCAGTGCAAGTTTTCACTCTGCCTGAGAAATGCTTGTCAATGGGAGAAGACAAACAGACCGGTCAGAGGGAAAGAGGAGGCTGTAAATTAAGCAGCTGGGGTGGGGGACAGTGAGAAGGAAAAGCAACAGTGACAGTGTCTTTTGGAAGAGGAACTATGAACAGGGGGCCTCAGAGTCTCTCAGAGCTGTGCGGAAGGATTTGTGGAGCTGTTTCTGAAGTATTCCCTGTCTCCTCTGCAGTGAGGTGGGATGAGGAGTTATAGGTGTACTGCTTTGAAGTCATTTGTATATCAGCCACGATCCACCTATCTGCCAGAGTTTGGGAGCCCCTGAGCTAGAACGTGCCTGGCAGGATGCACTCCAAGTCAATATACTCTCATAACTTGTTACCTCTCCTCACTATGTTTTTCTTCTGTGTTTTCAGATAAGGTGGATGATGTGGTATAATTCTTCCTATTTAGCTTTCTGATTTTCCTACCATTAGCTTTCTAATTTTCCTTAGTCTCCTAGTAGATTCATTTCCTTACATTGCATGAACTGAACTGAAAATGGACAGACCAACAGATGGGAACTGTTAAATCCCCCACAGGATTTCTTTGTTATTGTTTTTCACTTTATTAGAGGCACAGTTTTGTAATGTGCCAAGTGTTTGTGAGTCATAGATGGCCAAAGGATTTATAGCTGATCCTCAAAGTCAAAGACCAGTTTTGCTTTAAAGAGTGTAACCAGTGCCTGAGATCTTTTCCCTGCAGGTGTATTCCACAGAAACAATGAAGCAAAGACAGTGTTAGGCTTGCACCTCCTGGGAGGATCATCAGGGATCACTGAACAGGCATCATAAATACCAGTGATGGTCTTCATCACAGTTTTGGAGTGTGCTTGCAAGCAGGTGTTTGGAAAGACCTCTTGGGAGAAGACAACTGCGCACACCTCATGAATCCAAATGCAGGAGGATGCTCACAGATGTGCTTCTAAGCTCTGCTTTGCTTTGGGTGCCAATTGCCTGTCTGCTTCGTCTTTCAGCTTGCTGCCAAGCTTGTGCTGGTAGAAATACAAAGCTGATTGGTGTCACAGTGTCCTTGCCCTGCTTTGTTTACCTCTGTAGGAAATTCAGTTTGTAATTCCTCAGTTTGCAGTTAATGCCCACTCCTACATATAAACCCAGGCGAAGAATAGATAATGATTGCAAAGTTAATTCTTCTGTGGAAAGTTCTGCTTTATGTATCTATTTCAATAAAATTATTGTGCTAGATCCCAGACAGCTACGGCATTCCTCTTTCCACCAGGCATTTATTCGGAGTGGATTGCCCAGTGGGCAATTGCTCCAAGAGGGAGAAAGGCCAAGTCATCTTTCTGCTTTTATATCGAAGCCATTCACATTTGCTCAGAGCTGCCATAAGCAGCCGGGTCCCAGCTGCACCTCTCCGGATACTGCATTCCTTCTTGTAAAAAGAACAGGGAAGCCATTTTCCTTGCTGCCTTGTAAAGGCACTGAGTGATGTTAAACACAAGGCAGACCCCTCATTGCTGCTTCCCCAGAGCGTGCTTGTTTAATCCATGCTTAGTTTTTTTGAGGGGAGAAAAGTAACCAAAAAAAGGCATAAGCAGAGCAATGAGTGAGGTCTGACTTTGCTGCAAATGATGTTACAGCTGATCACCCTGGATGCTGAGTCCCCTGAGACCTCATTGATTTATTATTTATACCCAGGGACTGACATTCTGTAAAATGGAAATGGCCAATTAATCACGAGCATCTTTTGGCAAGTGTTTACAAGCAAAGACATCTTAAACCAGGCTAACAAAGCCCCTGGGCCTCCAGACGAAGTTGATTACTCAGATCTGATGATTACCTACAAGGCAGCTCTGCACAGACTTGTGAAGGAAAGGAGATGGGTATCAAAGTTTGTTTCAGAAACCCTTAGCCAGTTTTTCTTTGAATGGTGGAAAGAGGAGATTTGGCGGCATGGAAGTGCGAGGGGGAGAAAGTTTGAGTTTATTGTTTGTGTATTTTGCTGAGAGAGAGAATTCTAAGACCCATTTATACCAGAGTAAGAGCTAACATGCATGGAGATCACAGGTAGAGTGTCATGGTTACAGGTGTCTTTACCCACACTTTGTAAGGGAACAGGGTGTGTTACCTGGACTGGGCATGCCAGCCTTCCTGCAGAGCAGAGGTTCCTAGTTCACACCCAAATTATGTTTCTCTGGGTAATGTCTGCAATCACTGCTCTAGCTGTAAGAGTTTGGGCCAAAGCCTAGTTTTCAGCTTTTGTGTCGAATCCAGGATTCAGAGAGGACTATGAAGGGGTTTGTGTCAATATTCTGTGCCAGCAGTCAGGGCTGGGGTTTTACTTCCCAACTCTGGCATAAAAATAAAATGTGCATGGATTATGATGCCTTGCAAAATGCTTTTCCATTGGTGTGTGAAAAGCCACTCCTGATGAAGCTGAGCAATTCTTCTTTCTCTGCTCCTCCCACTTGTCTGTGTGTGTGCACACACCTCTTGTCTTATGCCTAGACTGCAAGCTATGTTGGAAATCATTTGAGGTGGGGGATTGCCTGACTGCTAGCCCAAGGGGGGCTTTTGCTCTGTGCTGAGCACTCCTAGGGACTAAAATAACATCAGGAATATTATTATTACTATTAATAATAATAATAGGAGGCAGACCTGATTTTCTTGGCTGATTAATCTGAAATGTCCTTAGAGACATTCAGGAAGACAACGCACAGCTTTCTCTTGCAGTTGCTGGTTTGGTTTTTTTGTTGCCTACAGGTTTCCCATAAAATCTTTGTCACATTGCCAAGTTGTTCTGTTTCTTTGACACACAAAGTGCTTTGAAGAGAGAATCCCTCAATTACCAATATTCCGAAAGCACGGCGATGTAGAAAGGAGGAAAAGGGGATTTTTGTCTTCAGACATCACTCAATATAAAGAGGAAACACTTGTGTTTGCAGGGTCAGTCTTCTGGTACAAGGTTTTTGAAGTGTTAATGTGAGGTTTAATCTTTTGTAGATATATGAATATCACCGCTTTGCACTCTGTTTTGAGAATAATTATAGATAATAACGTGGGGTTTGAGATACGCTGAGACTAGAGAGAACACAGGTAATGATACTCTCAAAGGAAACAGGGAAGGTAATGCGTAACAAGAAGTACTCGGTGTATGTGATGAAACATTTGCCATTCTCTACATACCTCTGCTGATGATTTAACATCCAACAGGTGCCAAGCTGTATGTAATACAGCATCTGTTATTAAAATCAGCAGGCTCCAGTTTCATCAAGGAGTCTGGATGTAATTCGGTTGAGAAATTCTCTGTTTTCAATGTTGGGAGAAAGCTAGTGTAGTGCCAACATTAATTAATGAATTAAATAAATCCTGTCCCACTGGTGATCCATGGGCAGAACACAGCTCATGGGGCTTTTCCACCCTGGTGGCAAAGAGGAATGGCTGTTCCCCCAGCATGTGTCCCATGGGACTCCTGGGAGGCTGGAAAGCCCTGGGCAGGCGGGGTGATGGAAGGGGTGAGGCAGGAGGTGCTCAGAGGACAGGAGGGCTCCTCTGGCTCCGGAGAGTTGCCCCCAGCTCCTCCAGAGGCTGTCGCTCTCCGGGGATCTGAGCTGAGCCTGCCCAAACCAGGCCCGTCCTGGGCCACACGCTGCTCACCCCATGGCCGAGCAGCAGATACAGCCCCGCCTGCGGGACGGGACACTCTGAAGGGTGCTGGGGGGCTGACCCGAGCCGGCAGTGAGGGGGCAGATGAGGGGGCAGCCCCCACCCCCCTCCCTCACACAGCGCGGCCCAGCTGCCGCCTGAGGCCGGGCCCCAGCAGCCTCGGCCCAAGGCGCGGCCAGGGCTGAGGAGGCCGCGTCCCCTCGCCGCAGCTGGAGCCCGGGGCTGGGGCAGTACCGGCCGGGCCCCCCCAGTCCCCTCAGTCGCAGCCCCTCTCCCTCTGCCCCCTCCGCCGCTCTTCGCCTCCCGCCCGCCG
>VZRW01012087.1:104483-141015 GCA_013398125.1 Aegotheles bennettii
GGAGGGGGGGCGACCCGCTGGGGCCTGGCGGGGGCTGAGCGCCGGGGCGGGCCGTGAGAGCGCCTTCCCCCTGCGGGCCGGTGCCGGGTGACTCCTCCCGGCCGCTGCCGGCACTGAACGGCCTCACTCGGGGGACCTCAGCGTCCCTGTCCGGGCAGCGGCGGCTCCGAGCGCGGGGCAGCTCCCGCTATTGCTGGAATAGCGATGGAAGTGCCGCTGCCCGCTGGACACGCGGTGTGTGCTCGCTTGGTGTGTGCCAGGAGTCCCGGTGGGCGGTTCTGGGCCTGATCCGGGCCGCTCAGTGGCTGCCGGGCCCCGGCCTGGTGCCGCAGCTGCAGCCATCTCGCTCCCTAGGGGCTGCCGGGCCCCTTCCCACCCCTTTCCACTGGTGTCAGCTCGGGTGTCACGGTGCTGTCTGACAGCCCCACGTAGCTCAGCACACAGCCCCTGAAAATGGCAGCACTGGGTGCCCAGGGGTGAGATGCCCAGGGGTCAGAAAGAACACACAGAGGAGGATTGCCACCAGAGTCCTGCCCTCCTCCTGCAGGAGGGCTCCATGGACCCGCCCAGGCACCGGCCCTGGAGTCCCCTGCCTTCTAGAGGAGGATGTTAGCACTTGGCACTTAATCATCTTCTCTGAAGCAAACAGCAGCTCTTTGCTCCTGCCCAGTTTCTCTGTTGTCATCTTTCCAGCTGTGACGAGCATTTTGCCTGCTCTGGACAGCAGGAGTGATTCCGTGAGTCTTAAGACAGCAACAAGCAGAGCACCTGCACTCAGTGAAGCTGGCAGAGTAACTTTTAGATTTTGTGTGCTCAAGGATCCGACCTAACCCTTTTAAGCAGTTGTGCTTATATTAGCCCTCTTACATTCTTGTTTGGTATTGTCTTTCCTTTCTAGGCAGCCATAGTGCTGTGCCTGGATGTGAGCTTTACAATGAGCAACTCTGCCCCTGGTGAGGAGTCCTCACTGGAACAAGCCAAGAAGGTTATGACAAAGTTTGTGCAGCGACAGGTATGTGTGACTTTACATGCGTTAAAAGGAAGCAGTGAGAGCTGTGAAATACTTTCATTTACTAATAATTGAAATAAATAAGAAATGAGTCAGAATTAGTCCATTCTAATTCAGGAGTTACAGTGCTTTTTGTTTCAGCTGTACTTTCATGGAGATGTGGCAGTGGTTTGGTCGCTCTTTTTCTTTAAGGCAGTAGAAACTTTTAAGGGAAAAAAGTACTCTTTCTCTAAAATGTTCCAACCTTCTTAGAATTTACCATACTGAAGACTCACTGCCTGACTGTGTCAGCCAGTTTTACTTGTTTTATGCCAGCTATCCTCATGTCAGTCTGTTAGTTTAGTTATACCTAAATTAGTGAACTGTCTGTAAGATTACGGTTTGGTAGGATAGCACTGAAAAAGTAAATCTGCTGTGCTTGCCATTGCTTCAAGATTAGTTCAGGTTTCTTGAGTCTACCTAACACAGTCGTATGAATCTACCTGTGTTTTTACACTTGTTTTGTATTTTCTGTGCTTCTAGGTTTTTGCTGAGAGTAAAGATGAAGTCGCTGTAGTTTTGTTTGGCACAGATACTACCAGGAATGGCCTTGCCAGTGAGGACCAATACCAAAACATCACTGTACATAGGTCACTAATGCTACCAGATTTTGATCTGCTGGAAGACATTCAAGATGTCATTAAACCAGGCTCTGAACAAGCAGACTGTATCCTTTCGTTTTAGAGCACTTCTTGAACCGATCCAGCTACACAGGAGACAGGAAGTCGGTGTTTTGAAATGGGCTCAGATTTGCCTCCAAAGCTGTAAGCACTGTCAGAGTTCAGCTAATTTCTGGTTCTGAGTTTGTTCAAAAGCAGATTAGCTGCTTTTTGACATTGTTTTAGGCTAGCTGATGGAGTCTTGGCCTTAGGGAATCATTGCTTTTATGAAGTGTTCTGTTAAAGAGAACAAAGATAGCAATAATGTACAATTACCTGAGAGGAGGTTGGAGTGAGGGAGGGGTCAGTTTCTTCTCCCAAATAACAAGTGATAGGACAGGAGGGAATGGCCTCAAGTTGCACCAGGGGAGGTTTACATTGGATATTAGGAAAAATTTCTTTACTGAAAGGGTTGTCGGGCCCTGGCCCAGCTGCCCAGGGCAGTGGTGGGGTCACCATCCCTAGAGGGATCTAAAAGTCATGTAGATGTGGTGCTGAGGGCCATGGGTCAGTGGGGACTGGGCAGTGCTGAGTTAATGGTTGGACTCGATGATCTTAAAGGTCTTTTCCAAGCAAAACAACTCTGTGATTCTGTAATTTTAGGTCTCAAATAAGGCATGTGTTTTTAAAAATAGTGTTGCAGAACTTCATTTTGCATTTTATAAAAGTATTATTTATGAAATATATCAGCAGAAGTACCAGGAGCCAGAGAAAGCAGAATAGGGGTTTAGCAGATTGATTTCTATACAAAGTACTTCTAACATTGCCAGATGCCACTTGCTGGTTTGCATGTTCATATTTGAATATTTTCTTTATTAGCTGCATAAGGTGAAGAGTTTTAAAAGACAGCAATCTCTATAGTGTCCCTTTGTGTGTTGCATTTACATACTGTTGTAACTTTCTGTGTTGTCTTCCCTCTTTCTGGCCATAAAAATGATTGTAGTGAGCTCTGTTTGGACTGCCAGAGCAGCTTCAGGGAAGCGTGCAGCCAGACAGCTGCATCTTAGCAGAAGCAGAGTCGTGTTCCTAGTTCAATCTGTGGGCAGGTTTGTGCACAGTGATAAAAACATGCTCCCAATGAAAATTGTGATGCAGCAGAAACTATCAAGAGATTGCCAGATGCAGATGTTTTGAAGGAAAACTTGCATGAGAAAGTGGTATAATGTATTGAAAGTACAAGTAAATTTTGTTTGTGGATTCAGAGTAACGTTGGAAAGATTGGATTGCTCTTTCATGGGACATGAGCCTCTTCATTGACAAGTTAAAAGACCAGGCCCTGAGCAGTCTTTTTAACTGTTCCATCAGATAAATGGGGAAAAGACAAGATCACAGAACAGTCAGGTTGTATAGGAACCTCTTGCACGGTAGATATCTGAAGAGTACTTGTCTCCAAAAATTGTTTGCTTGTTAAATAAAATGCATGTTTGTCAGTGTTGGGGGGGGTGGGTGTGTGAAAACAGAAGGTTGTTCCATTGAAAAGACACTTTTGTGACATGATTCATGTTCTAGATAAGATTTTTCTTAAATTTGCTTAGTTCTGGATGCAATTATTGTGTGTATGGACTTGCTTCAGAAGGAAACAATGTGAGTATGTAACCCAAAGCCTTTCACAGAGTTCTGACCTTGCACTTTGGAGCTGATCTGGTTTCTTGTCCGTGTTACATTTCCAGTATTGTGTAAATATGGCAGATGCTTTTTATTGAAAATAAAATAAAAATTAAAACCAAACAACACACTGCAGGAGTCTGTCCCTGAAGAATCCCCAGGAGACATCTGGCTTCTCCAGACAAACTTAAGAGCTTTCTGCTGCAGCTGGGAACTTTGCAGTAGGTTCATGAGGATATTAATACCATAATACAAGGCACAAAGACTTCACTTAGTGTCACATTTCTTCTGATCTGTTTTCAAAACCCATTAATTCAGATGCTAAAATGCATAGAAAAGGGCTATCAAATTTATAGGGGTGATGGCATACCTTAGAAAGAAAAAAAGAAAACAAAAGTGAGTTTGTTCAGTCTAGCAGCTTGAAGGCTGTTGGAGATAAGGTGGCTCTAAGTATGCAGTGTCTGGGAGATGAACATGCTGTAGGAAAGAACACTGTTTAAGCTGAAAGAAAACATTGGTGCAGCTGTTACGAAGTTGTCAATGAATGGACAACTGGAAATGTCACTGTTTCTAACACTCAGTGGACTGACCGATGGTCCAGGGAAAGGAAGATAGCCTTACTTCCTCTCAAAACGGAGACTGAACACATGGTCAGAAAGATTATGTGATCTAATTGTGAATGGTGGAGATGAGACTTTGTGGTGCAATTTGTATTTTCGTGTCTAAAGTCAAATTGGCACAGAGAGCTGTATCAATTTAATGGTTAAAACTGAGTTGTGAATTAAAATCACTGTATTTATGGCAATAAAACCTTGAATACCTATGGAGCTACTGCTTTTGTTACCTTGTGGGTAAGTTGCTTGTACGCACCAAACCCTTTGACACACAGTCTGTCTTCAGTTGAGAAAGTACTATTGTATAAAAATTCAAGAAATTCACCCTTATGCTTGAATATCCAGATAAAAACTGTATCAGTTTAACTGAATTTTGTTCTGTAGCTGGCAGCACTTCCTGATGTTTATTGTTACCGCTTCTTAGCATATTAAGTAGGTTTTAAGTCCATCTTATCCAATGAATCTACTGAATTACCTTACTAAAATGGAACCCCCCCCAGCAACAGTAATTTAAAATACGGTTTCCATTTTCACAAGGACAGACTTACAACTGCAAAGGAAATACTCAGTATAATCAGTAAACAACCTAACATTTTATTAGTGTTTTATCTACATTGTTGAAAATTGGCAGAATTCCATTCATTTATATGTAGTTAATGATTTATACAGTCACAGGGCTAAAGTCCTCAATTTTAGGGGCTAGGAATGAGTAGGGGGAATCATATAAAGATAAAAACTTACCATAAATAATATGAGCAATGACAGAACAGCTTCTACCAAGTAGTTTTATTTATGTATGTATGTAATATATTATTTTGAGAAAGCTTCAATTTTGTAAGAAAATCATTAGAAAAAGGCTGCCTAGATATTTATGATATATGTAAAATGTTCTTTTTGTATTTTAAGAGGAAAGAAATATGAAAAGAGGCACATTGAACTGTTTACAGACCTTAGTAGTCCTGTCAGTGAGGATCAGCTGGAAATTATCATTGCCAACTTGAAGAAAACAGGAATTTCACTTCAGTTTTTGTAAGTATGGAAGTGACTGTTATACACTATGATATTTTTTAAAGGGAAATTATATTTCTTAATAACAATCTTGGTGGAGCTGGTGATATGTTGGTGTATTGTTTCTGTAGAGGTGTACCAGTATCTAATATGATTGTTGCAAGTACTGATGCCAGTTACACATGCCATGAATTTCAGTTATGAACCAAGTCCCCTTGATTAAGTGATGTGCAAATACACAGTGACATGATGGATTCTTCTCCAGTTAAGCTTAGAGCCAAAGTCTAAAAGAGGAGACAAAACATCTGTATAGGCAGAGAAGTGGGAAACAGTGAGCCAGAAATGGCTTCAAAAGGCAGTGGTTTTGTCACAGCAACAGCCTAGATCCTTTTGGGTAAGGGAGTTACTGGAAAGAAATAATGAAGTAGTGTTGCAGATGTTTGTAGCCTGATTCTGGTATCAGTAGAGAGGCAAAGTCTGAAGAGAAGGGTTGTATTAACGATGATGGGCTTGGAACATGGAAGTGGAAAATGGAAGCAGTATCTTACATGTTATGATAGGAAACTCTTGGCTGTCTTGGTATAGGCATAGATCTGAAGAATCAGTGGTGGTAGAGCTCTGCATTAGTTGTTGCACATATGGTCACACAGGAAGCTACAGGCCTTCTAGTAGAAATTTATTTAAAAGCAAAACATGTGAATGTTAATGTTTGCTGTTTATGACAGGAGAAAGTTAAAGCCACAGTTTAGCTTTTGACCATTTTAATACTTACTTTCTGCTAGATCCAGTGTTCTGTAGGGACCAGTGTTGTGAACTTGATGAATTCACTAAAGCTGTTTGTGGATCCACCTGCAAGATAACAGAGGGGTTAGGTAGGAAAGGGTGACTGAAAATCATGGACTGACCCTCCACAGAATTATTTTTTTTGCCTGTGTCTGGGAGAGGCTGAATGTGAAAATGTCAGACTACTCTTGGGTTCTGTCGACATGGCAAAAGAACCTTCTAGGTTGTTTGAGCTGTTGTTGGCACTGGAGGCAGTGGAGACAATACCATGAACCTGAGCACGTGCTGCCAGCCAGAGTTACATCTTTCAGAGACCTGGTATTTAGCCTTTCCTACCTTGTCTCCATACCTGTAGTTTGCTGTGCAGACTAGCACAAATGCTACCACCACAAGTTAAGGTTGTATTTTCGTTCTGTGATATTTCTGGTACACCTTGACACTTTTGTTGTTTGTAATGTAGCAAAGGAAAAGCCCCATTACTAACAGAAGCTCTAGGGAAATGTTGCTGTTATAGCATCAACTGCAAATTTACACCCTGTCTCCCAGCCACACGAGCAAATGATGCTTTGAAAAATACATGAACAAATGTAAAAAACTCAGGATAGTGGTTTAAAAATAATTTCTTGCTAAACCTTGTCCTTATATTACAACCCATGCTTCCATCTCTTACACACTGTTTATTGATTAGATTGTAACTTGTGGCAGATAGTTGGTTTCCTCCCTGCTATCAAGCACCGAGCACATGCTGAGCACTGTGTAGCTTTGGATATTACACAGTTCTCATCACAGGAGTCTCTAAGCACTATAATGAAAGTAATCTAACTTTTATGTATCAGAGGTTTGAGCTTTTTGCTCTTGTAACAGCTTTAAAATACAGTTTCTCTTTGTCAGTTAATGCCATCCAAAAAGGTACCAAACTCTTTGCTGAAGCCTGATCTTTAATTCTGCTCTACGTGACATTGTTATGCATATTCTTAACTCTGCTTGTTGTGTGTTGCTCCACAGATAAGTTTAGTGAGAACTAATGAGGTGAAAGTAAGATCGAGGTCTGTAGGCTGCTTTTTTAAAAACATAACACAATGCTAAAATTCTTTTCCTTTGTGTAAATGTGCTAGAAGGTATCATGTGGTTCATTGAAAATTGGATCAGACGAAAAATCTGCAGGCATTGTTGAGGGCACAGAGTAGAGGATCTTACACATCTGTCTTTTCAGTGGTTATTATACTTAGTTAACTCTATTATATTTTGAAGAGCAGCAGAATCATTTTATCTATAACCCCTGGCTAAATTTTTAAATCTGATTCTTGAAGTGGAGGAAAATGTGTCATCTTCAGTCAGAAATTCACCTAGTGTTGTAAGCTATTAAAATCTCAAAGAGTAACATTTATTCCAGAAATACCTAATGGCCCCACTGCAGAGAAAGTCCTGTTTGCTGGCAGTTAGAGCCAATACAGAATCACAGGCCTGGAATGGCCTTTAACACGTCATTGAGAGCAATCCTCTGCTCCAGGCTGGGTCACTTGTATTTATGTCATTTCAGAGTGGTGTTTGTCTGATATTGTAATAAAGATTTCCAGTGGTGGAGGCTCTGCTATCTCCTCAGGCAGTTGGTTTTAGAGATTATGGTTTGAAATGCCTTTATCAGGTTTTTGAGTATCTGAGCTGACTCCATGATGTAACTTGAGAGCAGGCTGAACATGAAGAACCGATTCCTCCCTTCCTCTCTGCAACAGCCTTTAGTATTTAAGACTGCCTTGTGCTCTGACTCACTTCTCTACGGGCTTTATTTTGTTCAATCTTTTTTCATAGATCCTGTTTATGTTAATCTCACAGAATAAAACTGCAACATTAACGTTTACTGTAATTATCACTGTCTTTACTCCCTAATCACTTCCTGTATGTGGACATCTTTATTGCCATATGATGCCCAGAACTGGTGCAGCACTCTGGTCAAGATGTTACCAATGCCAAGTAGACCTGAAATAGCACTTGATGCGTTTCACAAGTCATGTGGCTCTTCATACATTTGACTGCAACTAGATAGAAATTGATCCTGATACAATTTTTGTTTTGGTTGGTTATTTTAATTAAGAAGAAAGTCAAACTAACCTGCTTGGGGGTTGGACTAGATGATCTTTTGAGGTCCCTTCCAACCCCTAGGATTCTGTGATTCTGCTTGTGTTCTTAGTCTGCCATTTCCAGTGGATGTTGATGATGGGAGTGGAGATACAAGTGCCACTGTACATTCTCAAATGTACGGAAGCTGTTTTCCAAGAAAAGGTTTAACTGAGCAACAGAGGGAAGGCATTGATGTGGTTAGAAAACTGATGCATACTTTGGATGAAGAAGGAGGGCTGGAAGAAATTTATACTTTCAGGTAAGCTTGGCTAATCCTCTTTATCACACTCTAAGTTTATTTTCTGATTTCTTTCCCAGAAGATGAAATTAAGTAAGGAAGCAATCACTTGACTTACAGTTTCACTGGCCAGTGAATTCTGTAGTTTACTGTACACTCAGTCCCTTTCAAACAGCTTCTTCAGTGGCTTTAGAGTAGGTAGATAAGCTTACAGATTTCAGTGGAAAATGAATTTTCTGTATTTGTATTTAACAACTATAATTTTTCTTCCCTCTTTAGTGTTGGTGGATTTTGGAGGGAATGTTTCTATAAAGAGATTTGAAAAGCGTGTTTTGGAAAGAGTTTTGTGACATAATGCAGGCAGAACATTTGCATTGAATGGTAGCCTTTGTTCCTTGGTCTCAGACTTCTTTTAGCTCAGTAGTTTATCAAACTCCCACAAATGTTTTGAGTAATGTTGTTTGTTGAATCGTGCTTTTTAATTACAGACTACTGTGCCATTGTGCCAAACAATATACTTTTTTACCAGCATTTCTAATGCAAGAACTGAAAGATGTTTTTCATTTCATTTTCCCCAATGAAAGAATAAAAATGTATGTGTGTCTCTGTTAAACTAACAAAGACTTTTCCACAGAGGATGTTGTCTCAGTTGGGTAATGCAAAGGCACTCACTCAAAATGCATCTGTGTGCCTTATAAAAGTCTGATTTTATTGTCTTAGTAGTTCTATTCTACAGTTATGAAGTGTGATCTTTAAGCCAACGTGTTTTTCAGGAAACTTGGTAGACCATAGATGCAATGTGATTATCAAGTGTAATTTTCATATGAGGTACCTGTAGGTTTGCATTCTGTTATCCATCATCTTATTTGTGGGATTTCCTTCCCTTGCCCTGCCCAGCTGATCTGCTCTGCACCTCAGCAGCCAGTTAGACTGTTATTTGAGCAGTAGCATGGATTAGTGAAGAAAAGCGTGCCACTGCATATGTATTCCATAGGAGTCAACAGAGCAGTTTGAGTCTTTACAAAAAAACAGACTTTGTCATTGCATCAAAAGACTGCGCAGGAAAACAATACCTTTCCTTTCCTGTTTATCCTTTAGGATAATCCATATGCATGAAGCTGCTATGTAGTTTGGCCCCTTCCTTATATTTTGTTCATTGCAGGCTTTTGCTACTGTATAAGCTGTCTCTGTGCCATGCTTCTGGGGGAGATCCAAAACCATTTGGTTAAATAGGCATTTGGCTAATAGATTAAAGCTCTAGTTTTTTAAGTTGTTGAAGAATATGTGAGGTTTTAGATGCAGCTAAGTTGCTTATCGACCTTTAAGAAGTTAGGCTTGCAAATCTGTCATGATAATTTACTCAGATGCACTCTCTGTTTTTCTATATTCATTATTCCTGCTGGTAAAAATATTTCGACTCTTGTGAAAATAAATTAGTCACGCCAGGAAAGTAAGTGAGAAAATGTTGTTGTATTGTTTTAGGGTTTGGTATTCTGACTTTCTGGCAGGAGGTACTTCTGCTGCCTCTCATTTTGGGGGAAGGGATTGGAGAGCAGAGGAGAAGAGTTATGTTTTTAAAGTAAAAGCTGGAATGTGCATTTACAAGGGTTTTATTGGCTGAGTCCTCATTGATAACAGGAAGCATTTTTCTTCTATAAGTATAAGAAATTAAAGGATAGAGTTAATAAATTGAGTTTAAGTTACATTTTTAGGCATTTGACACTTAGGTATTTGATTTTCACATCATCCTTGAATCATAGAATGGTTTGGGTTGGAAGGGATCTAAAAGCTCATCCAGTTCCAAGCCCCCTGCCCTGGGCAGGGACACCTCCCACTAGACCAGGTTGCTCCAAGCCCCATCCAACCTGGCCTTGAACACTACCAGGGAGGGGGCAAACACAACTCCTCTGGGCAACCTGTGCCAGTGTTTTACCACCCTCACCAGGAAGAATTTCTTCCTAATGTCTAACCTAAATCCATAGTCTTTCAGTTTAAAGCCATTACCCCCTGTCCTATCACTCCATGCCCTTGTCAAAAGTCCCTCCCCAGCTTTCCTGTAGCCCCTTCGGGTATTAGGAGACTGCTACAAGGTCTCCCTGGAGTCTTCTCTTCTCCAGGCTGAACAACCCCAGCTCTCTCAGCCTGTCTTCATAGAAGAGGTGCTCCAGCCCTCTGATCAGGTTATTTTTTAAAATCCTATATTGATGTCTATATTGCCAGAAAAGGTAATTTTTCCTCCCTTCCTTCCTTTCTCCAAGGAAAAAAAAAATGAAAAGGACATACAATGTTTATCTCATTATAAAAATCCCAGTGTTTTCTCCTTTCATTGTGCTTCTGTTAGAATTTTTAAAAAAACCTCTGCTTAACCTAAGAAAGTTGAGAAGTAGAATACCAAGTTGAGTTCTGTACTAGTGTTTTTAGGAATTGATCTCAATTTCTGCCAGACAAGTGCTTTAATCAAAAGAGAGCTTGATTTTGGGTTTTATCATCATGTGAAAAAGTTGAGGTCGATACTGTCCTACCTTTGCTCCATCATGCAATAAAAAAAAAATTATGAGCACTTTTTCTGCACTGGAAAGCAAAACAGCCGATACAGTTAGTATTAGCTGAAAGCTGTTCTGGGGTGTAAGTCTATTTGATTTCACAATAATACATTATAAATTACTTTTACTGTCAATTTTTAATTTTTTGGACTTCACTGCTTGAAGTTGTGCAATTGAGCCAACACTCCTTAGTGTAAAACCACTACAGTTCCTTTTTTCATGTTTTATGAACTTGCATATATGCTGTTTAGGCTAGAAATATTTAAAGTAACTTGTTTCACTCTAACTGAATGCCTGAAAGTAATGAGTTCATTAATACTGTATAAAAAAAAGAGGCGTCAAAAGTTAATTACCACACAAACAAAATCCTGTTAATTGAAACTGGATTCTTTATTTCTTCACCTCCACTGGAGAAAACATTTTACCATTTAAAGAAGCCTTTTCTAGTTTGGGTTGTTCAGCTAACTATGTGCCTTAATTGGGTGAGCACAGATAAATGTCAAATCCTTAATAAGGAATTGTGTAATTTCATCACAAGACCGAACATAATGTCTTTAAGCCCTAATGTCACACAATCATAAAGGCTCGAGGTGGGAATAATCTACTGTACCACCTCTTTTTTTCATTCTCTTTTCTGACAATAGTTAATGACAAGATTATTCGCACGGTTTATTTTCTAATGCTTTATGAAGTCTAAGCTGAAACAATTGGACTCCTGCATCTCCTTGAGAAGAGCGTATTGTCTGTAATATTTTATTACAGTTCACCAGAGTTCATTTCTATTTTCCTGATTCCTTCACTTAGAGAGAGCCTGGAGCGTCTTTCGATGTTTAAGAAGATAGAAAGGAGACCCGCGGCTTGGCCCTGCCAGCTCACTATTGGTTCTAATTTGTCTATAAGAATTGTGGCCTACAAATCAGTAAGTTCATAAAATATGTTTGAGTGTATTTTGGCAGCAAGTTATGTGCAGCTGCGTGTTTTTTCCTTAAAGCTAAGAAAATAAAAGATAAAACACCATCCAGAATAATTACACTAGAGATTTTATGTGTGTAGGAGCCAGTACATCTAAAGCTGGTTCCCACAGCAACTCCAATTTTACCATATTGAACACATATGTTAAAGAACTAAAATTCACGTTGTACAGAAATAGAAGTAATTGCTATCTGTGCTGTGGCACTTAATAGTATTGAAGTTGCTGCACTTGTGTGAAGCTTTCCATTCGGCATCAGCGATATGTCTGCAGCTCAGTGAGACTTAATAGATATTTCTAGAGCCCTTGGCATGAGAGGAATTATGCACATGTGTATGTGAAATGGTGGGTGTAAATGTTTTACCAGCTATTGTTTCAAATCACATCTATTGTTATTTCTGACTTGGAAAAAGAGATGTGTTTTTTCAGTTGGTTTGCTTTATATTGTTTGGCAGAGCTTGTGCACGATCTGTTTCCCTTACAGTTTATGTGGGTCCTTCACACAGTACTAAGAAGAAGTAACTGCATTTAAACACAGAAAATGTGCAAAATTTCAGTTACTGAATGATTAATTGTTAACTATATAGTATGGCACCATTGATGGATCTGGTGAGATGGAGAATAATTGGTTTGTTATTTGAACCCAAGACTAGGAGTCTGGCCAGTATTGCAAGGTTTCAGAAAGACGTATTATGAAGTTGAAATATATCTGATTTGTGAGAGAGGCATACTAGCCTTAAAAGAGATTTTTATATTATTCATATTATATTATTCATAATTTTTTAAATTAGGATATTGTGCCAGACCTGTACAAATATACAGTAAGAGTCCCCTCCCAAAGCTGTTTGCACACAAAATAAATGAAGCTTGGAAGAGTAAGCAACATGAACCAAGTGACTAGCCCCGAGGTCATACAGCATTTGGATCAGAGCTAGGAATAGACTTGTGATACCTACTGATGTAATGTTCTGTCTTTCCTGTTTTCCATCCAGTTCTTCATTTTTCTCCTTATTCATGAAGTGTACCATCAATTTCACTTAAGTAGAGAGAAAATAAAGCATTTTTATTTCCCTGTAGTTGGGAAACATTCACTCTGCAGATCTTAATTCCTTCTTTCCCCTCCCAGTCCTGTAATGCAACTGAGATCTTTTTGTGCCCTTTGGGGAAGTTGCAGTAAAATAAGGTATTTTTATCCTGTAGTGTAGTAAGCCTGATGCAAAACTTGGGCAAACAAGCTAAATGGGTGTTGAGTCTTCTTGTATGTTTAACATGTAACTTAATGCTTTATCAAAAGCATTTATGTAGGTGGAGGAAGTAAAATACATAGCAAGCAAGTTACTTGTTATCCTGTGACTTCCATAGGTGTCTTATCCCATGACTTTAATTAACAACCAAGACAAGAGGCAGTCAGTATGATACAGTTCAGGTCTTAGGTCTCATACAGATGGAACAGTGTGCTGAAGACACTGTGGTAGCAGTCAGAGATGCGTGTTTGGGGCTGTCATTATTAGTCCCTTATTGGCAAAATAGCACAGCGCTTGGTCTAAGAATTTTTTGCATGTTCTGGTAAGCACTCTAGATCCCACTGAAATGTTAAATGTTCCTTTTCTTTGAATTCTGATATAAAGGTCACAGAAGAGAAGGTGAAAAAAATTTGGTCAGTTGTGGATGCTAAAACCCTCAGAAAAGATGATGTACAAAAAGAAACTGTTTACTGCTTGAATGATGATGATGAGACAGAGGTTCAGAAAGATGATACTATTCAAGGTATGGCTTCTTTATGTGTACCCTGAAGACAAACCAAAGATCATGGCTTGTACTCTTAAATCACCTAAGTGCCTTTTAGTTTTATACTTTGAAGCCTAGCTGTGGAGGACCATACCTCAGTTCTGTAGTGGGTAGTGCTGCTACTTCTATTCTGTTTTCAAATCTTCACTTGTACTGGTAACATGAATACTTTCATAACACTTTTTTTTTCTATATAAGCAACTGCTCTAGATATTCTGCAGTTGGGAAGATGAAACCATTAAAGGAAGGTTTAGTGTTCAAGGGCCTATTAGCTTTGCTGTTAAATTCCCTAACAGGTTCAATCTGAAGTGGTGATATACAGAATACTTCTTTTATAACTTTCATCTTTCCAAGTAGAAATTCCTTAGAAGACTAGAGGGTGCAGAAATTGTATGAAATAGTCTGCTTTTTAAAAATGGAGTTAATCAAATATGTTTAATTTTTTGCGACTGTATAGATATATATCATTACTATTTTTTTACTTTCATTTGCTGTTTGAATCCCACACAAGTGGGAGAAATGTGTTAACTACGAAGGGCAGAACTATTCAGATAACAGTATAGAAAGTGCTGTCAAATGAATAAAATAAATAGAAAAATGAGACAAATACTGTATTTTTTTTAATTTAATCTCTTTCAATTGTAGCCATCATAGGTGTTTTGTAGCAATAGCAGATAAAAATGTCCCAACTATAGTGTGATTGTCTTTGTTTCTTTAGGCGGAAATGATAGGTAAAAGCTAGCAGTCTGTTTATGTGTTGTAATTTAAAAATTTTAGTAAAATAAAACCAAAAATCCAGTTTTCATGGTGAATATATTTTGAAGCATTTGTGACCATTTTCTGCTGATGTCCTGACTGCCCAAGCTGGTGAATGGTTGTGGGACACTGGTAAAAAAGAAGTGATGAACAGTTCAATGTGAACAAAAGAGACAAAAAGTTTCTTATCGATGGTGTGATATTCCTTGCAGTTAAAGAGCTACTGATGTGTCATGGACTTTTGTGGACATTTTGAGAAATTTCACTATCAGACACTGTTCTGCATTTGAAGCACCCACACTGAGATTTCTTTCATTCTGCCTGTGTGTTTGCTTTTCAATTTCCAGGAAAATGTGTATAGGTTTTCTATCCAGGGATTTGCCTTTGTTCCTTCTGCTTTCTTCACACCTATACATATCATCCTTAGTCTGTGACAGTACAATAAAGTCATGATGTTACAGGGAAGATACTGTAGCTTGAGGTGTGGGAATAAGCAATTGGAACAGATGATACCTGTGAGAAGCTCACAGCTTCCTCTTTTGTGGACACAACCCTGTAATATGAGGCACAGGAAGTAAAACACAGAAATATATAGGAAGTCACTTCTGCATATGAGAGTGTTCTGGGTTTCCATTGCGTGAGGGTGTATCGCCCCTCCACTGTTAACACATTTTGTTCTCTGAATCCCTTCTGATGTCATTTTCTGTCCATGATTTCTGGTACGTTTGGGGTGTTTTGTATTGCATTTGCAGGGAGTGTTGCAGTCTGTTTGCTGAAATCTACTCCAATTTGCTTAAATCTCTTCTATGAGCATAACTTTGTTGGGCGAGAGGTCCAGTTCCCTTATTTTCTTTCCTGCTCTCTACCATTGTAGCTGTGTTATGTAAAAAAATGTATAAGGAGTGCAACTGCTGCTCGTGAAGTACAAAATGTGTCTACGGGGTGTGTGGTTTTTTGTTAACAGGGAAAGTAATTTGGTGAGCGTGTGTGGAGTGTAGCTGTGGGGCATGCAAGCATTGTTAAAATATTCAGAGAACTAATTTCGGTGTTAGAATTGTAGGCCCATATGCTTACCAGCTGCTCTTCTCTTGTTCTCCAGGGTTTCGCTATGGGAGTGATATAGTTCCTTTTTCCAAGGAAGATGAAGAGCAAATGAGATACAAAACAGAAGCAAAATGTTTTTCTGTTTTGGGTTTCAGCAGATCCTCTCAGGTACAGTACTAAACTTCCCATTCGACTTCCTGGGTTGCTCAAGACATTTGATTTCAGTTTGAATTCACTAAAGTTGTGTTATACTGGGCTCCAGTTTTGGGAACGGATCATCTGCAGTCTGGTGTACAGGGATGAGTTACTTGCTGATTCTAGTAGATGTACATGGTGTGTAGTCTTGTGAGGGAGAGACGCTCATAAAAATGACCGGTGGGCCCTCAGGTGAAGCAAGAGCCACTGAGCTTCAATCTCTGCAAAGTGGAGAGAGGTGTTGTAGTCTCATTTCATCCCACAAACTTAGTGATGGCAGATCTGCAACAGCAGATGGTCTCTGTTCTGTTCAGGTCATGCAGAAGCCTTTCTGGGCTTTGTCCAGCCATAAGCGTGTTCTTTTTAGCAGGAGAAGCCTCTCCTTCAACATTAAAGAGATATTAAAGAAAGCTTGACAACTGACTGCATCCATTCTCATTTCCAGAAGGATTAGTTTGTGAACTGTGGCTTGCTTCTTGTTTCTACTGTAACAAAAACTAAATGTAGCAAAGACTTCATAGAATTTAGATGAAGGTAACAACATAATTCAAAAACTCTCCATATTTCCATGAGATGCTTGGTGTTTGTTTGCACTTCTCTGTACTTGTGGTATTAACTTTGCCATTCATTTTACCTGGAAGTTGTAAGAAACTGACGTTGAACAAGTACCTTAATAAAAGCTATCCAGGACAAGGTGATTTCCTGCAGAAAATCCAGGACTTAAGCATCAGGAAAGCCTTAGGCAAAGGCTTAACAAATCCTTCTTGTAGCAGGACATATGAGGAGAAAGTACAGAGATGTGAGCACCAGTAATTGCTAGAAACGTTAAGCTTCTTCCACTCTTTCTTCTCTGGGATATTACACAGGGTGACTGAAACTTTACCAGTCTTGGAGTTCACTGCACTCAGTCCCCTTCAGCACTCAAAACCGAAAGGAAATCACAGGACAGCTCTGCGCCTTCTATTCCAAAAGCTCCCAGGTCTTCTGCTCTCCTGTGAAATGTCTCACTGCCTGAACAAAACAGAAACCCCGATGAAGGCTGAGAAATCGTTACCTATACCAGGAGGAAGAGATGCTGATGAAATAGGAAGTCTCTGTGGGAGGTCACTCCCAAATGAGTGTAACTAAGCATATTTTTACTTTACAGTGCAGGTGGCACAGAGACCCCTGCGTGTTGCTAAATGTGTCCTTAAACTGCTGTGGTGTGGAGGTCCGAAGCATGTTATTATCAGGAATCAGGAAGTTACATTGAGTTATTGAAAGGAGAAGCCAGCCTAGATGAGAACTGTAACCTGGTTGGTCCTTGAGGACATTCAGAACTTGAAGTTGTTAAGTAACATGGGAGCTTGTGTACTGGAAGTGATCGATTGAGGAAACGTATCGTTCTTGAGCTTGTATGTCCTAAATTGACCAGGGCAGAGATGTTAGGGACTGCTAAATCCTGTATCAGAAACTGGATCTAACAATTAAAATGCTGGCTTTGAACCCAGTATTCCGGTGAGACAATTTCTTGCATCATTTTATGCATTATTAGCCTACAGCTGAGTCTTGCTGACTTCATTTCGTGCTGTAAGATGTATTTCACCATGTGCAGTGTTTTCTTATGCTAGAGGTTGGCCTCCTATTTCGACTTGAAGCCTGACTTTTATTGAAAACAGAAATTAAGAGCAAAACAGATGAGAAGCATCTTGCTCCTGCAAGTGAGCTGTTATTTCACATGGATTTTTTTTTTGCCACCATTGGCCAGATAGTGTGGTAATACCTTCAAATCCATAGTTAATAATTAATTGTAATAATATAATTAGTTGAAGGAGTACTTTCAATTCACATAAATAAGCCTTAAAGAATTAACAAATTGTTTTTATATTTTTTTCAATGCATGAAATATTTATTGCTTTTGATAATTTTTATGATGTGCTTCACTTGTCCGTGGAGTTCATAAAGAATAGGAATTACATCTTAAATAAATAATAAAGTGTGCTCTGAGCTTCTAACTAGTAGTGTGAATAATTATGCCCAATAGTAGTCGCATAGATCTCAGTGGAATCAAATTATTCAGGTGTGATTGCAGGATTAAAATTATACTGTATAGATAATGATATCAGGAAGTTTTCAGCTACAACTGGAATTTTCAAACCCACACTCTCCTTATGTTTTGGCTCCTGAATTTTATTGTTTGGAATCATAATACTGACAATATTCAAATGTATGTTTTATATTAAATTGTTTCTTTTAAAAACTTTGGAGAAAAGATAATTTATTATTAACTACAGAAACTGAAAGAGCTCCAAATACATAATTAAAGAAGGAGGAATAGAACCACCTCACATTATTTTTCTGAGTTATTCACATCCCTCAGGAAAGAAGATCAGAGGCCGTTAAAACTTTGATTTTTAATTTATAAGCAATGCCGTGTAAATCAAGAAATAATACTTGAAAATATTACAAAGGGACTTTTTTTTTTTGCCAACAAAAAAGGTGTAGTGATACACATGTCTAGATATTTATACTATAATGAACATAAAATTTCCTGAGCTTTTAAAGACCGAACAGCAAAGGATAATTGCAGGTAGAATAGTCTGAGTAGAAGAGCCATGCTGTAATACATTAAACAGATCTGCTGTGGTGCAAGTTGTCCGTGACTTCAACAGCATTATGGTAATTTACTAAATAATGAAACTCCAGGTTAGTTTGGAGACAGTGTAATTTGAAGGGATTTTTCTTTAGCAGAGAAAGGTCAGTTTAGCCAGTGTTCATAGCAGTGTGCAGTGTTTATGACAGGTTTTCTGCTATGACAGTGTTTCTCTGGGTGTGTCTCACAGCCTCTGTAGCTCCAGCTATTCCAGCAATCCCCCTTGTTTTTATTTTTTTTCTGAGTCAGCCATGTTCATGAACAGTATAAACTCTGCTAACAGAAGTGCTTCTTTGCCAGCACGGCTGTATATACTCCACGTTGCTGTTGAAGTAGCTTTATTAATTAAGGATGTGACTTTTTTCAGCTCCTTTTTAACGTGTCTTTGCTGGGAAAATTTAATAGCATAGATTTGGTTTAGTTAGGTTTAGGTCTTTTGTTAATTACTGTGGTTTTCCACACTGACTTTTGGTTACTGCAGAGTTATTCAGACTGGTAACATCTGCAAGTACCATAGTGTTTCATTCCTGCCCATCAATATGAAGGTATGAGAATATCCTGCCAAATATGACTGAATATCCATATTGAGTGATAACTGAAGATACGAAGCATATGCAGGGATTTAACTGCTATGCACAGTAATTAAATTTTGTGGCTTCTCACTTGAGTAATGTGTTAGTTGTTTCATAATTTAATTGGTAAAGTCACATTAATGACACTTGGTTTAGATCAGACTAACTCTTGACT
Organism: Aegotheles bennettii; assembly: GCA_013398125.1. Lineage (NCBI taxonomy): Eukaryota > Metazoa > Chordata > Aves > Caprimulgiformes > Aegothelidae > Aegotheles > Aegotheles bennettii. Next base: position 123,232 of record VZRW01012087.1, read on the forward strand.
ATTTGCATCTGTAGATCCAGAGACATTACTACATGGGCAACCACGTTCTGAAGGTCTTTGCAGCGAAAGATGATGAGGTAAGGTGAACTGAAGTTTAATGCTGAAGGTGTTTTGCCATGGAACAGAAAAGAATTGTAGAAGCACTTGAAATTGTCCCTTCTTTCTGTGTTAATAAAACATTCTTAATGCAGCTTACAGAAGTCTTGTTCCATTGCCCATTAAGATGAAAAGAAGTTGGATTAGACCCCAAATGAATACCATATCTCATGAATAATGAGAAACTGGTAAATATAATGTTTGTTCAAGGACATGGGGAACCTGGAATTGGTGCTTAAGTCCATTCTCATGCAGAGCAACAGTGTGCCCTGTCACTGCGTTATTTAGAACAGACCTCCAAGTTATTTTAAATATTAGAGGTAAAATCCTCACTGTAGTGCTCTGATGTGTTCCTTTAAGGGTCTGACTTCCCTCCCTTCCTCTCTCTTGTGCAATATTTCTGAAAGCTCTTCACACCTAGTGGAGAACATGGAATGTGCTGGATCTAAGTTTACTCTGCTTTGAATGGATCCACTGTCATAATGAGATTTGACCTTTCTGCTTTGTTTTTTGAACATGAAAAATGCTTGTGGTGAAGTTATAGCTGAAATGGGGACTAGTCTGGTGTAAATCAATACTGTTGAATTCACTGTGAAAGATGTATTTCAGCAGACTAATGAGAACTTGCGTGACTCTCTAGACCTTTTTTTTTTCCCAAGAATGCAGCAGTTGCATTGTCTGCCCTTGTTCATGCGTTGGATGAGTTGAAAATGGTAGCTATAGTGCGTTATGCTTACGATAGAAGATGCAACCCACAAGTTGGGGTAGCTTTTCCATATATTAAGGATGCATATGAGGTAATTTTTTACTCTTGCCTTTCTGTAGAGAGCCTGCATTTTGATGCTTTACAAATAGCAATTAATACATGATCATATTTGAACCATATGAATTTGCAGTTTTATGGGTTACCAGAAGAAACCAGTGTGACTTTTCATAGTGATTTTGGGAAATAGTAGCAAATCTTAGGACAAGGAGGTAATAAACAGTATTAAGATAATTCCATATTAAAAATACATGGAAAAATAATGCCATATGTTTCTATTAGTATCCTCTATATTACAGATTTAAATAATACTGATTTTTATTTCCGTAACATAGTAATAATTTAATTTTGTTACCCTGGAAACCTCAATTTATTTTTTTTTTATCTAGAAACACTGTAATCACATACTTATGTAATAAGTTACCACTGCTTTCTTGCTGTGTTACTACCTACCTTGCTGTGTACAATCCAAAGTTGCACTGGATTCTTTAATTTTCTTAAACTGTGTATTTATTTCCATGTTGCTTGGTAGTGCAGAATTCGAATTTGATGGTTGGTGTGGCATTTCAAGCATGTGCAACTATGCTGATATCATTAAGTTTCCAAATCAATTGGAACTGAGGGGAGGAGCTCAGCTTTTAAAGCTGTTGTTTAAATTCATACGGAGAGCTAGGAAGACAGTAGTATATTTATTTTCTTGAAAAGGTTGTTTTAAAAAACAGGAGAAAAAATGAAGTCTGTTTCTTAGGGGAAAAAAAAAGCTCTCTACACAGCAGAATCACATTTGAAATAATTTTTTTAAAAATTCTGAGACCCAGAAGCAACACAGTATGTCAGAATTTTTGTGGCATATGTTTCCACTGATCTTACTTACGAGAGACCACTGAAAGAGCCAACTATGAAGCATGGCTAAGCAATGACGAAGGTGGGGGCGGACATAACAATCTTCAGACTTCTGGAGAGTATAAACATAAAGGATGGAAAGGAATTATTTAGGGTAATATGAACTGGAGGAGGTATTTGAATAAAGAAAAAAGTAGACTAAGCATGTTAAAAAACCAACAGCAACTTTTGACTTTGAAACGCAGTAAGCTGTGATAAAACCTCCCAAAGCACTAACGTATGGGGCATTTAAAGCTTGGCTGGTTGGAACTCTACACAGTAGAAAGGCACTGGGTGGCCTGGGATGTCTTTATTCCACCAGTAGAAGAATGAGGAGTGTAGCCATTGCTATATTATAAAACAACGCTGTGTTTTATTCTGCTTAAAACTGTGTTGCTCTGTAAATATTTAAGTATTTTGATACACAGAGATAATAGATCTTTGAATGTTTCTTATGTCTATATTCCCCGATAGGGTACTTTGGGATACTTTAGATTTTTCTACTTCAGGCCCTGTTGTTTCTTTCTTCTTTTGTCTTTCTCAGTGTCTCATCTATGTACAACTACCCTACATGGAAGACTTAAGACAGTACATATTTTCATCCTTGAAAAACAATAAAAAATGCATTCCTACAGGTAAGATAGTCCTTCACTGGGCAACTGGACAAAGTAACCTGGTTGTCTTCTTTAAGATACTCTAAAAGAGCTAGAGTATTTGGCTTTTCAATGAAAACATATGCTTTTTTCGTTATTTTGGCTTAAAAAAAACCAAACCAACCCTTTGGGAATACCTTATGGTGATGCCATCTTGAAGGGTAAAGCCTGCATCAAAACTTTGCCAGCTTAGTTGCAGGCTGAGCAGACTTGAGTCTTGCAGGCAGTCTCTTAAAACTGTCCTGTTAAATGACTTCTGGATTGGGTTATGGGGTTATTAGTCTCACAGGATCTCTGTGATAGACATCTAAGATTTAGTTCTCTGTATCCTTTGATCTTTGAACTCACTTGTTAGAGTAAATGACCAAACCTTGTGGGAGCTATTATATGTGGTTAGCTAGCTAGGATTAGAATAGAGGCATCAGCTGCATTTGTACAAAGCTGGTCCTGTAACCAGTTACAGTATGACCTGTTCATATAATGTCCAAAGACTAAGACTATTTTCTGTGGTATGTTGTTTTTTAAGGCATGCACTTACAATTCAGATGGAGAGCCGTAGAACATGCAGCCATATAAAGCCTGACTTGCTGTTGTGAGAATTTTGCACAGCAATGAGTGTAAATGGATGTAGTTTAAAATCCACTCTCACTTCATTAATTTGTTATGAGATCCATTGAATGGGCATCTGCACGTCAGGGTATATAAAGCATGCTGGGTTGTTTCTGAAGCAGTTTCTATTTTCTTGCCTGTAACCAGCAGTTTGAGAACAAATCTAAAACCTGTCTTAGCAAAGCAATGGTTGACTGTTGTGAACTGTGTTAATTTGCAGTCGTAACTTTTAAAATTTATATTACGCCATTTAGGTTTTCAAACCAACTGTTCTCCTTATTTTCTAAGTGGCCTATAAACCTTCTGTTGCAAATAAAAACATCTTGAAAAAGAAGAAAAATGGAAGCAGAAAGGCAGCAATAATTGAGGTCTTGGCAGGGGGTGGGGGGAAGGCTTTATGACATTACATTGTAGTTCTTAAATAAAGCAGGGGTTTTATTACAGTGTCCATTATCCATATTCTTTATTGACATGTCTATATCTGCAGTGTATTCTGTGGCATGTAATGACTTGATCGAAATCTCACATTGTGAAGTGAATCTTCATTTATAAATTGTTTGAAGAAATGCACCCATCTGCAAGTGTATTTAATTTTTCTTTGTATGTAATTGCTGCCTTAGCGGATCAGTTATCTGTGGTTGACTCTCTGATTGATTCCATGAATTTGGTTTATGAAGATGATGATGGAGAAACTTTTGAGGACCTGTTTAAGCCCAGCAAAATCCCAAACCCTCATTTTCAGAGGTTATATCAGGTGAGATGAACGATACAGCATATTTTTAGAACTTATTTTGTTAAGACTTTTCAGTAGTAAATGGTTAACATTGTTGACATCTAAAATATTCCATTTGGGTGTCTGAGCTGATGCATTTTATGGATGAGCAAAACCGTTCACGCTTACTGCAGTTATTGTATCGAGCTGTCTACATTTTTATTTACATTCGTATCATGAAGATTTTTATTGCAACTGTGAGGATGAGAGACTTAATTATGCATTGGAATTTGAGTGTTCAAAAAAATGACACAGCAAATTCAAAAATAAGAAAAATTACGATGCAATTTATGCAGCTGCAAAACTGTGTTGTTTACAGGCCCATGGAGATGTACTGAGTGCGTGACTCCACTCTGACTATGGACCAAAATGGTGTTCTAGCAACCATGTTCATCATATTTCAGCAATTCCAAATGAAACTTTTTCGATTTACAAGTAGGAAGAAGATGCTTTTTTTAAATTAGGAAAACTTACCCTAGCTTCCAAAAGCCATGCTGCCTCAGTATTGCAAAAGAAGCGAAGGGCCTGAAGGTCATCTGTATGTTTTGGGATCCTACTCTGATGGACACCTGAAGAACTCCGTGTTCCCTTCAAATTCTGTCAGTCAGTGCGTAACTGAGTGTGAGATTTGGTCAGTAGCAGGTTATTTCTGGGCAAGAGCTCGAAATGGATTGACTTTTGCATGACTCGTATATTAGAATGGATTCTATAGCTTGGGTATTACAAAATAAATACAGTTTTGCTCATAAACGAAACACATAGGGGATAGAATTTCCTCTTATTATATCACTGGATACAATTCTGCATTGTTTTGGTTCAGTGGGTGTTGCCGGTCAGCGAGAGATCTTTCTTTAGATGTGCCATTTTTCTGAAACTCCACGATAGTGTTGTCCCAGCAGCTGAATTCAGTGCTGCTAGAAGAGAGTAGCTGCTTAACTCAGCAGTTTCCTTAGAGGATAATAGGATTTTGTAATGGTGAATGCTACTGGTAGAAAAAGTATTTATTGACTGTTCCAATGTACTAGGTAGTGCACAGTTTCTGTCCACAGAATTTGCTGTTTATAAAGCCCTCAATTACTGGTCCTTTTAGTGCTTTCTTTTGCCTGCACATAGCCCCATTTTTTTGGTATTGGTTACAAAACTGCTATTAATCTGTATAAGTTGCAGAAAGATTGTTCTCATCTTTGCTGCAAACATGTTCCAGATGCTTAATATTTTGCTCTTAGACCAAGTGGCACTGCTGGTTCCTTAAGAACTATGAAGAAAAATTATACATCATCTTTTGAATGTAGCCAGTAAGCTGATGTTGCTGAACAGGACCTATAGATGGTTGGGAAAAATAACTCTCAAGAAAGAATGAATTCTGGTTGGGAAAAATAACTCTCAAGAAAGAATGAACTCCCCCTTTGTTTGCTTGCTTGGTTGCCTCATGAAGATATTTGGAAAGATAAGTGACAAGAGCCAGGTTTTAAACAGAAACATCAAGCTAAATTATATTGCTGGAAGTAGTGGTAGTGAGTGGGTGGAAAGGAGTGCTAATGCTTGTTGGACTGCAGGATGAGGAATATCCTATATCCAGATTTTCAACTTTTATTCCTTCCTTCCAGAAAAGCCTAAGTGAATTTCCATAGCTTTTGTGGTGGCAGACTTCCAACATCATTGTTTAAGTTGTGCCTCTTAAATACAGGTGTTTGAGGCACATAAGATGTTTGGGGAATGCAGTGCATTTTTAAAAGTCAAATAAACAAATTGCTCAGCAAATGTTCTGTACTGAGACCGACCGACCTGGGGAGAAGGTTTGTGGGGATGGTGGCCTGCAGCATCATATAGTTCATGGGATCCAGCTGCAGGATCTGCATATAAATATGCTGGAATGACTCTTGTTAGATCACATATAAGCAACCATGGAGGACTGAGCTCATTTGTAAGTGGCTGAATTATATTTTTTTCAAAAAGCAGAGAAGCAGGGGCACAGGACACCCTAAATCTAGTTAACTAGTGTAAGCTGGGTTGTCCAAGTCTGTTCATAATCCATGAAAAAAGAACCTTGGGAAGGTAATTGGTACTTCTTGTTTCGCAGATCCCAAGTACATGATATTTGGGTTGTGTAGAGTGAGTAGGTGACTGATACAGACTAGGTGCCTGTCTTTTAGATAGCTGAATCTGTCTCCCATGTTCTAAGGCATTAAATACTATCAGGCTCCTGTAAGATTTATAGATTTGCTAAAATATGTCCTTACAAAAGTGTCTTCCTAGGTGCTGTGTGGAAGGGAACAAGGCAGGATGGTTTTTTGCAGTGAATTCCTGTCTATTCATGCATTTATGCCATTATTTATCATGGAATTAATTATGTGAAAAGCCCACTTCATTGCATCCATAGACCAGTATCTTAGCGTGACCCCTGTTCCTGAAAGCTGGCTGGATCTCTGGGCTGGAAATGTAAGGAAATTGAGAAGAGCAAGGAGGAGCTAGCATGTTGCTGTCAACTTGTATGAATAGAACAGTGAGTCTGAAAGCCAGTGGCAGCATTCTAGACGATGAAGGTAGGAGTGGTTGCTGCTGGAAGGAAGAGGAAGCAAGGTTAAAAGGGTCTGTGATTAGAAACTTCAGGCTAAGTCTGTTGAATGTCATCTCCATTTAGCACCTGGGTTTTGATGGAACCTGCCATCTCATGCTAGTGAGATTGTCATCTACTCTAAAAACAGGAACAAGTGGAGGCTGTGGCTACTTGGAGTGCTCAGCTCTTGCAGCTGCACACAGATTTCAGATGCAAAAGCCTGAAAAACACATTCACAACAGGGGACTTAGGTTTTTTGCTTTGTGAGTTTAATTCAACCCCCTAATGTTGTTTTAATATTGTTTTTTTTTGTATCACAAGAGCCATTACTGCAGCTTCCAGCAACATTTTTACTCTCTTTCAAAATAATTATGCCTTAAATCATTACAAGTGTTTCCAAATCAGTAGCCTTGTATGACTGCCTCCTTTTGAAAGTATGCTCTAATATGGATTGGAATCTTAATGTCAGCATGAAAGCACATCAGTATTGATGTGCAGCATATGGTCTGAATTTTCTTTATTGGCAGCTTTTCAGGATGAATAGAGGGGTTTTTTGTTTGCTTTGGGTTTGTTTTTTACATTAATGTCATGTCTGACAGCCAGCAAGGGAGCAAATCTCTGCTGTATTCCTAGTTTACTGAGTAGTTACCTTCACACTTATGTCTAATTCATCCAGTACAATGGGCTTGGCAAAATTACTCAGCTGTGTACATCACATGTTTTTATGTGTGTGTGTGCATGCACCAATGCCTGGGTAAATATATGCACATGCACAGACATCTCTACTGCTATCCCACACTTCACAACATTTAAGAGATACCTACTTTGTTTTTGAAATTCTCAATGGAGTTTTTGTAGCCTGCCTCATAATCTGAACTCTCTCCCTCTGCCTGGTTCTCTTACTGTGTGCACTGTCTTTACACTTTGGTGAAAAAGCCTTCTCCTCTGTAGCTGCTACCATCTGTTCCAACTTTGATGTACATCTGTCAGGCCCCTTCATTCCCTCACTCTTTTCAAAGCTAATTTGCAAACATAGCTATGTTCTGTGCCTCAGCTGTGCACATTTAACTTCTCTTTCTCCATTTGTTCTTAAACTGGTGAAAATTTCTCTTGTATGCATACTGAGTTTATTGACCAAGAAGAAATACTGTCTTTGAGGGACAATAAACTGTGACAAAAACTGGAATGAATGGTTGGGGTATATATCTTGTTGCCTAATTTTGGAATGTATAGAAATCTCTCCCATGTGTCTGTTTTATAATAGAACTGCATTTTAAAGCTGAAGTTAAAAAGCTGAATAGATGCAGATGACTCTTTCATTCCTGGGATTTTCCTAATAATTTTCATGGAACTCATTCCAGTGAGTGTGGGGACACTCATCTGCATCAGTATTGTTTAATATCATTATTAATGTCCTTAAACAGCTGATCATATGGCTTTCAATCCATTTGTGAGCTGGAATATTTGTCAGCAATGTGAAGATGGTTTCTTTAACATGGAAGATATTTTGCATGTTCCATATGACATCAGGCATGCAGGCATTATAATCAAAGCACGTAAACTAAATATTTTTCTTTACTCAAATTGTTTCTTGCAGTGCTTGCAGCATAAGGCTTTTCACCCCAATGATCCATTGCCACCAATTGAACAGCACCTTTTAGAGATGCTGGAGACTCCTTGCGTGGTAAAAGAAAGGTGTCAGGCTCCTCTTGAAAAAGTAAAAGCACTTTTCCCCCTGAAGGAAGTTGGCAAGAAAAAAGAAGAGAAGACTGCTCAAGACATCTTCAAAGACAAGTAAGTTGGAGATGTATTATGGATTTTTTTCAAACTTTTTTTATGCTTCAGATTGCTTTTCCTGCATGAAACGGGCTCAGAGTCTTTTGAACATAAGATCAATAAGTTACACACTGAAAAAATACTGATGGGTAGAGAATATTGTGGTGGCACAGTGTGTCTGGGGTATTTTATGAATAGTGGTGGTTGGGGCAAGACACACCAGGAACAAGTCTGTAGTTTCTTCGTGTCTGTATTTGTTGTCACAGAATCCATCAGGTTGGAAGGGACCTCAGGAGGTTTCTTGTTCAACCTGCTGCTCAAAGCAGGGTCACCTATGAGATCTAAACAGGTAACTCAGGGCTTCATCCAGTCTGGTCTTGGAAACATGCAGGGATGGAGACTGCACATCCTCTCCGGGCAACCTGTCGCCTTGTTTACTGTCTTCTGGTCCAACAGTCTGTCCTACTGGTAGTTATAAAATAGTTAAAATAAGAACAACTGAGAGTCTTTTTTAGTTCAGAATAAATTCTGTGGAGCTTTAAATTGGCTGTAAAGATGAGTCTTCCTTCTCAGCATGCTCGATTTAAGTTGTTTTGTAGCTTTCGTTTTGAATTCCAAACAAAAAGAAAAGCAGCTTCATTTTTTACATGCTGTGCAGTAAATGTGGATGCTTTGAAAAATCAAACTGTTATGGACTCTTCCTGGTACATCTAGTGTCTGAAGAGTTTTTTAAGGTGATTTTTTTTGTTACATATACTGTGTTTACTTTATTTGTGCAGCAAGTATGGAGCATAAGTGTTTAATGGCTACTGCATCAGTACTGTCACCCCAGCCACAAGTCAATTTGCTTAAACAAGATCTGCTTCTTAGAGTTTAATTTATTGAATGCCTATAATATAAATAATGGGCCCCCTGGGATGTTGGAGAGTTCTCATTTAGCTCCTTCTCCCTCTCTTTTGTCATTTTTATCTTAGTCCTTTGAGCGCTAGGAGCAATGTCTTTGAGCCAATTTGAGGCCTTGCTTAGCTGAGCTGTCATATATCCTTTACCTTGGGTTGGCTCGAGCCTCCTGAGCATGTTGTCTTTGGGAAGACGTGTAACTGTTGTCACGTTACTGCTCTGAAATAACAACCACATTTTTGTGTACACCGCCTGGACACCGCCTTGCTTTTTATTTTATTCATTGCTGTGTGTGCCTGTCTTGCCTTGGTGTGTCTGTGAATTCATCCTGATTGTCCTTGCCCAGTTTCTCTGGGTTTGTGTGCTAACATACATACGTTTATATGTGTATTTTTTTTAGAACCAGTTTAAAAAAGCAAAACTTGCATTTAAACAAGCTGGGGAGAGAATTTAAACAAAAAACAGTGCCCCATTACTGGTAGTTGCTTCAAAACATATCACCCCAAAGGTGTCAATTTGACAAGCAGGAGGGAAAGCTGTTTTCTTTAAAAACTGTTTTCCTTTAGAGGACTGATGAAAGCAGCTATAAAAATAATTGAGATAGAAATTAGTGTAGGGCATTAGAATGATTTTAAAAAAATCTGTAAGGGAGGCAAAAAGATACAGACTCAACTATGCAAAGAAGAATGAATGGTAATAGGATTAAAAAATATGAAAAAAACTTGATATGGCTGTGGTAACAAGTGGGAACAGTAGTATTGTCAGTACTACAACAGAAGTGTTGACTTCATTTTCTGTGTTTGGGGGAAAGCTGAGTGATACAATTAAATCACTTCATAAAGAAAAGTACATCACTCTGCAACAAAGACTAATGAAAAAAACACCATATAACATTCAGCTTATTATAACTATCAGATCTAGGTAATTTGCACTAAAATGTTTAGAAAAAGTTGGCTAGAAGCTCTCTTGACCATTATTTTTGCTTTCTAAAACTAATTTATGTCTCCTATCATCATATTGACCTGATTGATCTCTGCTTACTTTTTAAAGTCTAATGGGATTCAGGCAGCATAAATGTAGGCATAATATCTTGAAACAGATTTTAATATTCAGCATTCATTTGTTTCACTTTTGCTAGGTTCTGTGTAGTTTGAAAAATCCAGTAAAATAGAAAGCATTTTACTTTTTCCTTTTCATGTTGGCTTCGGAGAGGCTGTTATCTCATCCAGCTTTGCAGCATGTGAGAGGCTTCTATATAAATGTAGAAGTGGGTGTTTTAAATTAATCTTGTATTTTATTAATTTTTCTTAAATGGTAGTTGCACGTTTTACAGCTTTAAAATACTGCTAATCAGTGCATTATCTGTAATAGAATCTAAATGTCAGATTCTTGGCTGGTATAAATGGGTATGGATCCATTAGCTTTTTCTGTACTGCACTGATTAATGACAGCTACATATTTGGCCCTAGGCAGTTAAATGCAGCAGCATCATTTATGTTCTCCTCCTTCCTCCAATCCCAAAGCATTTTGAATTAGTAAAAATAATGCAGCAGTAAAAAGATTTCAAGACATTGCAGTGGAGTGGAAAAGACCTTTGGAGAAAAATATTCTAAAAGAGAATTTTCATTGTTCTTTGCACCTTTCATCAAACCACATCAATATACGATAATTTTGATTCAAGTAGAAGTTCTGAACTCACTGGTGTTGGAGAAGTATGAGTTTCTCCATTTTGCAGACAGGCGTATCGGCTGTCCAAAACGATCAAGCAACTTGTTCAAGGTCAGCCAGAAAGTCAGCAAAGTTGAGAATGAAGCAAGGTGTCCTCTCCTTGTCCTGAGTCGTAACCGAAGTCATCACTTCTCCCAGAGCAATAAGTAAGGTTATGTTGAATGACAGAAGTTGCTGAGGAGAAGGGATTTCATTTCAGCAGTGACAAAATTAAGTAAAGGACGGAGAAGGCGACTGAAACAAAGTGAGATAGACACTGATTGTGAAGTACAGGAGGAATGTGCTATTGAAAGTAAGAAGGAAGACTGTACAAATTCTTTCCAGTGGTTGATTGCTTCTGTAACAGACAATGCAGTTTTAAACATCAGTTCTAACCTGTGAAATGCAGAATGGCACCTAGTCCAGGATCTCTGGCTTTGTCCCGGCATCGTCAATCAGTAGTAGAGTTTTTAAGAAAAAATACTTTCTTTTGAGATGCCTTGAGCACAAATGCTGCCATTTAGATTGCTGGGTAGCCTTCAGTCATTCTTAAACTGAAATAAATTCTTCCTTGTTAATAGCTTGTCACATTAAATGACACAATGTCTGATTTTCTTCCTGTTTTGTGATTAGCTGGATTTTCTTCTTTTGCCAAGATGTGCTCTAAAGTTTGGCACATTAGATGTTATAATTAACTTTCTGGTTTGAATGTACACCTGGGTATCTGTTACTTGTTAAGGGCAAGGCTAGAAAGTAGCTTAAAATCACAATTAGCTTTTTAAAAACAACAAATAGTCTTTTGAAAGCACTTTGAGATGTAGCTTAAAATGTCCTAAGAGAGTTCTTACATAGTAAACCGGGGTTTGTCTAGCAAGTTTTGACTGCTGTAAGTGGAAGTTTATAAAGCTGTTGTGTGCTGATTGAGAATATGGGTCATTAGACTCAAAAGCCACTGTGTAAACAGATTTGTAGTTGCTGTCAATTCCAGGACAGGAACGAGCAGGTAATTTTTGAAGTATAAATTAATTTCTTACCTAAATGTTAAGTTACATTGCCATTTCATGCTAAGATCTGGTGAGAATACCCAATGACATGTAATATCCTGTAAATAGCATAGTGTACATTATCAAGGTTAACTCAGTATACAGGTTCCAAATAAAGCGACTGGAGACATTATGTATTTAGAAAGGTGGGGAAGAGGTGTGTGAGTCTGCTCACTCCTGAAATAAGCATGAATAGTCCTGCACGTTCAGCAAGAGGTGCCTTGGCTTCATGCTCAGATGAAATTTAACCTCTGTTTCTGCTGTCTGCTTTGTGCAGCCTGTGGGGAAAATTGAGGCATGGTTTAGTGTTAATTTGGGAACAGTTGTGTAATGAAGTTTTGTCCGGTGTTCAGTGCGTGTTTCATTAATTTACTGACTCTACTTAGCAGGCAGGACAGTTTAAGTGTTTATATTAATTTTTGTCCTTCTCATTTGCAGCAGTGAAGATGGACCCACCCCTAAAAAAACAAAAATTGAAGACGAGGAAGGCAGCTTTAGCATCATGAAACTTGCTGAAGGCAACATCACCTCTGTAAGCATATTCTTATAAATTTGATTATTAAAGGGGAAGATTAATTTCTCTGTGTAATATAGTGTATACACAGAATTCCTGATAAAAGGACCATTTCTAGCTGGAACAGGACTGAAATATTGACTATTTGTAGATTTGAGACTCTGCTAGAGATTGTAAAGGTAACTTCTGCCCTTAGGTGTATGTTAGCACAAGTTTTCATCAGTCTTGGATATTTTAGGACAAAATCCTCCCCTGGTATCTAGAACTCTAAAGGGCAAGCTTGAGGATCTGAAGAAAACAGAATCTCGGATTCGAGGTTCAGTGGCTGAATTTTGTTCTTGCTGTCTTTCACATCATCTGCAACATAGAAGTCACCTCTGTATATTTAATCGAAGACATTACTGTGATTTTGGGGACTTTTCATTGGTTGGGGTTCTGAATCACAGATTGGGCTTCATCTTGCTGATAGATTAAACCACTTAATTCCAGATATTGTGGGCATGGATAGGTGAAGCCTGTATTGTAACTGTGCACCTTCCTTTATTTGATTTTTTTGAATTACGGTAAAAAATTATTGAGATAAACTTCACTTATTTTCAAACTATCCTTAAACTTGTTTTTAAAATGCATATTGAGTTTTTTTTTAAAAAAAGATTTTAAATCTAAAACTATTTAAATATTTTGTACTTCTGATATACACTTCTGATGTGGCATTGCCAGATTTAAAAGAAACATGAAGAGACCAAGCAAGCTTATTGAAAGATTGAAGAATTACTTTGGCAGCAAAGCATAAAATTTTCAAATAAACTTACCAGAATTTTGATTCCTGGAAGGAAATGTTAAGCAATGTCATTTTTTTTCCTGAAGTTATTACATCTGTTTTTCAGTTAGATGTTTATTTATATTTGACCTGGTTTTAGTTCCTTTGTAAGGTTTCAGCTCTTTTATGCCCATTTAGAGCATCAGCTTTAAGATGTCAGACTGGGCCAGAAAGGGTAGGTGAATTGAGTGCAAGCTTTTAATTTTAAACTTCCTATTGGGGTGGGAAACCCATGATTCTGTACTCATGTGCTGGGGAGCTCCCATTCCTCATTAAGCTGCTGTCAAGAATAGTGAGAGGTCTGTGCTACAGAAAGTCTCAAAGCTGAACTAGCAGATAGCCTGAATTAACTGTGCTTCTGACCTCCAAACCCCAGAGAATGTGGCTGGCTTAGTGCAGCATAGTAGGTGTAGCTTCATCTTGCTCATGTCATAACCAGCCTTTGCTAGGGGTATTGCAAGTTAACACACATTGTAAGGCTTTTGTTTTGTGAGTCCATGTGCAGAGGATTGTAGGGCTTCAATTTCCATACTAAGTAAACAGAAATTTAAAGATTCTTACTGCTTTGCAAGAATAACAATGGATATTGGCAAATGATTGTATCATTTCTGGGTCTTTTGTAGGTTGGCAGTGTTAACCCAGCAGAAGATTTCCGTATTCTGCTGAGGAAAAAAAATGCTGACTTCAAAGATGGTAAATTACTTTTATCTATCTTAATTATATTTAGTAGCATCTCCAGGGTTCAGTAAATGCAATCTGTTTGTCCAAACATAAGTGTCAGATGCTCTGGAGTTTACTGCTTAGCTTCTAATGCCACTCAGCAAAGAAAAGTGTCACTTGTAATTCCCATGTCAGTGTTTGCCTTCCCCATTTGAAAGTCTCAGGTAGCTGTGTTTGTGTAAGATGGCACAAGCCAGTTACTTTGAGGCACCTGAGCAACTCTTCAGTTGTTTCTTACAGATCCCTTGGTACTGCCTGCCTGCCTCATTCAAACTGACTGTCAGCTCCCCATCTGGCTTCATGGGATCTTTCTGGCTTGGAGTGCTGTTGGCAGTGCATGGTGTGAGGAACCTGTCCTCTGCTGTCTGCTTACTCTGTCCTGTGAAGAAATAAGAAACTGATGCCTGGGATTTAAATCTTTATATGCAAATATTGTTTCTTACTGCTTATTGCGAGCAAAAGAAAGCGTGAGTGAATTTAGGGTATAAGTAATAAACAGGTAGTATGTCAGTCTTAAAGATGAAAGCAGGATCTGTGTGCACCAAATCTTATTTTCAGCATACAGCAAGACAGGGTTTTGATGCAGAGGCGAGGAAGAAAACAAAGCACAGGTCAACCACTGTCTTGTGCTAAATCTGAAAATGCAAAGGAATTCTCATTTGTTTGTATGGTATTTCCCTACTGGAACAGCTATACAGAGATATATGTAATCCAGGGGTATCCTAAAAAGAACACACAGGATCGATGGGGTCCTTTTTTCTTTTAAAGGATGATTTGAAGGTTATGGCAAGATAAACTTTATCTGCCAAATAGCCACTAATGTAGCATTTCTTTTCAAAGAATAAGATTTGCAGAGGTGCTGGGTATTTCAACAAGGCCATTGGTCCTTTTGGACATAGTTTAAGAAGGGTATTGGGTAGGATACTGGTTTGTGATAGTCTGTTAAAGCCTACATAGCTATTTCTCTCCAGAATTTCCAGATCTATAAGCCAACTAGCCAGCTTTTTATGTGGATTTTTGCATTAGATCCAGAAGAAATTGTTTATTGAAAAAATATTTGGAATTGTGTTCTCAAATCTCAGGTATATTAAGATGCAGTAAAGAAGCGTAGTAGGATATAGTAGAATACAGGAACTGTGAAACAGTTAACTACTTCGTTATGGTAATTAATTTTATCATCTAGGAAAGCTTTAAGGCAGAATTAAGTATAGTGATTACCCTTGGAGATGGTTTACCTAAAGAGAGCTTAAATATGTCCACTTGGTAGCTGTGCTGGACTGCAGCACATGTTTGGATGGCATCTGAAATTTTGAGCAATCTGCTTTTCGTTTATGTGTGATCTGCACTGTAATTATAAGGTGTACTTAGACAGAATGTAGTGCAGTCACCCATTTAAAGGAAAGATAGAAGCCACTAGAAATAAAAACGTGTTCTGCATATAATTTTTTTTTCTTCTGCATAATCTTTTTTTTCTGCTTTAGAACCTTTTAGGTATCTTAATACATAAAACATTACAGGCATGTTTTTAATGGCTTGCTGTATTGCATTCTGGTTATGTAAATAGTAAGTTCTACCTTAAAACTATTTAGTGGTTCTAAGGGGATTTTTTAGTATAATTTTGTATCATATTTAATGATAAAGGGTTCTTTTTTCCTCTGCTAGAACATGTGAAATGTAAAATGTCTTTGCAGGAAAGGATAATCTGTCATTAAAATGGTTTATTGAGAAAAAACCCAAGCAATTATATTGCATGTGTAAGGATAGGAGGTCTATTAGCTTGCATCCTGATTTACTTCTTTCTTACGTAAAAAGAGCATCCAGTGTAGTCTTCCAAACTGAATACAGCCTACATTCTCTTTTTTAAAAAAGGCAGCAATTCGTTCTTCCTCCCCTCCCCACGGAATAGCAACAGGGTCCCTCCACAGGGTGGAGAAAGCACATTCAACTGTTTGCTTGGGGTTGAATTTTTTTGGTAGATAAAGAAGTTGTAGCAATAGGATGTGTTGTACTTTAAATACTGACATTACAGTGGCTTTTTAATTAAGCTGCGGGTTAATGGCACACATCCTCAATCCACAGCAAGTCTCACACCAAAATTATCAAGTCATCAAGATCAAAGATGGCAAGGGAATTTTATTTTATTTTTTTAAGCGGCTTGTAGGAAGTCCTGACAACATTTTTATCATTGAAAATGAGTACCAATGCATCTCCTGCAGCAGCCTCACTGGGATTTGTTTGTGCCATTCATAGGAGAAGCCTATGTGCAAGTTAGACAGCCCATGTCTGAGTGCTGGGTCCCAAGGCAGACCAGAGCAGGAGAAACCATGCTTTTGCTGCTAGTGAGAACTGGGTCACTAACGTGTAAATAACTTTTTTTTTTTTTTTATCTAAGAGTTTCAAATTGCCAAGGGCCTTAGGGATAGGTTTTCTGAGACTGGCAGCTCAATTCCTGAAACAGTAATCAACTGTGGTTTTAATTGACATCTGTGTAGTTTATTACAGTAGGAACCCACTTATGGCTTATGTGATGAGTTGTGTATGAGGGTGTCAATTTACTGGTTAATGCTGATTGCTCATGTAACTGGTATTGTGTTTCCCCTCCAGATAGCTTTACTTTCTTGTTTGCATTCATGGCCAGAGAGATGTAATTTTCTGCAGGTCTTATCTCGAGCAGGTTACAAGTGCACAGTCATCACAAAGAGCAATCTTTGGTAGCAGCTTCTGACGTTTTTGTCAATGAATGCAAATAAAATAGATTAGTTTGCCTGAGTGGAATCTAATCGTTACTCTCAAGGGTGTACAATGAGTTTCTGTTGCTGCAGGGAAGGTTCTCAAATGCAGTGAGTGCTTGCCATGTTTGTAATGCCAGATGAGTAGCCACATGACTACCAGTTCATCCTGTTTGACTATTTACAGGTTTCCATCCATGTCTACATTTCTGGAGAGCAGAAGGTGTCTGATATGGGGTGTTGTATTTTCATATACCTCTGTAGAAGACAGGGTGGCTTAATGGGGGCTGAAAAAAATACTGACACATGCATAATATTTTCTTTGATTTGTAAATTTTCTGTGCAAATTTATAGATCAGATTCCATTGCAGGACCTGCAGTCTTCATTGCAGTCTAACTGAGCTCCTCTCTGAGGACTTGATGTCTGAAGTCCTGTAGTTGAAAAAGCTTTTTTTTGTTTTATTGATTGTCAGTAAAAGGAGAAATCTGTACTGACAATTGTACAGTTTATGGACATAAAAAAAAAAAGTCCAGAGACAAAGTGTACCAAATGCTCATTTTTACATTTATAGCAGGTTTGTTGATGTTTTTATTCCTAGGCATTTCTAGAGAAATATAGTTAAAAGTCAGTAATTGCACATATTTCAGCAAATATTCTGTTGTGCCTGAGGAGTCACTTTTGCCATAGCATGTAGATAACTTCTTAAGTGAAATGTAAAACACTGATTTTTGCACTGGATGCTTTGTATGCATAAAAGAATTGCTTGTAAGAGACTTGCAATGGGAATTTATTAGACAGTTGTAACAAGGATGGTATTTTATTGCAAGATTTTCTGTAGAAATATATATTGTTAACTACCTTTCAAATATATATTGTTAACTACCTTTCTAGTCGTAAGATAATTTTAAAAAACTCCTAGTACTTACTTTCACTTTGCACACGCTGCATGTGTCTTTGCAGTTTGTCTGCATTTTTATATTACTGGATGTTTTTCTGTAATTCAGAGGGTACTCATATTCTACTGCTAGGTAGGCCAAATGCAACGAGTGGTTTGATGAAAATGATTCAGTCATTGGAAGAGTATTTGCAAACCAAATACTTGAATATATAAAATCACTTTGAAGTTTCCTGTATGTCTGCTTCACAGGGAAGATGAAGCCAGATTTGTCTTTGAAGGGCATAGCGATCGGGTGAGATGCAAAGCTCAGAGCTGCAACAAACAGAATTTGGATTAGATGTTAT